>RSEF01000003.1:91812602-91925331 GCA_003993805.1 Himantopus leucocephalus | reverse complement strand
AAGGTCCCTTCCAACCTTAACAATTCTATGATTCTATGAACATGCCTTACTATTTCCTACAAATATTAGAAACAGGAGTACAACTACTTCCCAGTAGAATAACACTGGGAAGACATCTACAGCTTTATGTAGATGGCCGTTCAGATAGGGATGGAAAGAACAGGCAGTACGCAGACAAGCACTGCCCCATCAAATGTCATCCCAACCTCCTCACTCTTCCAAAAATCTCAGTGATTGCAAAGACAGTTCCAGAACCTTTGATTTTTAGGCTTCTTCTCCACACAGCTGTCATCTAGTCTTTCTGGCAGCTGTACGACTTACAGTTTGAAGGTGACATATGGCAACTACATACCTGTTGTATGACCCTACAACAGGTAGTTTCCAACATGTTTGAGCAGTGACACTCAGATTCATAACATCTATTTCAACAGTTAAAAGGCAAATACAGAATAAAAAGCACTTCCAGAAACTGTTGCCAGAGTCAGCAATTCTAATTATTCCTTAATGCTTACTCTGGCAGATGCGTCCTCAGCTGTATTCTCCACCTTCCAAAAGACTTGCAGAACAAAGCTGTCTAATGTCTCTGCATACCTCATACTTGAAGAAGTAGGCCAGAAACAAAAGGATGGCTTTGTTCTCGATACAAGACCACTATAAACGAGAGCAAGGTTATTTTGAGGAAAATCAAGAGGTAGCTTTTTAATTCTTACACAGAGCAAGCATGAGATAATACAGGTAAGGCGCATGCTTGAAACTTCCTCACAAGCAATGCAGATGGTGATCACATACTGAGAGCAAGGAGAGCCAATTCATTAATTTAGGAGTGAATCAGCAGTAGAACTGCAGCAAGTTCTGATGAACTTTTTGATGCAAGAAGTAAAAGCCAGCAGAGAAGCCTTAATGATATGAAGAAAGAGTTCAACAGTGGCATGACAGTAGATATGATCAAAACAATGAGTGATAAAAATGCAAATAGGACCACATTAAATTTTTTTAGGGTCAAAAGGATATTTATAAGATTTTAAATGACATCTAGCTGCCCAAGAACTCCCAGAGCCTCAAGGAATAGTAGTTAAAACAGATACACAAGTACAGTCTGCAAGACTTCAACGTCCCTTGGATGTGACTATCTGAACAGAAGCCTTGGGTAAATATAATACCTAAGGTTTAAGAGAGACTATAACATCTACAGTGAGAGGAAGGAATTAGTGATGACAGCCTCTTAGCTTCTGTTAAGAACCCATGCTGAATTTGAGCTGATCCCAGCTATCTGAAAGACCATACTGAAAACAACGGGTTTAAGTGTTGCCAGAATAAGACCCAAGATACAACTGCAACCCGGTTAACACAACCAGAGTCAATCACAAAGATAATGTTACCCAACAATTAGGTGAACAGGAAGAAAGCAAAACACAGAACTCAGGGGATCCTACTGAATAACAGAAAGGAGGATGACAGACAAAGGAGAAAAAAAAAATCACACAAGAGAAGAAAGTAACAGAAACTGAAGGGCTCAGCATTTCAAAGAAAAAAAAATCTATTACATTAACAAAAGGAAAAACATATGTTCTGAACTAGGACTGACACCAGAGAAGTCCTAAATATTTTGTCATGAACGGTTTCATGTTCATGTCTGCAGACCCAGGATGAAGAGAATCTCTAGTGGAACTGGCAACAGGGAACTCCCGACAGTAATGACAAACACATCCAGAGATGAAAGGGATGCTGTTAGTGATGCAAGAGGTGAAGGAGTCTGTCACAGTCTGGGGAAAGCCATGCAGACAGCTCACAGATACGGGTTAGCTAATACAGCAGTGTTAAAAATTGCTGCCTCAGACATCACTGCATACCAGGACTAGCAAAACTACAACTTTGCCAGACACCAGCAAGTCAATAGCCCTCAACTGCCATGGATTAAGTGTGAAACATACTAGGAAAAAACAGCTGGCTGCAACTGAAAGAAGTATTCTTCACTTTTCTTCTTCTGGTCAACATTAAGTTTCAACAAAGACAGATATAACAAGGAAGAGTTCAACAGTGGCACTATGCGCTCATGGCAAGCTTGATTTTCAACTAAACAACTGATCATGTTGTTTTTTTACTCTCAGTCATGTCTTCTGGAAGTATACATAAATATAGACTTCAGGGTATAGCAGAGGCATCTCAACATTGTTCACACAACTACCCTTCCTAGAAAGAAGCTTCCTAAACTTAATACAGAGTGTCCATATATGACCATCACTCAGTTAAGTGCCTCTAGAATAGCTGAAACTAAAATAAGTTTTATCATTCTACACTGTCCCCTCAAACTATAAGAAAACCATACACTTAACTACAGGAGTACAGGCAGAGGCAGATGGCACTACAAAGCTAATGCAATACACAACTTAAAATAAGAATTGCCAGAACAGGATGAGGCAAGTGCAAATTAAACTTGAAGGGAGAAAGAGAATAATAATAATAAAAAAATCCCTCAATATTGTAAGCTCACATTGCATCACACAGTATTTTCATGTCAGCTTTCCTGGAAGACAGGGTGAAAGCAAGCCATGCCTCTGGCGTACAGAGAAACAGCAAGGGAGAAGTGGGACTGAGCAAAAGAGAAACCAGAGAAGCCTTCAGAAGTGCAGTCAGATTTTAGTTAGGTAGCTAAGTAAAATAATTTACTAGAAAGACAGAAACTGAATTACACGCACTAGCAGAAAACAGCCTGGTCAAGAGGTTGGTAGGTCCTGCAGAACCTGAACAGAAAAAAAACAAACTCAAAATACATCAAAGCTTGAACTTACAGAAGAAAGCTCTTTTGACAGAAGACAGATATGAAAGCATCAAGGAAAATAACAGTGGATAAAGATACTCATATACATTATACAAATATTAGAAGAGGAAACTGAAAGTGTCAGCATTGCTGAACTGAAGTGGCAAAAGATACCAAGGACTATGGAGACTTACAAATGATACTTTGACCAGGTGATAGTTAGAAAGAGGAAACTCAGAACACAGGACAAAAATTAGTTGGGAGAATTCCAGACTCTGATCTCAAGCAACCCAGCTCTGAGGCCTACACTATGGAAGAGCACACATATGGAATTCCATCAGCTAGCAACTCAGAGCAGCATTCAGCATAGAAATCTCAAGTGCCAATAATGCACAAAACACACAAGTACGATTTTTCCAGAAGACCACCAGTTACGACGAGTCTTCTACACAGCAACCAGAAGTCTGGGGGCAAGAATAGCTGTGCTTGAAAATTATTAAGAGTAACTTGCAAAATATAAAGATCTATTTTCCTTGGTGTAATCCATATTATGTACTTCTTAGGGTTACATACTAGGAATGTAGAGTCTTATTTCTGTGTCTCCCTTCTCTGAAGGGGAGAGAAGTAAAAGAAAGCGTCTGTCATTCGTTTTAGTGGCCAGCCCAGCTCAAACCATGACGTGTATCAAACAACAGCATCGTGCAAGACAGTGCACAATTTACACCCACGGTGAAAAAAGTAGCATATGTGGATTGGAGAAGGAAATTACAAATTAGTGCCATTTCTGGCTGCTCAAACTAGCTCACCATACTTAACCTCCAGTTGAGGTGGAGAAGGACTGAACAAGGCAGTTCTGGAGCTAATCATACACTGAGAACACCTGATTGTTATTCAGGAAGTATTATACTTAAAACAATGAATTACTGCCCAATCATCTTACTTAGGGTAGCATCTTAACGAATCGACTCTAGATGAAAGAGGGGAGCGCTACATTTTTCCATTTCAAAGCCACAGAACCCAAGGTAAATACAAACGTATATCTACTTCTGTGCCGAATAAAACTATTAGACTGAAGAGGGGTAAGACTCGACGGTGATGCAAGCTTTCAAATTTCATTCATCACCAAGGAGGTGACAGGGCGTGACACCTGTGACACGTCTAACACCCAGACCTCGAGGAGCCTGGCGTTTACATGACCCAGGCGGCACCGAAGGGCATTGCTTGGCGAAGGCTCAACGCCCAACTCATTGCGTTGGCGGCGGCGGTGGCGGCTGCCCCCTGCGCTGGGCCGCTGCCTTCCCGAAGGCCCCACGGACACGGCCCACTCCTGATCGATACCTGGCAGCGCAGGCAGCGGCCGCGGCAGTGAAACTTCAGGAAAGGGCTAGGCCGGCCGTGGCACACAGCCTCAGCCGGGGGGGGTGTGGGTGGGTGGTGGTGGTGTTTCCCGACTTTAGGATAACGTAGCGACAAAGCTACGGCCGGATGGAGAAGCTGAAATCGCTTCACGAGGAANTTTAGGATAACGTAGCGACAAAGCTACGGCCGGATGGAGAAGCTGAAATCGCTTCACGAGGAATCCGGAGGCGATCTGCCGGCCTTCCACCGCCGCTCTCCACCCCTCCCAGCCCACCCCCCCACCCACCCCCCCACCACCAATTCCTGCAGCCGCCCCTCCGGGCCCCGCTTCGGGAGCGGGGCCGGTCGCCGCCCCTGCGGACGTGGAGCGGGGCGGCGCCCTGTCCTCCCCTCCCCTCCCTTCCCCGGGCCTCGCTACCGGGCCACCAGCCCCAGCGGGGACCCCGCCGAGCCGGGCGGGCGGACACACCTGGGCCGGCCCGGCCGCCGCCGCCTCCTCCCCCCCCCCCCCCCCCCCNCCCCCCCCCCCCCCCCCCCGCCCGCCCCGCCGTACCGTACCGTACCCTTGGCCTCGCAGTCCGCGCAGTACTTGTTGTCCTCCTCCCGCAGCAGCTTGGCCAGGATGGCCTGGTGCTGCTCGTTCTGCTTCTGCGCCTTCTCCCGGCAGGAGCGGGTGGCCATGGCGGCGGCGGCGGCGGGCGGCGGGGCTGGGGCGGACTCGGCACCGCTCGGGACGCGCCGCTCCTGCCCTGGCGCAGCCACGGGAACCGGCTGCCGCCAGCGCCGACTTCCTCAACCGGAACTACTTACGGCCGCAGACGCATCCGCCTCTCTCTTCGCTCGTCCGTCCGTCCGTTCGTTCCCCCCCCTGCCCCGGCCTAGCGCGCGCGCGCACGCCCACCTCGGTTTCAGATGAAAAATAGTCCGCCGGGTCCTAACGCCGCGGCGACACGTCGCCCTGCCTGGCGGGGCTTTCCAAACAGTAGGAGGCTCCGCCTCGACGTGGCTTTGGAAGGGCAGAGAGAGAGGGAGGGATGCCTGGGGGTAAGGCTCACCTCGCGCGGACAGGTGGTATCCATCCGCCGGCGGGTGAGCCCGCCCTCCCAGGTAGCGCCCGGGGCGGGGCGGGGCGGGGCGCGAGGCGCCGCACCTGGGCGGGCGGGGCGGCCTGAGGGACGGTGCGCCCCGCCCCGCGGCGGGTCCGGCCTGTGAGGCGGGCGGCGGGGCCGGTGCTCCGAGGGCAGCGGTGGGCGCGGAGCCCGGGGGTGGCGGGGCGCTGTTTTCCGGGCAGTCTGCGTTGTTCCTGCCCCTGTTCCCCGCGCGGCGTTTTCGGGCGTCGAGGCCCTTCTCGCCGCCCCGGGGCTCGCTGTGAGCGAGGGCCGGTGCCGCTGCCTCTGGCGGCCCTGTCGGCCCCACAGCCGCCCGTCTTCGCCTCACCCCACCAGGGTGGCCCCAGGCGGGAAGCCCTGCGCCGGTGGGGCTCCCCGGGACACGGCGGTGGCGGCGCACCTGCCCTCGGTGTGGTGGGCCGAGACTCAGCGCTTCGTCTGTGGCAAAGTGGATCTGCGCCTTCCGCTATTTAAAGCGGTTATTTTGCCCTTGGACTATGGGTAGTCTCTGTCTCTCCAGGTGGCAACCTACAGGTGGTAAATGCCCCAAAACACACAGCCAAGTGGTCTGCCAGTGTCAGTGGTATTATATAGTCCTGTGTCCTTGGGTCAGGCGTCTCTTTCTCCAGGCCAGTGCTGGGGGGGAAAAAAGAAGCTGTTACAGCCTCTTGCTTGAATGAGCACTGCTGTAGCATTAATTTGTCCTCTGAACTTCCTCCAAGAGTGGGTGTTTCTGTCTATGAAAAAGCATTATGGGCAGCAGGACCTTACAATGAGGACACTGGTGCTTTTTCTCTCCCACTGAGGTGGCGTGAGGCTCTGAGGAAGGCAGAGTTGGATCCCGGGGCTGCTCTGTGAGTTGTACCCAAAGTACCTGCAGAAGGTGTAGCCCAGGCTGGTTTTCTGTGACCAAGGCTGCTCACCTCTACACTTTACCCCTCTTAAGTACCATGTTTCTAGTCTCCCCTTTCTCCATTTTGTATCAGGTCCCTTTGCCTCTGCTGAATACTCTGTTGAGTCTGTTCACCAGGAACATCCTTTTTGTCAGCTGAGTTCTAGCTTGCTTTTTTTTTTTNTTTTTTTTTTTTGCCTCTAATCCAACCCTTCTGGAAAGAGCTACAGCCTATATATAGCCTATAAAATACTTAAGTCAGGCAGATGGAAATTCAGGTCTTTTCTCTCTCAGCCATTAAATTACTGAATCATGCTCTGTGTCTTTCTGTTTCTCACATCCAATGGTGAACTAATTATCCCCTAGGTTTGGAGGAGTTACAACGGAAAGAACTGAGAATACTGCACATCAAGATAATTAGTAGTTAAGCTAGCAACTAGCATGGGAGAACGTGTTAGGGAGTTAAGGTCTGGCCATAGGCTGGGGAAGGGTCCTGGGCAGTGAGTTATTTGGTATGAAGTGGCAAAATAAGGATGTGGTATCGATGCATAATTCCAGGAGATGGTTTAGCATCCTACTTGGAGGCAGGCATTAAGGGCTAAAACTAAAAATACAGAATGGCACAACAAAGCTTGAGCTCCAGCTGCCTTACCACAGTGCCTAAATCCAAAGACTTACTGCACCAGAAGGAGTGTAAAAGAAACATTAATGTAGCCTGCTATTAGCCATACTTGGCTAGGAACTCAGTTATTGGAGCGCAATAATCCTGGCTGCTTAAACATGATATTAAACAGGACTGACTTCTTCTAGCTGAATACTTTACCTACAGGCATACAATTTGTTTCCTTTTCTAGCCCAAAGCATTTTTAATTATTGGATCTTTTGTAGAGAAAAGCAGCTTCAGCTAGAAGGCCAGCGAATACCTCTACTCCTCACCATGATCCCAGGGCTCTGAGGAACCAAATGCTTTTCAGAAAGACAAGAGCTGTGGGTAGGAACTCCATGAGGGAGAAAAGAAGATGAACTTGCCTCTTATGTGCTAGGTAAGCAGCAGCACTGCCCTTTTAGAAGAAAATTGTAGTTGCATTTCTATGTTGTGACAGACGTGACCTGTAAATTACATGTAGTTTGAAACTCTCTACCATATTGCCAGAAGGTATCAAATAGCTTTGAGCAATTGGTTTAATTTAATGTGCATCAGTTTCTCCGATTCTAAAATGGATACGGTGATACTTGCCATGAAAAGTGATCCAGTTCCTGTGCTTGAAAAAACCTACACAAGTGCAGAGTAAGTGTATTGTTTGGTGTGTGCTTTGGCCCTTAGTACCTTAAAACTAGATGTCTCGATTGCAAATTTCCTGGGTCTAACTTCCACTTTGTGTGCATGCTTGGGTGGATTCATGCGGGATATCGTCTTCTAACTGCCGAGCATGAAGATGTGCTTCTTGTGTTCAGCTCTGAAAATTATCCTTTCCTTCAAAGTACTTATCTGTGTGTCTGTAAAGTAGTAGAAATTTGAAATCACCTGCTTCGCTATGGGGCTGAGATTCATGTTATCAATATTTGAATAGATAGTGCTTTGAAAACAGCATGCTGTAAATGCATTATTAGGTATTTCCCTGAGAGCTCAAATGAATCTAAGCAAGACAAAAATGTACCCCTTCTGTGCCTTTGCTGCTTTTTCTAGATCCTAAAGAGAAGGAGAGTGTTGTAGATGCAAAGTATTGCCCGAAGCATTTTTCAGAGAGGGGGCGGGGGAGGAAAGGAAGAAAAGATGTCTTTCAGGATATCAGTATGATTTATAGAATGAGTTAAGGTCTGCCCACACCATGCAGTGAAATATAGTGCAGAGAGGCCAGAGATGTTGCCACCTAAGGCTCCTTCAGAAGGAGAAGATACACAGTTGTCGTGCTGAGCCTGTCAGCTTGGTGCCCTTTGCTTCACCTTTCTTTAAGCCCTGCAGAGCACAGCCTATACAAGCGAGTCTTGGAATTGTTTAAGTACATACTCATGTGTTTCAAGACCTGTATCTTCAGAATCAAGTGAGTTTTCATGTGGGTAACTGAATTTTCCATAAAGCAACTTAAATAAATACTGGAGTTCTGCAGTTCCTAATGCTAGAGATTGTGTTGTGTTCAGTAAAAAGCACAGATTTACCCAGCATGAAAAAGACCTCTCCCTAGCCGTGACTACTTGTCATCCTGTAGGCTATTCCACTGTTTTGCAGGAATATCTATAGATAACTTCTGAAATTCATGTTGGTTTATAATCTGATATCTGAAATTCACTGAATATAATCTTCCTGGCTGAAATTCACTAAATCTAGACACCTACCCTTATGCAGAAATCATCCCATAAACCAGCTTTAAATAGTATTTGCTAATCAGGACAGTATTAGCATAAATTTGACTTAATGGGGGAGAGTGTATCAGGTGCAAAGTTATTAACTGGATTGAAACCGGGTGTTAAAATAGCTGTGTTTTTTTAATGCCTCATCTTCAAATATCTAAGTCCAGAAATAAACAGGGTTCCAGTTAGAGTTGTTGAATTTGAGAATTTCTCGTTCATAAGAAACCTTGGTGCTTCAGATGTTTTCATGCTCTTAAGAAAAAAAAAAATACATACATAACTTCCTGGGAAATGGACATTTCAACAATGTTTCTGAAACTCAGCTCTTCAAAGTTGGCTCCCCAGGCTGCCATGGGGTCAGGTTACGTGGTACCTGCAGTCCTTGGCTGGCAGGGAATGGCAGAACCTGAAAAGTTAACTGCTATGTTTCAGCAAACACTTTAGATGGAATTGCTATCACAGACTTAAGAAAATCTTGACCTATGAGCCAGTCACCCTGTCTACCCTTGATAGCCGGTGGAGAGAAACAGACATTCCTGAAGGTGGTTCATCTTGTTCTCAGACAGGTGTCTGACTGGGGTGAGCTGAATTACCATCTGGAGGAGCCTCTGTTAGAAGGAGGTGAATCACTTTCTGGATCATTTGTGTCTCCTCATTGACTACAAAGGGTAGAGAGGGTGACCATCTCGTACCTGAGTGTACAAAAGTTAGACATGTAAGAAATGAATTCTCAGCATTGTTTTTAATTAATGAGAATTTTTCAGCAATGATGTACTTTGTGTAGGGAAATTCCTGCCCAGCTCTAGTTCTGATATCTTCAATCAAGAAAAAGCCATAGTAACTTCATGTTACATGAAATAACACCTGTATCAGGGAATCTACAACTATACTGAGGGTTTCCTCATATTTTTTTTCTTTGCTTAAAGAGAAAAATACAGCCCCACAAACAAATTCAACAGAAAAATACAGCCCCACAAACAAATTCAACAAAGTGTTAAAAAATGCAGTATTTTTACAAAAAAAACCCAAGCCCCAGCCTTTGAAAATCAGAAAGGTTAGAGTTAGTTTTCAAAGCTCAATTTTGATTCTGCTTTGAAAAACCTTTTTAATGCTAACATACAAACTATATGTATATTTGAACATAGTACATTAATTTATGCTTTACAATGTATTGATTAGGACAGAATGTATTGATGATATAAAAAGAATCCTTACGTGAGGCAGAAGTTGTTAGGGACAAGCCTGTCTAAACCATAGTTGAAAATATGTACATAGGAGTCAGAAGATTATACCTCCTCATCCCCAGAATGGTTATTAAATGTTTGACAGCCTTGTAGGGTCACTGCAATTGGAAATCTGATCAATAAGGGTCGTGGGCTTGCCCCAGGAGTGGCATGAGTCATGTGTTCTTACAGTTTGAGCGCTTAACTGCCTGGCCCGTGAAGCAAACGGTTATAGTGTCACTCCTGAGATGGTTAAAAAGTATAAAAGGAGCAAGATTTATAGGTGAGGCTGCATTTTCAATGACTTCTAGTTTCTGTACAGCAACTTGACTGGAGAAATTAGATATTAGAGGTAGTAAATTTTTCTTCCAGTTTCTTGGTGGTTCTTTACTTCTATGCAGAGACTGAGCACCTGGTATTAGATGAATTATTGACATTATGACATCCCAGATAATGCGGTCTACTTTATATAGGTGCTGAGCATGTGAAATACACTGAAATCAAAAGATTGTGCTGTGTTTGCACTTCTGAAAATTAAGACAGAAATTCTTAAAACTAGAATGGGATGTCTATCTTTTATGAAGTGGCATCGTCTAGTGACATCCCAGCACATGATGACGCTTCATCAACAATCTTGTTTTCCTGAGAGTTATTAGTAATTCTGCATTGTAATTGTAAATATAAATGAGTACCTGGGAGGTAATTATAAATTAAATAGATGGATGCAAATGACTAAATACATTTCAATTAGCTTTGCTGTCAGTCATAACTGTGTAAGCTCAGAAAAAAATACCATACTGTAGAGCTAATATGCATATACACAATTATGTTTTAAACTACTGCATGTATTTGGCCACTATATTCTAGTGTGACTTGTAGTGTAGGATAGTGTAGGTGTAGAATATCAGGAAATGGAAGCTCCATATGGTTCCTATGGAAGCATGGAACAGATCTTAAAAATTAAATGCTTTGCACTTTCCAAACTCACGGTGTATTTTCAGCTATTTGAGGCTATGTGTATGTTTCAGCCTGAGTCTTTCCAATTTATCTCATTCTAAGATTGGGCTTTTTGAACAGAGAGACTGCTAGATGGAGCTTTGTGAGTCATGCATTTGGTTCACTCAGGCTTTGAGGATAAGAATACCACCCTTAGGTATCAGTAGTCCTTGATATCTAGCCAAGAAGAAAAGCAATAATCAGATGTAAAATCAGTTGCAAAATCATAAACTTGAAAGATTAGGGAGAAATATGAAAATTCAGCTGAGCTCCATTGTTGTTAGTTTCATGCACTACTATGCAGAAGGTGGTGTTTGAAACTTAAAAACATTTTGTTGACTGGGTAAACGACAGGATAGACACTAAAGCTAGGACAGTTTTTGATCTTGGCTTCACATGGAACAAATTTTAATTTTAGCTCTTCAACAATAGGAACTGTGATTCATGTAGCCCTTTTTTTCACCCCAGTGAAATCATGAGCTTGCAGAGAGTGCAGGTTAAAGACTAGCTGATGAATTGCAAGCTTCAGACTGTTGCAGACAGAAGAGAATCTATATATGTGTAGCTTTTGAGATGGCTTTTACTCTGTAACAGTATGTTTTTCCTTCTCTTTTCTGTAGTAGTTTAAATAGTAGCATAAATAAATCAGTGTATATCTTTTCAATGCCTCTTATGGTGAGGAGCAATTAGTAATTGCATGTTAGATCTTACCTGTTTGAAAGTCTGCAGTGGTGCTGCCAATGCTACCTATTTTTGCCTTAGTAGAATCTTCCTCAGAGAAGTGGAAATGTTGAAGAGAAATGTTTTAAATACTTCCATTTTACTTTTTCTCCTTCAAGATAATTTCATACTGGGGAAGTCTGAGGGGGTGGGGTCATAGCAAATCATACTGGCTTCTGAGTTTCTCTGAAGTCCAGAGATGCTGAAGAAGGATCATTTCTACTTCAAAAGCTGGATATTTTTGGTGAGCAGTGAGTCTTTTATCGATAAAAGAACGTCCATAGCACTCACAAGCTGAGCTCGTATCTGCAGGAAAACATGTTTCTCCTCAGCCACTGGATACTCAAGAAATGAGAAAAGTGATTTGCTGTAAAAAAGAAAAAAAACCCTGTTTTTTCAGCCCTTTTGTGATGGATCACTTGAGGAGAAACATACTTGGATGTGTTCACAGGGCAGTGGCTACATCTGGCAGCTAAAAAAATCCATGTAGCTGCCTCTCGAAGCATGAAGTCAGTGATGGCTGCTGTGATGTTTTCCTTGTTTTGTGTACAAAACTTGTGGTTATACTGCACAGGAAGCGTGATGTCAGGAGAATATGAGCTCCTACTCCAGGAATTTGCAGCTCTTAAAAAGCTGCAGGGCCCTACACAGCATGCACAAGAGAACAGGATCTCTCTGGACAGGCATCTGTCTGGGATTCCCTCCAGCTCACTAGCTTGCTTCAACTTTTTCTGCCTCACTTTAGGCTGACTCTGGAATTCCCTGCAGATCAGATCAGGTTTTCGCGGAATAGGGTAGTTTTTGTGGAAACCCCCTTGTAACTGCCTTGCTTTTCAACAAGAGTTTTTCTCTCCGTAGAGAATCTATGTTGGTCCTTTGCCCCTCAGCTATTTCCTTTCCCTGTTGTGCTGTATGGCACTGGTTACTCCTTACCTGGCACGTTTGTCTTTACTGACATGGGCACAGATAGTCATGTCATGTCATGTCATAAAAAAGACAAATTAACATTGCAATGTCTGTGCTTTTATTACTACAGCAATTTTGACATCAAAGTCCTGCTTAAAATACTAGTACAGTAAAGCAACAGGGATCTTCTAACAGCAGTATTATTTTGATTGTTTAAAAATAGACTTCTATCTCTAGAAAGTATATTGAATTTTCTCTTTTATGGCTTAATGATTTGCTGTTATGACAGACTTAATCAATCTGATGAGCCCATGTTCAATGTTCTGGCAAATATAATCAGCCCTGGAGTGTTTTCTTACTCCCCAAAGGCACATTGTTTCTGTGTTTATTTCATTCCGATCTTTTATCTGGAAACCATATTTCTTTTTTTTGAAGAGAAGTATCCTGTTCTGCAACATACATTGAAAGCCATTTGTTTAATTTACTGAATGTGAAATTATCTTTTTATTTAGGAAGTGAAAGGAGAAGGTTATAGAGCAAAAAGTCCAGCTAGGTAATGGGTGCAGAAATTACAGAGAAAAAGGAAAACATTGATCATATAAAAATCACAGGATACATTTAAAGACAGTTTGTAGTAATAAAAAAGACTGTTGGAGACTCCAAGAAAAGTCCTATGCCTCATTACTAAAAATGATCTACACAATGTCTATTTGTTTGACTGCAAGATCAAGATCTACTTTCCATAACTCATTTCTTGCTTCTGAATCTTCATTTTGTGTTCTTTAATGTCACTTGTCTGCCAGATTATTCTAGGGCCTTTGAAGTGCAGAAGGATGGTCTATTTTCAGGCTTTACTCCCATGCACAGTTCCAGTATGCACTGCAAGTCTTTGGGGGAGGGATTTGTCTCCTGAAAAATATGAAGCATGGTACTGAGTACTATAAAATAATGAATAAAAAAGAAAGCAGACAGATTCTAGGCTAAAATAAAAAAAAAAGTAGATGTAAGTGTATCTTATATGTGATGTTGAGTCTACTAAAGAGAATCATTATTTAACAAGCACTGCTTTTTTTTTAAATTTCAGTACCTGATTCAGTGAAGACAGGAGTAAGTGCATGGAGCAGTAGAACTATTTCTGTTCCTCAGAAAGCGCAGGTCAGAGCCTATCATACGGAGTGGTATGTACCTTTCCTATTGCAGGAAAGGCACGAAAAACTTTAAGTGATGCTGTAACAACTGCTGCTTCACACTAATAGCTTTAGTACATTGCTAGACCCTGCTCATGTGCGTGGATGCTGTGCAGAAGGGGCCTTTCTTAATTGGACCAGTTGCAGGAATGACCTGGAACGTGCAGATTACTGAAATAAGGTGTCCCCTGTAACACTTAAATACTTCATGTGTCAGGATAATTTAGACTCGGAGCTCTATTTAAATGTTGTTGTGCTAATACAGCACATTTAATAATAGTCTAGTGCTAGGCAGGACATAATCACTTGCTCTCTAAAGGATAATTTGTAATGAGCAATGTTGTCCTTACAACTCTGATGATGTGAGATCATCTTTGAATCTTCAGTTTAAATGACACACCCAAGGTCAGCCATTATCTTTATGTATTCTTACTATCATATAGTCTGATAGGAATTGTCTTTAATATCCAGATGTAGAGCATTCGTATCCATGACAGCTCTTTAATGTCAGAGAAGACTTTTGGTATTCTGTTTATTATGAAGTACAAGTGGTCAGCCTAGCAGAAGGCTCTTAATAAGTGAGTTAACAATAGTTAACATTAAAATAAAATGGTTGTGTGCATTTAAGTGATGTCAATTAATTTATAGTTATAACAAATCTTAGATCTTACCTAACTACAACAGTTCTTAAATTCTGATAATCACGCAGCTATGTAAAATGTCATCCTTTTGACTATTCAGTAGAAATCCTAACTGGAGTGCTAAGATGTACTGCTGAACCCCTTCAGCTCGCTCAGGGGCGGCTTATGATGATAGTATGGCTTTTAACCAATAGAAAAATGCAAAATAAAAATGGATTAAAATTGCATCTGGTGGAAAGGTGTTGTTGGACAGATGTCTTCCTCTGCTATTTCCATGGGAGAGGGTGTTTTTTAGTTTGATTAGATTTGGATGTTAATAAATATTTAGTTTCATTTCTAGTTTGGGGCTATTTTCCGTGAAATCTCTCAAGATCAGCAGTGTGTTTTTCTGTCTCCCTGATGATTCTGAAGTCCCCTGTAAATCAAAACACTGCAAGCAACTCAGAGCTTCCCCTGGTTTCAGCTGAATCTCACTGCCTGCACCTCAGATAACCAGGGAGCAAATTTCCCTGTGTGTCACACCAGTATTGAAATTTATCCATATCAGTGTTATACAAGTGCCTTATATTCTCTGTGACTTTCTCTTTGCATTTCAGTAGTTGAAGACAAGATGTCATGTCCTTCGAGTTGCAGCATTCAGAGACATGACAGATTAACTAAGTTCTTTAAGCAGCTCTCTAATTTCAGGGTTGTTTGCATGACACTGATGGTGTAATTTAAAACTACAATTCTGAGCTTTTTTGTCTTTTTTTTTTTTTGTAGCACACATTTCCATAACCTACTTGTATCATATAAAAATAAAGAAAAAATAATTTCCTATGGCTTTTATTTTTGACCGAAGATTTAATTTACCAATTGCATCAACCTCACTTCTGCACTGCACAACATTGTAAACAGGCAGATTTGTCAACACATGTAATGTGGGTTTTCTTGTACTTTCCTGTGATGTGTCTGGTGGTTGTAGTCAGAGATAGCATTTTTGTCAGGCTGAAATAGGTCTAAGCCAATACAGGCAGACCCAGGTCTGGTTTTGGCCAAGTCATTCCACCTCCAAGGGCGTAGTTTCCCCGTCTATAAGATGAAGATAATGTACTGGCCTTTTAAAGTGATATCAGATTTATAGAGGAGAAGTGCTGCTAAAGAACATTTTATTATCAAGTCCTGCATCGCTGGAGCTTGGACTAAGGTGAAGGCGTTTGCCTTGTGCTCATTTGTTCTTTCTGAAATATCTAACCGCTTTGTATTTATTTTTAGAAGATGGCATGGATTTTGAGGTTCAAGGAAACACTTGCTTCCTGCACTTGAGAGCAGCTATCTCACTTTGTTGACCCTTTACCGCATCAAGCTGTCTCAGATACAGGAGAGTTTCTGGCATGACTCATCCTGGAATCGCAGCTCTCAGGAATATGCATCAGGGGAGCAGAAGTGGAAGGTAAGCAGGTTTTCCTACTTCTGATCCCATTTCTGGCTGATACTAAAATACCCCGTGTGTCTTAGATTCCATATCTCTTAAGTTGAAGACTAGAACTCTTAATGTACCCAATTCACAAACCAGTTTGGGGGCATTAGAAAACAGCCTGATGCATGTTTTCAGATTACTTTGTCTGTGAGAAATACTACAAAAGGCATCAGTATGAGGAATAGCAGATGATAGAAAAATGCTACTTCTGCCTGATGATGTGTGGACAGTTTGGTCAGCTCAGGCAGGGGATCTACGGCAAGAGGCTTCGTGAGTCCCCAGTGCCCTGAGGTAAATATCTGGGAGGAGGCTGCAGGACCCAGAGCTACAGCTAAAGCCAGTTTGCAGCCAGCAGTATTTCATGAAGTCTGAGAAATTCTTGCCCCTCAGAAAAGCAGGGTGAAGCCTGCAGAGCTGGTCTCCAGCTGAGAGGTGCCCAGCTGGTGGGTACCAGATGGGCTTGAAAATGCATGCACTGGGTGCTCTACTTGCCTTGCTTTAGCTGTGAGGCGTATATATGTGGAGGTACAACCTTCTGTTTTAGTCCTAAGGCTACCATCTTTCATCTGTGGTCAGAACCAAAAGGTGGTATTTTCCGCTATGGAAAAGCCCCTTTTTAGTAAACTAAAAATAGAGAACAAATTTTTTAAAAAGATTTTTACTTTTATTAATACAAATGTGGATGAAGGAAAACATTTAAAAATATGTCAGATGAAAACTACATGGTTGGTAGAATTTGAGCCTTTGTTATTAGTGAGTGATTGCTGTGAGGGGTCCTACTCTTTTCCCTTAAATTTTCAAAGATAAACAACTTCCATAGATGCGATTTGTTTAAATTGTACTTTTCGCATAAGCACTACAAAAAAAAATATTGGCTGTTACTAGAAAAGCGAACTTGATAGTAAGTTGAAATTAAGAAGAAATGGGATTTCTCCTCCTTCAACTAAACTGATTTTAATGTTAATGAAACCCTAACAAAAAAAGAAATCTCCAGGAAGGGTAGAAACTGAGAAAAAATATTGAGTGTTACAGAAAAGAACTGCATTAAAGTGGTTAAAAGAGCCTAAGGTGTTTGATGAGCACTGATGAGATTGCTCCTTCCAAGAAGAAGTTTTACTCTGGTCACACACAGACATACTTGTGCTGAGGAAGACACCTAAGAACTGACAAAGTATCCACACACTGTAGACAGTCTGAGTGCGACACGTGGTTTAGTGTGTTAAAATCAGGGGTTTAGCTGATGTTTCCAAGAGGTCACTTGCTGAGGACAGCGTGTGTTTGTTTTCACCTCCGACTAACTGATAGATGCAGCTTATCAGTCTTCTCCCGTTTCTTTCTCCTCCTGTGTGGCCTTTAGTGGAGCCCAGTTATGTGGCTTTCTCTGATGTGTGCCTCTGTGCTGTATGAAAGAGCCTGCAGATGTTGACTGCTAGGGAGCTTGAGAAACAGACTCTTTCCTTCACAAACAGGTTGACCTTCACCTGGCTGAATGGTGTTCAGATTTTGTTCAGATGTCTCTAGTTGCGCAAACTGTTGTTGATGTTACGTGTCATCCTGGACAGGATGCTTGTGTTCATCATTGATTCTCTTCATGCATTTCAGTTTGCATTGTATGTGCAATGAAAATAATCCTTTCTTCTAACTGTAAGGGTTTAGATCAATAATTTCTCCAAAATTCTGCTGACACCTATTTCTTCTTTGAGGGAGAGGACAGACACAGCAAGTCTCAGCAGCCTGGAGAGCAAAATGGGACCTTAGTCTTTGCTGCGATGCTTTCTCAGGCTGCACACAGTATCCATGTTCCTTTGCCTTTAAAAATATCTCAGATTAGCGTCCAAAAGTATTAATACCTGTACACTTCTTTAGAAAGGTAAGCTATGTGAATATATTGCATTTGAGTTAATTCTTACTCAAGAAGTATGTAAGTGGTATGTGTACAAATATGTTTCCAAAGAAATTTTTAATTACTGTTGTCCTCTGCAGACCCTAATTCCTTACTCCATGCAGTAACTGGCATTCCCCAGCATCAGCCAACTATAAAAAATTCACTCACACACACAATCTTCATTGTTCTTGCACTCTTCCTTGTTTTTCTTGTTCTTAAACACACTTCAGCCACGACTGATGTGGTTTAGTTCATATGACACAGCCCTCTGAGCACTGTTGACCATAAACTGAGAGAACATTGATTACTGAGTATTAGGCTCTACGTATTTTCCAAATTCCTCCCATTGTTTACTGATGATGCAGAGGAAGCCTTCTGTGTCAGTTCTGTGACTGTTGCAGAATGGCAATACAGCCTAAAAGTAGAAGAGCAAACACGACAAGGTACAGAAGCTGCATAAGAAGAGTAAGAACTATGGGCTGTATTTGGCCCAGAATTGCTTTTTAATGTCAGGGATACAGCAAACTCTGCATACCTGGGGAGAAACTGAGAATGACATAGTCGTCCAACCTCTTGTTTTGGCACATGCAATTAGAGGGTGGGATACACATCATGGAAATTAGATGCTGTTCATATTAGAATTTCAGGTGGAAATTAAAGTAATAAAAATAACATAGATGAATACAATTGAATGCCATATGAATAGGCAAAAGCAAGGATTCACCTATGAGTGTAAATTTTGAAAACAGAACTAAGAAAAAGAGAGATTTCTCTGCTGAGAAATACAACTGCATCTGACAGCATTTCAAGTTTTCTTCTCCTATTTCTCTAAAAGCATAATGACATTGTTATTACAAATGAGAAATACCCAACAGGCCTTCTTGTGGCTTCAGCTGAATATTTGCAATGAGGAAAAAAAAATCTTTTTTCACATTGTATTCAGTCTCACGCACATTGAAGTCAGTAGAAATGTTACAGTTAATCGGGTGTCTAGTATCTTAAATTTATTTTCTATATTACTTTCTTTAATGATGTTTATCTTTTTATTGACTCTCTTTTTCCACTTAGGAAACACTACAAGTCCTCTTGACTAATAAGAGCATTAAAAAATCAACTGTAAGAAACAATTTCAAAGGAGAAGCTGATCAATTGCTCCTTAAATTGCTTCCAAAGCTAATTATACATTTGTATATTAGTTCTGTCTCTTGCCAATTTATTTTGTGTAAGAGACATAGGACTGCTTGAGAAACCCAGGGTCTGAAAGAAAACTGTACCGAAAAACTATATATGCTTAAAAGCTAGACTGTAAGGCCATGGTAAGAGATAATGGAAGACTGAAACAGAAGATTGTCCCACTGTTGTTCCACAATGCCTGCTCCGAGGGGACTTCTACCAAAGCACTGGGTGATACCTCTGTCAGACCAGCAGACACTATCAGTTCTTTTATAGTTTGGTGTGTCCCATCAGGACTCCTCTTCCATGACCATAAAAAATATGCATTTGCTAAACAACTTCTCAGTAGTGGAGATGAGACATTAGTATTTGCTTTTTACGCCAGTCTTGATATGCCTGTAACTTTTTCAGTTTTCAAAATGATACAAAATATTTATAAGCTATCCCAACTCCAGCAGAAACACTATTAGCTTTAGTTTTACTGCATAAAATGTTTTATTATAATAGTAATCTCTCAGGTTTTGATGCATTGTGAATTGGTTTCATGCAGTGCCAACCTCCCACACCAGGATGAAGTCTGCAAATACATCTGTATTACGTATATATATATATATGTGAATAAGGATCTGCAAATGTATGTAGATATTCACATTCTAGAAATGGCTACAATTTTCAGTTTCAGCTCTGCATGGGAGGCCAATATTGAAATAATTTCCTTCCATGGAGAGGAACAGCATACATGTTTTGTCTTGCCAAAGAAGACCAGCAAGGAGAACCGCACATGTAGTACTTGGCAGGGAATGCTGGGAGTCCTGACTGCTACCTGTGCGGTGGCTGAGAGCACTCAGGTAGCTCAGAGGACAACCTGGGCTCAGCAGCCTACAGAGCCTATCTGCCCCCGGAGAGGACAACGTTGGGATGCTGCTGAGCAAGACTGTAGGTTGTCCTGCATCTACATGGGATAGTGGGAAAGCACAGTGACTCATACATTCTGCAGCTGCTTGGGTCTGCCCAGCCCCATAGCCAAGGAAGGGAGGAAGAGAGCTGAAGGTACTGGGAGAGAGGTTGTAGGAAAGGATGATAAATTTGGGATTGGATGCAGCATAGAGGATGTGCGAGAGAAGGCTGTGACATTTAGTGATATGTTAAGTCCTACTGTACATTTCTTACTGTTCACAGGAAACTGAGCTGACGGGCTTCCCACAGAACTTGTTCGTCCTGTGTGCCACCAGTGATGCACTGTAGTGCGTTCTACTGCTCAGGTACTAAGTAAAAATAATGCAAATCAGCATCAACAAATTGCCAAGGCATCAGTGGCCAGTCCCCAGTACAATGAACCCTTCCCAGAATCTACGGTAAATCCAGGCCTCTTGTCCTTCAGTCTAGCAAAGCAGCGTATTATGGTAAAACCGGCTCTAATAAGGCACTTCCTTGGAGACAGCCCAATGTTTAAAAACAAACAAAAAAAAGGCCAACGACACAGGCTTAGGAAAAGTTTGTTGAACCGTATGACATCCAGAGCACTTCTGAAGTTTTGTGAGTGTGTATCTAGCTGTTGAAGTACAGCAGATGGAAAGGGTTCTGTGGACTACAAAGTGAAACTTGGGCTGCTATTCCAAAACTAGGTTGTATGAGAATTTCCTACAGACCAAGCAGCCTAAAATGTTCAAGGGGGTTTCTTGCCAGATTTCCCTGTACCCACCCATCATTCCATACCTTACCATTTCTCGGCCAGCAATCAGCAGATGAGGAAGCAAAGTCCATGAATTAATTTTCTCCCAAAGACCAGGAGCAGTTGTTCTTTCCTCTGCTTGGGGGTAACAAACCAATGTCATGTTTTCCAGTGTCACTGTGGTCTAAAATAATGCCAGCACCATCATTAATGCTGCTCTGCCATCAGTCCCCTGTTTCAACACAAGCTGAAAGGACATAACCCTTTTTTGTTCCCATAAACTGAAAGAAAAAACAAACACATGCAGTGCTGCAACAGGGAAAATCCTGGAATCATATCAAAAAAGAGATAGAAGAGCACAAAAAAAAAAAAAGAGATCAGAATTGAAAGTTTTATCATGGTATAAAATAAATGAGCAAGTTTTCCATTTTCTTCTGATGACCAGACTCGAAAGATATGCAGCACTGTAGGTCAGGACCACTCTTCTTAGTGAGGGAGAAGTGCTCACCTCCACGTGCTGCCAGTTCAGGGGCTCAGAATATTTCAGGCTAAAGAAGATGCATGCGTAGGGACCTGCTGAGGGACTTCCTTGGTCAGCTGAGGTTTTTCTGAACTGCAGGAGTCCCTGCCAGACCAGGACTGCAGGACTTGCTGCAACAAGGAAAAGGCTAGGAGGAATGGTCAGTTAGATGTCACAGTGGCCTTGCCATTCGGGAATGGAAGGAAGGACTCCAGAAACGGAGACGTGTTCGCTGGGATTCAGGGTCCAGCCCCTGCAGCAGTTTAACCAGTTCGGATGGGGAAGCCGACTCCTGCCTCCCCTCCCTCCGGGCCTGCAGCCAGCGTCTGCTGGCAAAGGTTAGCCCACTGGCTGCTGCACTGCGCACACAGGGCAGGCAGCAGAGGTGCTCCCACAACGCTCCTTCGGTGAATGGTTGTCACCCCTTCCCGGGCATCCACCTCCCCCTACTCTGGTGCCTGTCTGCCCTGGCACAATTAAGTTGCCACTGGTGGCAACAATCAAAAAATTCTTTTTCTCTTCAACCCCAAAGTATGAGGGTGCGGGCCAGAAAAGCAGACAAAATGAGGCATTTTAAGGCACAAGTATTGCAATATATACAATATATAACAACTGGTTAGTAATCCACACACAGAGGGTTACCTCAGATTGGTGTAGTGACACAGCACACTACCGTAATGCTCCAAACTTCTCATTCTCCCCCCTTATTTTCAATAATATGGGGAAGTGAAATACTTTTTCTTCCCTTGCGTCCTTGTACTGTTGTGCTTTCTGGCTTCCCGCAAAGCACCACAATCGCTGCACAAATCCTGCGCAGAGTATTCCATTTTTTGTCCCCGCGCAGGGTTTGTGGAGACGAGAAAGCCTCTGTGATACAGCCGGTATTATCCACATTTTACTACAAAGGGTTTTACAGAAAGGACCATCTGGTCGTCAGCTGCCCAAACGCGCATTTGCTTGCGCTCCTGCACCTGTTCAGTGTGTGATTCAGCCTCCCCCTGCCAGGTGCTCTCCCATCAGAGGTCTTCCTGAGCGAGGGGACGAGAGGACACAGCACATCTCCCAAAACAGCGGCGGGTGCAGACACCTCTTTGAGATCTCTGTGCTTAAGGAGGAATAAATCCCAACTTATCTTCAAACTGGAGGCGGCGTACAGGACCAGAAGGTAACTAGCTGCCTGGCTCAGAGATCAACCTCGCACCATTCCAAGCAACTGCATTGGTGCTGAAACGGAAAGGTCAGGTCCAACATCTGAGCTGCCACCACGCATAGCAGCCACGTTCATCACTGATGATGTCACTATCTTCTGGGAAGCCGCTTTACCCAAAGCTCTGTGCCACTTAAGAGATCTTTCTACCCACTGTCATTCACAGGTGAGCCAACAATGTACCTGCCAGTCATATCTGTGCTACCTTAGCACGGGATTTCTCTACAAACTAAGCCATCAACCTGTAAAAATCACCTCCGTGACTTGTTTCGGGACTGCCCCAACGTACCTGAATGTCCGTACTGGACAGACGGGACCACAGCCACCTGCTCTGAAAAAAGTTCAATAACAAACCTAACAGCTAAGCCACCTTCACCGATGCCCAATTAAAGGAGGCCTTCAAATGAGTTTGGGTTTCTGTTTAAAACTTTCAGGGAGTCTGGTGCTACTTGTTAGAGGCATCTCTTTCTCCCTGTTCGAATCCTTGACTTCCCACAAGAGCTCCATCTTAATAGAATAATGGACTTAAATTTGAAAGTCAGATGCAACTGGAGGAGTTCCAGTCTTACCTTTTTTATTTGACTGTCAACGAGATCTTCACATACAAAATACAAATTAACAAAAGATTTCCTTCAGAGAAAGGAGGGAGAGGGAGAAACATTTGCAATTTGTGATTAATTTTTTGAAGTATCATGTTACTACTCCAGAGGAACTAAGGGTACCGATCAAAAAATGGCTTCAAGGAATGCAAAAATTAAAAGCAGGATTAACACGCAATTTAATAATAAAAGAGCCATAGCTGTCATTACCAGGCAGAAAAAATGACATCATCATATACAGGGAGGATGAAGCGATATGCCTGCCAGACCAAACAGTTACCTGTCATTATAGTGCAGTCCTATCTCAAGAAAAACATCTGGAAAAAAGATCGGTCTAAGATCACATATACATACTGTAGAACTTGCAAGTGAAAGGCCTGGGGTAAAAAAATAGCCTAAAACCAGGATGTTCCCTGAGCTCAGCAACATTTGCTCATCTATCTTCTCGGAGACAGTGAAATTTTCCCCAGCTTTCAAATGGCAACTGGAAACACACCATCCTTTGTTCTTCAGCCTCTCACAAGGAAGTCACACAGGCTAAGGGTTTGCTACGCAAATACATTAATTTTTCTCTAGTCTGACAGTTTTATCTTGATATTGGCTCCCTCTCTTTCAGCAGCACATCGGATGAAGACAGCCGAGTTCTTCACCCTTTCCTTATTAGGGAAAAAAACCCCACAAATTCCTAGGTTTGAGATACTTGCTGTCACCCGGGTATAAATATATCCAGTGTTACCCTCTTGGCTATATGATTCTTCAGGCATTTGTTTGGGAGGTGGATAGGCAGAAGGAATTTTAAAGTCTTAGCTTCAGCCGCCTTCTCATTTTAAGAGAAGTAAACTCCCTTTTTACAAGGTGCCTTAAGAGCTGGCCCTTCAACGTCCCCTTCCTTTGGGAAGCGCACCGGCAGCAAAAGCTCTGCAGGTCCTGTTGCCTCACTGCAACCCTCCCTCTGAGCAGGAAGCGAGTGGGTCACACCTCATGTTCACTGACACCCCGGCTTCTCTGCTGTCACCACCACAACGCTGATGCGTTCAGCTTCAGCTGGCTAATGGTACCTCGCTTAGGACAGCTATTTAGGCAGCCATGAAAGTTAAGGCAGAGGACACACTTAAAACTTCCTCCCATTCACCATCTGTAATGAAGAATTCATCTCCTTGTACCAAAATGGACTACTTTAGAGGTACCTCCCTCCATTGTAACTAACTAGGAAGCAAGCACAGATGGCTAGATTAGTCATGTAATTTTAAAGCAGCTGATTAGGAGACAGTCCCAGTGTAAATAACAGTTCAGTATCTGGATTCTAGAACTAACCTGACCACCAGTTCATTTCTTAGCTCCCCTGATTTTGTCAGACTAACATTTGAAAATTACAACCGTGTTTTGATGGCCAGGTATGTCAGCTTTATTATAAAATAATTTTTTAAGTAAGGACCTTAAAGAGCTTCTTTGAACACTGTCATCCTAAAAATGGCAACATTAAAAGACATGATTTTTTACAGGCCCAAGACCACAGCTGACTGGGAGACTTAATGCCTGGAAAATGCATGTCAAAGTCTTACTGCTGTAAGCTTTAATTGGCACTTTTGATGTTCTTTGAGGGAAAAAAATGTAAATCCATTCTCACAGTAGAAAAATGCAGAGAGATGCTGAATATTTCTGAGGAAAATATACATGGTCAAAGTTACTCATCAGCGTAGTTTCCAAAGGATGGGAAGCCAATATCTGCACTGCCCCATGACTTTAGAAGCCAGTGAGTAACTTCAACCTATTCTGAAAAGGTGTCAAGAGAGAAGAGTTTCCATGGTAATGAAGTTCTTGCAAGCTCTGTGAAAATCAGTGGCTGGGACAGAGGGCCAAATAATGCCCCCAGGGAGGGAAAGATGGGCAGAAAGATGCCCCGTCTCTTGCTGGGTGGAGATAATGTCAATCAACACGGGAACATGGAAAAAGACACAGGATCTACAGGGGGCGTAAGACATTCACAGGAAATAGGACTTCATTAGTTCTGCTCTTCACAGCACTTGTTTTAAATAGAGCTCTTCTCTCAGGATTTGCCAAAACCTAATTTTATAATTACAATTCAGTTTCTACTGTGCCACCGCATCTGCAACAAAAGTCCTTGGGAAAATTACACGTGACTACCCCCTACCCCCAGTTACCAAGATGTAAGAGGGAGCACGGGCACAGCAACATTTGAATGCGGACGACACATCTCAGCTGATCTGACGTGAAACACCAACCAGCAGCTAAGCAAAGCTATTTTCATATTGCATGCTATAAAAGCATGAAAGCATCCACAAATTTTTATGTTTCTGATCACCATCAGCACACAGAAACACATCTCAAATCACTTCCTTATGCTTTGATACGCTTGATGCTATGTTAGTGACTGATGAATAATTACAAAAAACACAGAACTTCCAAATCCTCTTTTATAAAGGAATACACAGTTTTGCTATTTTCCTGACACTTCAGACCAAGGTGTGGTCCTTTTTAAGTAACAAGACCAAAACAAGTGTCATAAAAAGACATACAAAATATCTGTCACTACTGATCACTGGAATTTGTGATCATTTACTGCAGTCAACCAAAGGAGGAGTAAAGTTTTATAACAACGTTCTACGGTCCTTTACAATCATCTGCTACCATAAAGGGCAATTTTACTCTGGTTCAACTATATAACAAACCTTGCATTTTACCTTAATAAAACCAGCACTGAAATATGTACTTTCCAAACAAGGCAATATATAGCAATCATTTTCTTTAACTGTAGAGTGCAACTTTATGCATTTTGTGATAAAGTATTTACAGAGCAATTCCTTCAAACAAAAAAGCTTCATAATTTTAATAACATGCCAAATGTATCTATCCAAACTTAGCAGAAACAAGTTTAAGTTTAAGAGAAAACCCACTGCAGAAATGCAACATACAGCTTTTTAGTAAAAAAAAAACCAAAACGGAGCAGCAAGCATCCTCCAGTACTACAAGAATTTGCTTACACAGGCAGAACAATTTTCCATTGTCTTCCAGAAATTTAACAGAAAACGGATACAACCCCTGCTGTTTTATACTGTTATAATGACAAAAAGAGCTACAAAAATAGATTCGGTCAGTATTTATGATAAAAACATACCTGTGGCTAATCTAATGGCTAATGCCACAAGCCATTGCTTTACCCTAATGCTGTATCCCAGTCGATCGCTAATATTAATCATCTGGGAAGAGCAGGAAGACAGCACTGGAAAGTGCTGAAGTGCTGCTTTCCTAACTGCAGACACTGCAAGAAAACAAAACAGAAATGATCATTTATGCCCTCCCGTAGCGTTGTATCAGTTGTTGCATTCAAACCATCATTAGTTTTGATACATAACCACAAACGATTTTGCAGCATCACAGGATGTTATTTTGGACTTAATTATTACCGGAGCCAAGGACTCCTCTTTTTGGTAAATGCCACATTGCCAGACCACACCAAAAGGCCCCCTGGCATTCACTCTTTGGCTGTTATGTGTTGTTTTGCCCAAAAGTTCTGTTTCTTAACTCTTATCGACACATTCCCTAACCAAATTAAGCAAATACTCAGTGGTTACTGACACCGCCCTGGAAGGTGGTAAAAAGGGCCTGAAGCTCCTCAATGCTGAAGTGGTATCCTCTGTTTCCTGAGTGCCAACTCCTTCACAGCTATTTACAACACTGGTTAGCAACAGCCTTTTTATTTTTCGAAAGAAAGCGAAATCCCTGCCTTTGTGAGGCACTCTGTCATGGTACAGACAGCGCTCTCAGAAGCAGCTTCCAAATGCAGGTGCTACATGGAAGTGGGCAGGGAGTGCCTAGCACCCACCTGAGCTCCGGCAGGAACGACTGACTGCCTGTGGCTCCCACAGCAGCACTCATCACCTACGAGAAAGCAGGCACGCAGGGGCCTGGAGAGCACTCGGGTCAGCCCTTAGTCACAAAGCAGGGCAAGACTGAAGATAACTGAAACATAAAGAAAACCATGGAAAAGTGAGACCAGTTCTTTACATGTCAAATCCAAAAGGCGCAATTCTGCAGCCAGGGAGAACTGCAGCTGCAGTCTGCGCTGAAGGCGGCAATTAGAAATGAAAATCAGGAATGCCAAGAAGTGGAACTAGGTAAACGTTCATGGAGTGTGTGCTGGGAAGGGTAAAACCTGGTAAGAGAAGATAATGAACTCATGCAACAATCTATGGGTAAGGAGAATAAGGTTTAGAATTCAAAAATTAAATAACTGCGGTAGCGTTACTGCCTTTTTGCTAATTAAGATGCTAAGCCTATTAATAACGATGCAGAAAAGGCAGAAGTTTCCAATTAAAATTTGTGCTTCCTCTGTGCAAAGGTAGCATATTGTGTGATGAAGTATTTTCCAACCCACTAGCAACTGAAGAGGCAAAACATTACTAGAAATAAGTATTTTAATGAACAGCAGACATTAACAATAGCTGCCCCAGCGTATCTTTAGGTAACTGAAAATTTCCATAGATTTTGGGAAAACATAACTGTTGCACTACAGAAGGGCAACTAGAATAAATCAGGTATAAATACAGACCAATTTTCCAATATCCAAACCATGCTACAGAATTTAAATTGATAGAAGATTAAAGGTTCAAAAATGTAATTACCACTAGTTAACATCTTCTCTGAAACACAGGCTTTAGTAAACCTCATTTTGCTCTTCAGTGAGGTATCTGGTCAATAAACCTAACTGAACAGACCTAGTAGTTTTGTAGGGCACCGTCGCAGTGAGTCCAACATCTTAACTCACAGCTAGTGTGGCACTATGGCGATACAACACACACTGGGTACGCAAACTGGCAGGTTTCAAGGAGGAGCTTCCCCACTGGCTACAAGTCGGGTCAGTTTTAGGGAGGTTGTACAGATTTGTGATAGGACTAACGCACGTTAATGCTAATAAAATCACGCCAAAGGCAAAGCTGGGTAAAGCCATGAGTTCTTACACAAAGCCAGAGTAACATCAGAAATCACGAAGTAAAGCTGATTTTCATTCAGGTACGACTTGCTTTGGCATAGCAAAAGACAAAAATATCCATACAGGAAAATAATGTAGGCCATAAAATGGGATGACTGTCCCGGGTTCTCCAGGAAACATTTACTCAGTTCTAATGCCCACTATGGTGCTGTGGGAAAGCAGCTAATAGGGATTGTGAAAATATAAGCTGGAGCATGTAGAGTGAAAGAGAAGAGGTTGAAAAACCAGCAAAACACCAGGAAGGAAATAAAAAAGGATGAAGAAAACATTTACAGTTGAAGATTAGAGAAGATCCATTTGTTTAGGCTATCACAAAGAACTTGCACAGAAATAAATAGAGCATACGTTCACACATTTTAATAATGACAGCTTGTTCTATTAATAAGTACCCACACGAGTAGCGGATTTGCACGCTACTACAGCATTTACAACTAGGCAAATTCTTGAATGAAGAACTGAGCTCACCTCTGACTGAAAGATATTGAAGTTTAATGCCAAGTAACTTAAGTTTTAAGACCTGCAATATTAGAGCATCTAATGTAGTTAGTCCCCTTTGACCACAAAGTATCAGGAAGTAATGTTATTTTCCCCAAGCAGCATTCAGTCAGTCTTCAAACGGGCATCTCCATTTATCAAGGAAAAGAATAGCATGTAATCAACTAGGCTATAAAGAACAGCATTCTAAAGCTGCATACGGAGCACCCCAGCACTACTTGCAATCACGAGCTGACCCTCTCGGAATTAAGCCCCAATTTCCATCATGCCATTTACGGCCGTCAGCCTTAGATGAAAGAAAAAAGAGTTTCCCCTCTGCACAAAAAGGAAAGAAACCCAAAGCCACTCTAACGGAGACAGAGGGGATGGCTCTTGATTAAGGGGGCTTTTACCAACAAACCACTGTGCTAAATGCAAACATCAGCTAAGTGCCGATCTCCTCGGAGGTGGCTGTACCTTTGATGAACGGTATCTAGGTTCATGAACTGCAAAGCTCTTTCAGCACTTTGAAGACACTACATGAATGTTTAAATACCTAAAGAAATCCAAGCCCTTACACATCTCAGTAAGATCCTGACTACCAATTTCACATCACTTGCATAGTGTAAATAGCATTAAAGATCACTTTGAGCAAATAACAGCTCCAAAATTTGAGTTGCAGCATCATGTTTATTTACATAGCATCTCTCAGAAAATTCATCACAAGCATGGCAGAAACAAGAAGCTTCACGACAAATCCAGGTGAGATTTTTCTGTACATTATATTTTTCAACAACTAGAAATATTTTATTAGCAATACAGACCCATTTATACATTAAAAATCTATACAACGTCCTTTTCTCTCCCAATCTCCGAAACGCGTAGGTTCAGGGCCTTTAGGTCCACCCCTCTCTTTTGTAGCAGGATTGATTCCATCAGGAAATTCTAAAATGACAGGGAAAGTTCATTAAAATGCCTATAATGTTGACAAATATAAAGATGTCACCATCTATGATGTTTGCCTCTTAGTTTAATTTTCAAATACAAAGTCAATTCGCTTTTGTTTTTAAAGGCAACCTTGAGTTAAACATTTCCCAGAGTCACACAACAGTAATTTCAGAGTTCTGTGACTACAGTCAGCAATATATACGAGATCATATTCAGTTATGCAAATAAAAAAGCAACTCAATGTCCAAAGGCACCACAGCACCAGTTTCTCATGAATTCATAGTGAGAACTTGCGTCATGCAGGTATGCTGTACGTATGTTCGCTACATCCAAAACACCAGGTCATCACTTTCTGTGTTTGTTTAGGTCTCTACTTTTAAGCACTCAGATTTTAATTATAGCTTGGATTTTAGTCAAGATTCTATTATTCTTGTATTTTAAACACCATGTTTTCATGGATGCTGGTACGTTTTTCCAGAAATAGCATGTTGATATTCATCAACACCAGTCTAGATACCACAGTCACAGAACGTACTATAAAGTCCTAAATAACTAAAATTAGACTTTTTACCTTCTAAAACCTAACCTAAGCTCGCTAAGTCACTGTGATGCCCTTTCAGGAGAGGAAGACTCTTCGTAATTGAGGTACGAATGGGACTTTCAGATCTCTCTGGTAAGTGACATGCTAAGCTTCCACGTTAGCAGTGCTGCTTCTCCTATTCCCAGCACCCTATTAGCTGCCACCTACTCGAACACCATGGAGCATTCTGGACCTCAGTGACAACATCCTTATGCTACTCAGTGCTCCCTTACTCAGGGTGCTCTCTTAAAAGTAGTAACTCAGGCCACCCATGCTGCACCATGGCCATCCCATTAGGCATCGCCAAGCCACAGAGTACTTTTTGGCACAGCACCATCCTAGGCGGAGTGTTTTCTCATCCTGCACAAGACTGCGGGGCTCCCTGAAGCACACTATACGCCCCACATCCCCTTGCCACACTGACTCTTCAGAGCCTCCCATGTATATGCATAACTCAGGGCTCCCTCAGTCTTACCCCTGACTCAGCCCTCGTGGGCAACACAAATAATGAGGAGCAGGGTTGAAAATGAGAAAGGACAACAGAAATCCTGGAGAGCGGAGAAAAAGGACAGTAATGGAGGGAGACTCATGTAGCTACAGGCGATACAGAATGACATATTAGGATGCCTGTTTAAAAATTCATTCAGAGCAGGATAGGAAATGTCAGTATCTGAGAACCTCTGGCAGTACAAGGAGCGCAAATGCTTCTAGTATTATTTTGTAGATGTCATCATCCCAATATCCAAGCACTACCATGTGCTGACAGTGGATGCAGAAGATCAAAAGATTTCTCTATGATAGCTACACAGCAGTGGGAATTCAAACAGCCAGCTTAAACTCTCACGTTTTTTCCTAATAACACAATGGGCAGTCAGGATTCTAACAAATTATTGATGGTGTTCCATGTAAAAAATACACAGTTACAACTAAATTTAAAGCCAAACCTCGAGTCTTGCTCTAAACCTAGAACACCTAAGCAAAAGATGATTATGCATTTGTTTTAAAAGAAACAGTGATGGCATTTATTTCCTTGGGAATAAAAGGACAAGAATTAAATAGGTGCTTACACAGTAACTCCAGCTCTGAGTCAGTTCTCAAGTGAGTCACAATCTGAAATTGCTTGCAGCCATTTCAGAGATTATATTATAATTTTTCAGTCATTCTGTCATCTGTATATTCATAGTAATCTATTGGTATATTAAAAAAGCTTGTCCTAGAGACCTCGAAACAGATAAACACCGGGTATCACTACTGTTAAACAGCAGCAGAACATCACACTATGGTGAATAAGATAAAGCATGACTAGCACTGTTAGTTAAGGGAAGATGGCTAATTAAAAAGAAGGAAGAAAGGTTCTGTCTTTCTCCTGTCTGATAAAAAAGTATGTGTTTCTAGTGACTTCAGCAGCGATGTATCTGTGCCTCAATCTTGTCAGGTTCTCTAAATGTGGCCCCAACTAAGGTCACTGGAACGCAACACAATCAGCGGTTCCATAGGTCTCTGACCCCGCTGAGTGGCTCAGTAAACTCAGCATCCGTTGCTGCTTTTCAAAACACTACCTGCGAGACTAAGAGAAAGACTGACCATGAAATACGGCATGAACCACAAATCTTCTGTGGACTAAGAAACAGAACAGGCTTTTTGGATAATAAAAAGTAGCTGGTGCCCTCATGAGTTTAATACCACCATTTATAGCTGTACTATAGCAGACCAATACCAGCGACATTTCTCAGAATCATGCAACAGTTTATGGTGGAAGGCACCTTTGGCAGACATCTGGCCCCAACCCTACTAGCGCAAGCAGTAGGTCAGGACATCCAGGCAAATTTGAGTGTCTCCAAAAGGAGAGGGATCACAGATTCTCTGGGTGACTTGTTACAATGTTTGACCACCCTTGTTCGGAAGACTTTTTCCCTCACACACCATTCGCTGCCAGCTTGTGCCCACTGCCCTGCCTCTCTGTTTTTTTTCAGAACCATTAAGCTTAGAAAGCGATTCTAAAGAGTGCTGAATGCCTACCCCTCTTCTTCAACTGGCATCAGCACTGCAGCTCAGGGTCTTGCCTTTAAAACAAGGCTTTCAATTTTGTAAAACATGACTTACTTTCCAGGGGTTCCCTCTCTATACTGGACTCCTCTGGTTCATCGAATCGACCCACTGGTAACTTCGGTTTCTTAAGCGGCTGCTTAGCAGGTTCAGATCTTCCTCTTGTTGTAGAGCTGGTACTCCTCAGAGAGCTGCAAAGCAGTGATGACTCTGTCAAACAAATGGACACGTGTAGTGTAAATGTGAGAGTTTAATACCTGCGACTGTTCAGAGCACCTCTGAAAAACCCTCACTTCAGAAACTAGGGAACGAAGGACAGGAAAACAAATTCCAGATATTAGTTTAACATTCAACTCACAAACACCTAAGAAATCAGCACAGATAATTATTTTTGGCCCTAGAAACATATGCAGGCAGAATGGTGTTAGTTGTATAACTCAGTTCACATAAACAGTGTATTTTAAACTGCTTGAACTTATTTTCACTGTTATCTTCTTGTATTTTAGACTCTAAATAGTAATTATGCTAGCATAGACCAGTACACTCTGTTTTCCTGGAGAAGTCCGAACCTCCCCCAAGAAGCCTGCTGATTTCCAGGTCCTGGCTCGTTTCCAGCAGCTTTTGAGTCAGAAAAAGCTTCTGCTTTCCCAAAGGAAAGTTTTAAAAAATAAAACGTTGTTCCCTTAGTAACAGGTTTTCCAGAATGTTGGTAGAGAATAGTTGGGCTTCCCTATGATGATAAAATAATTCAGCTGGTAGTCAAAAGCAAGACAAACTTTGAGCATATTTAAGTTCAATTATAGAACTGCATGCAAATACTTTAATTAAAAGTGTAAAGTTTTTTCCTTTACAGTCCCACTAACATTTTTTTAACATAAATGTAGGAGGAAGCCTATTAATATCCATACCTAAAGTTCTTTCAAGTAGTATAAAAATGGAGGTGCACAGATACCGTAAGTCATAAATAATTCAAGAGTCATAAACAAGTCAAAAATTACTTACGAAGATCTCTCAAAATGACTGATATTTCTCCATTTGGTTAAAAAGCCAAATGTCCACAGTGAGCATGAACTACCCCCTAAAAATATTTTAGCTATGGACATGTGCCTAAAGCAGCTCTAATTTTTCTTAAGAAGGAAGATTCAAACAGAAAACCTCCCTGTTCCAGCCTGGGTGCAAAGTACTTGAAAGAACTTCTATTCTACCTTGCTGAACAGACCACATCAGGAAACCTTCTCAAGCAGCGTGCATTTGACTCAAATACATATACACCAACCAACAATCCACCTGTATTCCCAGAATCAGCATATTCATACATCCTAAAAAACCACAACTTAACATTAAACCCTAAAGTCACATAAACTGTGTTACGCCTGGCAACTGCTGCCAATGCCCTGAAGGAATTTGTTTTGTTTTTTTTTTGCTTTAAGCATGACATAATGGACTATCAACAGTGAAGAATCTACTCCTTCCGCATACATTGGATCTTTCTACTTCTGCCAAGCACCTTGTCATTCTTCAGCAAGCTAAAAGAGAGCCTAGCTAGAGAATTAAATTAAAGCTGATATATCTAGTCCAAGTTCAAATAAAAGTCAGATTAAGGTACTGATATGAAATTGACTATCTCAGTCTGCAGAGAAGAGGCAAAATCCATTTTGCTATTTGCAATACTTGATATTGTTGACAGAAATACATTCTTCTTGACACAGAAGTGACAGAAGTTCAACATAAAGTACCTCTGAAAAAGATGAGATGAACAATCAACCTTATCAGTAAACCACATTCTACAAACTGATCTTTGACTCCCTCACCCTTTATGGGCAGTCACAAAGCCATCCAATTTATTAATTATATAGTTGATTTTGAAAAGAAGTTGAAAATCCCAAGTCTTTAAAGTTGCTGCACAGCCAACATTGACAATATCCAGTCTTTTGAAGTGGCCCACATCCCGTGATTTATCATAACAAATCCATTCATGCAGCATGAGCTGGGCACTCATCGGGTGGCTCGGGAGGCAGGAGCATCAGCCAGATCTTGACGTGAACCTAACAGCCAAACAGAGCCTCGGAGGGCCCACAAATATCTAACAACATCTTTTTTTTCCAGCTCTTCTATTAACATATACTGTACCAACCTGTTTCAGGGATATTGTATCAATAGCATCACACAAATCTCAAGTTTTGATGGAGAAGGCAGTGGCCTGACCTGCAGCCCTACAAAACAGGCTAAGCTGCGTGTGTTCATGTGGGACAGACACTGTTACGCAGGCTGCTTTATTTGTCCTCCAGCCTAGGTTTCTCCATGAACAAACCACCTGAATTCCCTCATACAGAGGACACAGACCAATACCTTCCAAGGCCACAGTAAGTTCCCCCCAGCTATTCTACGAAAATTAAGCCACGGTTTAATATTTTACTACCGTTTAAAAGTTCGCAGCAACGATAAGGAAAGAAAAACCCTGGAACCGATAGGGAGGGCTGACAGCATTAGGCCTGCAATATAGAGGAGACTATTAANATAGAGGAGACTATTAATATCTGGGGGGGGGGGGGGGGGGGGGGGGGGGAGGAAGCTGGAAACCCGCAGAGAAATATGGGGGACACGCCACCGCCCCTAACAGATGCCGCGGGCTGAAGAGGCGGGGGGCCACACCGCGGGTGCCTCACAGGCCCCATCACCCGCCGCCATCTTGGGCGCCCATCAACAACCCCAGCGCCGACAGTCCCGGCCGGTAGCCGCCCCCCATTCCCTCGCTCGTAACTCCCCCGCGTGAGGAAAGGGAGGAGAGGCCAGAGGAGCCCCTCAGCGGCACAAGCCAGGCCCCTCCCGCCCTCCGCCCGCCTCTTACTCGCTGCCCTCGGCGCTCCGCGCAGCAGCCGCAGAGCCATGGCCGCGCCGAGCCGGGACGCGGGCGCACTGCGCATGCGCAAAGGGCGACGGTTACCAGCCCGGGCGGGCGAGCCCCGCCCCAGTCCGCCCGCCTCAGGGGTAGAGGCGGGAAACGCGGTTCCAGTCAGCGCAGCTTCCACCGGGCTTAAAAACCAGAGCCAGTGTTCGTCCTTACAAAATAAAAGCCGCGTAGCCTCAAAGTTACCAGAAAAATCATTTAAATAAAGGGTCGGGCGCTTTTAACACTCGTCGCTCTTTCAATGTAAACCTAACCCTGGGGTAAGTCACACCTGGGCTCACGGGGCGGGGAGTTCTAGTTAATTAGCTCCGGTTAATGTTTTGAAAACGGCAACATTTGCCTTTTGTCACTCTTCAAACGCTCCGCAGCAAACTTTATCCTTCCATAAAACAGCACTCAAAACACGGTCTGCAAACATTCGGCTGCAGAAGGTAACTTTCACTCAGCCGTTCTTGGGAGACTGGAGTCTCAAATAGTATTTTGTGTTCACATCTGAAGAGTTTGAAGAAAGTAAATCTCCTTGGTAAATTAACAGCAGCAACGCTCTGTCGAGTTTACTGCACTACATCTGGCAATGCCTACACACTGAAAGTGATTAAATCTAACTGACTGCCTGATGTGTGACATTTTCTCAATCAGCTTTTTATAACACGGTTAATTGGACGTTAGAGACGCAAAATAATGGGAAACCCTTTTCTTTATTCTAACAGCCAGATGCTGGGTCTCTAGATCAGAGAGAATAAAGAGGAATATTGGTGGCTCATGCAGAAAAAATGCTGTTCTGCCCAAAAGCAGCAAGAAAAAACCCCAGATCTATTCCAAGATACAGTAAAAACTACCATGAAATCCTTACCTTAAAAATACTTATACCAAGCTGTCTGCAGATACCAAGTAATAGTAAGCTCTGTTCCTTGTCAGCTTAACACAAATCCATGAAAAATCATGCTCACATGCAATCTTAAATGGTAAGGATGAAATAGCAATGTAAGACTAATTAGGAACTGTTCTTCCACCAAAAATAAACTGAGGTCTTCAAAACATTTTTTTTTCCTAGTCTTCATTTATTGTATTGCTGTTAAAATGCAAAATTCACTTTTAACTCCTGAATTATGTATATCTAGATCTTGTGGCTGAGAAGGGAATTAATGCAAACAATGGTAAATACAAATGCAGCACATGCCACAGGAATTTTCCACTTCGTGATTAAATGCAATGTTTTCCTTTTTTTTGTTTTCCTCCCTCTGCTTTCTGATAGTTTATCTCAAACGATACTGTACGCTGCTTTGCTTTGCTGTTCTACAAAGCAGGGCATAGAAGAAGACTCGGAGCGAGCACAAACATTGCAGCAGGTCAGCTGAGATGGGCCATAAGGTAAGCTGGCCATGGGGGCTATCTGGAAAGTACCACAACCAGCACTGCCCCAGGCAGCAAGCAAGCGTGCCGATTCTCCCTCTTCCTCTCTGACCACGTCAAGAAGCCTGGTTATCTGAACAACACACCTGGTCAGGGCTGAGCAAATAGGATTGGCTTGGAATGAAGGCTGTTTTGTGGTTACAGAGAAAGTTTTCCATCAATGTGGAATTTCTTGGCTCTGCAGCAAAGCCCGGCGATTTCCACAGTAGAACACGAGCTCTTTTTCCCAACTTGCAAACAAAATTTCAGACACTATCTCATTTTATGCAATGACCTCCTAATAATACCGATGAGACCTTTATGAAATAACAGTAGCAGCCTACTGCCTTCAGGGAACAAGACACCAGCAGCTTCTAAAGGCATGTTAAGATCTTCATTTTTATCTCTCGTTCTGTAAGCAGTATAATTTTCTTTCAAGCAGCTGTAGGATACCTGTGTAAAGGAGAGGTCACTGTCACTACAGGAAGATGAAGCCCCGATTCAAGCAGAAGAAGGGTGAGATGGAGCACTTTATAGCAGCTACTGCATCAGATGGCTTTCAGTTATGTATGCAAGAATTCCTATTTCTATCTAATAAATAGAAGGCCAAAATATGAGGTAGTAGGGGGAGTATGCCATGCAACACAAGCACAGTTGTCCAAAACATCCAGGATTGCGTGTTGTCAGGCAGCAACCACAGGCGTACCATACAGTCTGTAAGTGCAACTGCATATGTTTCAAGGACAGGCTGGGATCATCATGCCACTCACTACTGTCTTATGGCACACGAGTAGCGGCTGTTCCTCTCGGACTTCAAGATGGCAAACAGCCCCCACAAAAGCCACAGTACTGAGAGAGCTACGTACGGACTGAACAGGGCAATGCCAATTAGAGGAGAGAAAAATAAGTTAATGTTCTCTTAATTTGTTCCTTGATAAACTTACATGCAAATATCACAGGATTTCCTGCACCATACCTTCTCCTCAAAGAGCAAACCAAATTCAAGCCTCCTTACATGGATGGGATCTACTATTACAAAGAGAAGAAAAAAAAGAAACCAGGGGCTATTTCTGCAAGGATATTTCTGATTTGCTAATCAAAAAAGTGTGCTTTACATTTTTGGATTTCCAGAGAGATGCAGCAAGACACACATTTCTCAGCAGTGACAGAAACGTCTAAATACATATGTACTAAGAATAGTTTAACTTGATCATTGTGAATCAATGGAAATTTTGTAGATCTAGCTCCTTACACTGATGTTAAAAATGTAGACACAAGCCAACTACTGGAATACTGTTAAACAAAAGACAGTGGAGATGTCAGAACTTAATTTAAATATTTACAACATACTAGCACCATCATAATAAAAAAAAAAAAAGTAGGCATTGTTAGAGTGATAAGATAATTTTGTGTTGTAAGGATTTGCCTAACACAGCTCTAATAAAGTACTCTTTTCAGTGTGTAGATTGCCAAACTGTAGGTGGTCATCTGAAACTTGTAAGCTAGAGAGAAAAAAAAATATACAAAGAATGTATTAACAAACCAAATGCAAAATCACTTCATTATAAACTATTATTGCTATATTCATTTCAAATAATACAAAATTGTTAATTATATACAAAAAAGCCTCCCCAGAATTTTGGTAATTAGCAGAACATTTCAGTTTCTTTAATTGCTTCCATTAGAGTCATTTGTTCATTTTATTAACACCAGATGCAATAACACAATGCTAAAAATAAACATGCATTATACAACAAATTTATATTTCTCAAAAAATGTTCATTACAATTAGTGAATGCACATGTAACTCTTTCCCCCCCACCTTTAGTGAATTATTGTTTGAAACAGAGAAAAGGGAAGGAAGGAGAAACCAAACTTAATGCTATTCAGCACCAGTAGAAAGTCAATAGACCTTTAACATTCCTGTATATCAAAAACATTTTATCTGTATCACTAAACAGTTTACAATATTGTCCCATTTGAAGATGTATTGATTTCTATTTACAATACTTTGTAGTCAATAAAACATTTTAACAATATTTAAAAATTGCTTAAATTCATAAAAGTATTGCAGAAATTTATAACATTTACTTATTTTACGTACATACAAGGAAGTCCATGTAAAACTGTCCATGTTCATCTGAAGAACTGACAGAGTAAGGAGCAACTTTAATACAGTTTGCAAAACCCCAATTATTTGAAGGCAGCTATCATTAAACATTCAAAAACCCTTAGTTGCCATTTGCTTCTGAAAACTGAAGTTCCAGTAATAAAATCGAGTATGTAAACTAAATGGTTTTGAGATCAGTAGAAAATATATTCCCACAGGCATAACGTATTTAACAATGATGATAATGATTTTGTAGAAAACTGTTAAGCTGTAGTGATAGCTGAACAGACAACACGGTATCGGTCTTTGCAGGACCCACAGACACGGTAATTTTCAAATATCCAGTATTTTAGCAGCTCATTAGGTTTCCAGTTAAACTTCCTACAGTGCTAAAATACGACAACTGAACGTGTAAGACCTTATTTGAATTTTAAAATCCAATTTATTTTGGCATCTAAAGCCTCCTGTAAAATGTAGCCGAGTAACATTGACTTTTGTAGTCTAAGAGCCAATAATAAACCAACCAAAAGTACACACTGTACTTTAATCTTCAAATAATTAGGTACCCAAAATTAAGAAAAAGTAATAGAAAAGTAAAAAGAACAAAATAAAAAAATATTGCACAGCCACATTACCTAGAAAGTAAAGTTGATGTTAAAAAGCCCTAAGTGTGGATGATATAAATTATCTTCCATATAAAAAGTATAAATATCTCTTAAAATACAGCTGCAGCTATACTTTAATACCACACATTATTTGATTCATCTGTTAATGAGGTAATAACCAAGTCTCTTACAACGCTTTTCTCTACTGAAAATATTTTAGGGCAGCAACAAGAAAGAATTTTTCTAAAAATATTTCTGAATCAAGAACAGCAATGTGTGCAGCTCTCCCTATGAGAGAATCTGCTGTATTGGGTAATGCATTAATTACATTATAACGAACCAAATTACATTCCTTATTTTGAAGAACTGGCAGAAGCAGGTTCTGGATCATTTCAGCATAAATTGGTCCTGTAGAGGAAAGAAAAGTTGTACTGTGTGAATCACCAGAAACAAATACAGTTCTTTGACCTTGAACTCAAAATGAAGGGGGCCTACAGGAAAGCTGGGGAGGGACTTTTTACAAGGGCATGTAGTGATAGGACGAGGGGGAATGGCTTCAAACTGGAAGAGGGGAGATTTAGATTAGATATTAGGAAGGAATTTTTCACTTTGAGCGTGGTGAGGCACTGGAACAGGTTGCCTAAAGAAGCTGTGAAAGCTCCATCCCTGGATGTGTTTAAGGCCAGGCTGGATGGGGCTTTGAGCAACCTGGTCTAGTGGGAGGTGTCCCTGCCCATAGCAGGGCAGGTGGAAACTTGGTGATCTTCAAGGTCCCTTCCAACCTAAACCATTCTATGATTCTATGAATACATTCCAAAATAAAAGAGGTAATGATATATGTTATGCTGTTGTTCTGTTACAATAGAATATACAGGAAGTTTAATTTCCTCAGAAATCTTGGAAAAATAATTTAAAGCTATGCATTTTAGTATTTGTAGATTTATAGTGAGAATGTGCTCATCAGTATTAATTTATTACCCTATGTAAAAGGTACTTATTCGTCAATATATAATGCTAGAATGCAATTTTTCTGGGATGTCTCAACAGTGAATACAACAACCAACCATCTCTGAAAATGGGAAAACTACCTTTTATTTCAGTGCTGGTATTAAGCCTCAATACAGCCCATGTGCTCAACGCTACAACTTGATGTCCTCAAAAATCAAAGCTATTTGTCCCCCGTATTCATGGAGTAACACAACAGGAGCTGTGTTCATCCCACCCAACTTTCAGCAAAGTCTGTAAGCTAGAAATTTATTCAGCCTCACCTCCTTCTGCATGTAATAGAACAGGACAGATCCAGAAAGCAATTCAGCTCCCACATGGATTTTCTCTCTCTCCATTACTACAGAGTAAGCCCAGAGTGTCAAAACGCGTAACAGAGGCGATTCAGTTAAGCACTCAAATTTAAATGGGATGAATCTGAGACCTATGAGGTTTAACCTGAGTGGTCTGTTTATTTTTCAGGATATTTATTACCTGATTGTTTATCCTTTAAAGCTGTTTTACACATCTCAATGCGAGCGGAGTGATAAGGAACATAACGATCCTGCAGAGATCCTACTAACACAATGTTTTTGAAGTAATGAAGACCTACAGGAAAAGAGAAAAAGGTATCAATTATAACGAACCCTTTGACAATTACTACAGAATAATTAAACATTTTACAACTTAAATTTCACACCAATTTATTACAAGATCTTGCACAAAAAGGCAGAAAAATCAATTACAATAGGTAGAGCTACAAGATGTTGGGTACCAGCCTTTCCTCTGTACATATTTCAATACATACGGGCACGACCCAATTGTGATGATTCCCATTTAAACAGAGTATGGTTCAAACCTTCATCCTGCTTCTTAGGAATAAAGAGGTTGGTTTCTGGCTGACAGAAGGGAGTAAAACCTCCGCACTGCTTAAAGAAACCTAAAGATGGATGGTGCCTTGTCTTTCTTCTCTGATGTTTCAGCCAACGGCCCAGCTGCACCAGGTTTAACGCCCAGCACCAACAAGTACACGATACAGCCCACCTAATGTAGGTGCCTCTGTTAGGCACTGCCTCACTGTAAGGTTTGGCCACCTCAAGCACAGGTGGGGTCCACCCAACACAACTCCCCAAATATAATTAAACCTTTATAATTAAACCCAGACTGCCTATTTCTTGGACAAGCACTCGAAGAGTAAGATGATGCAAAGGCAGGAACCCCCAGTAACGATGGAGTTACAGTCCTTAAGACATTTAATTGTTATGTTTCCTCTAAAAAGCTTCAGCAGATTTTCAGTGCCGCCCATCTGCTTTAGGACAAATACAATGGAGCAATTAGGAAAACAGGTCGCCTTTGCCTTAGAACAGCCCCTTCTGAATATCACAGCCATCTACAGTTAAATACAAAGGCAACTGTTAGGCAAAACCAGCAAATGCTCCAACAAACAGTTTAGATGTATGTAAAGGTAAGCTATACCAAAAAGCAGCCAGCCTGAATGGCTCCGGGAATCTCCCAGGTGTTAGGTGCTTACATCTTATCACTGGTAGATTTGATCCAACTCTGTTTGCCCCAGTGCTAATGAGTTTTGCACTGGTGCTATTAGCCCTGCTTTTAATTTCCAGAGAATAATGGTCAGATCCTGTAACTGTTAGTTTTTCATTTACAAAATGTACTTAGTCCATTCTGACAATCATAGAAATACTTCTATATTCTTCAAAGGTGCTTCTTGGAATCTGCAGCAAACATTTTATGTGTTAACCTCCACAAATAAAACTTTTCTTTCATTAAAAAAAAAAAGAGATCTGATTGTGTAGAAAAAGAAATTGTTTGCTATCTGCTTTTCAGAAGCTGTACTGCCCGGACAGAGTTCTGGATTCTACTTCCCTGTTTTGTTCAGACTGAACATATACTAAGTATTAACATACTTGTTCCTAAAGCTGTCCATGGAGCCCATAGTGAAAAATCTTTCCCTTTTTCAGAGGTTGTTTCCTCATTTTCAGTATTTTGTACACTCTACGTGAAGAAGACTACATGTCCAAAGGAAGTCTGTTACAGAAACAATACTGCACATGAAAAAGTAAATGTATCTTCTCAGATTTCAAAGAAGAATGAAAAAAATAATTCTATACATCTATAAAAACATAGAGAAAATGCAACCAAACTACATCCTGGTTCCCTTCCTCCTCAAATAGGAAATCCGTTTGTTTTGGGTTTTTTTTTTTGGCCAGTGCCCACTGAAAAACACCACCATCTCAAAAGATCAGCTACATCACTGGAGTCTTTCATTTGACATCTGATGAAAAATGATGGCAGCAAACCTTACACAAAGATGCAGATGCCAGTTCCAGAACTGTGTACTGAGTTGAAAAGAAAGCATTTGGAATAAATCAAGGACAGGAATTCTCTGCAGGCTAATCTGCAATAATTTTGCAAATTCCTTGGGACTCTATCTATCTTGTATTAAGTTTTTCTGATAAGCACTTTCCCTACAGAAACATCCATTAGCATTCATGTAAAAGGTACAAAGAAGTGGACTGCCTAGATCTTTTTAATCAACCTGAAGAAGGAAGAGATAACCTGGGGAATATTTAGAGGAACATCAGTCTGCATCAATCAACATTTAAATCAACTCTCTTCATCCTCACATGCAATATAATACAAACAACCCCCCCACCCCTCTTCCCCAAAACAGGCTTAGGACATCACAGTCTAATGAATTAGGCATACCCTTTTGGTCACGGTGACTCATTTTTATGCTTTATATGCTGGTTCATAAAAATAATGTCTTGGGCTTCCCTTCATTTTAGGCATGCTAAATATAAGGAATCTTTCCTCACGGAAAAGTGTTTGAGGGAACCCTTCAGTAGGAGCAAAGAAGGCATACAGGGTATTTCATAAGCATTGGTTTTGTTGTTTAACTATTCTTGGATGATTTTTCTTTGGATGGCTCTTTGTGCCTATTTTCAAGAAAAAAAGTCCCAAGCCTTACGTCTTGAAGATGTTTATTCAGACATGGTTCATGTGATACGTGTAGATCACATATGACTACATGGACGGGAAAGAGAGGAGTCAAAACGGTGTATATAAATGTACAGAGCCTATCAACCCCTTGGATTTCTACAACAGGAGATAACTCAATCCATTTGTCAACGAGAAGGAACTGCACGGTGTTCAACAGCATACCTTCTGCTCTCCCGACAGGCTATGGGACTACTCAGGCATAGAATGACCTCTAATATCGGAGTGTGCAGTGCTACGCTGTGCCTAAAGTAAGTGTACTTGCGGACAAAGAAGCAACTTATCCCATTCTTTCATTTATGGAGCAGTAAAAACTGGCCCACCAGTCATCTTTTCATGTTATTCTTTCACTTACTTTCTAGACTTTAAACATATTCTGCCTTCAATTAAATTAAAAATTCAGGAATAAATTGTGAACAAGAACACAGCTCAGTTAATTCCTCTGATCCACATCTTTATTTTCCCATACCACACATAACACAAGATCTGTTATGCACACTGTAAGTAATAAAAAAAAATTCCAAACTTAAAAGTATTCTAAGTATTTAATGAACCACTTTTTCTTGTGCAGTAAAATTTTCAGCTGCTGAATTAAGAAACCAACCCCAAAATCTAATTAGGCCAACATTTCCAGATTGTAGTAGTTAGGCAAAAATACTGGAAGATTAAAAGCTAATTCTCTGTGAACAAAATACATTTGAACTCATCACATCACATCATCTACTGAACAGATCACACATTTTTGAAGAGTAATATAAAAAACACTGAGGTTGTCATTAACTAGAAAGTACTGACTAAATTTTTCAACAGGATTTGAGAGAGCTTGGAAAAGAACAATCCAAGTGAAAGATCACTGCTGAAATAACAAGCTTTGTCCCACATAACAGAATGTTCTTTCCTGTAGTAACGAACCTTTAATGGGCTTTCCAAATTTTTATAATAATCCTTATCAGCTAATGGAACTTCAATCTCAGTCAAAGTGAATTTAAGCATCTATAGAGAGCACAATTTCTATCATTTAACCATCATGTCCATCAGTGAATTAGTCATTACTGAATTAATGATACCTATACTGAATTAATGATACCTATACATTCATGAACATTTTTTCCAAATAATACGTCAAGCGGAAAAATCTGTCTGGAACAGCAGGTACAGAAACCTGGTAACTCATAAGTAACTGCAATCATAGAGGAATAAATTTTTATATACATTCAGGCACCAGAATCAGATGTTGTCTGCCCTCTAGCTATAGCTAACATCCAAGTAGGGAATAGGAGATGGAGCCACTGGGACAATGGGCTGCCAATATTCTCTGAGACTCATATGACAAAAAGGGTAACAAAATTCTGTATCACTGCCCTTTAATGAATTCAGGCTTCAATTATTGGAAATGAACCATATTCTCTGTGGGTACCACAGAGTTCTTGAGCACGATCAAATCAAAATCACTTACGATAAACTTAAAAAAAAAAAAAAGTACAACAATCTGATTCCATTAAGTAAAATGCCATTTTCCTTAGGAATATAGTAATCACAGAATCCTAGAATAGAGTAATTTATGTTGGAAGGGACCTTTGGAGATCACCTGATCCTACCCACTTGCTCAAAGCAGGGCCAACTTTGATGTTAGATCAGGTAGCTCAGGGTCATACCTGGTTGCTTTGACTTGAAGGAAACGTCTCAGTTTTGTCAAGGGACAATACTCCCAACATTTTCTACAATGCTGTCCATTTGCGTACTTGTTTGGCAATAAGGATCTGGAAGCTTTCCCAAAAACACAGGGCTTCAAAAATTATGCCCTGGAAGGCAGCCATCTCCTGCAGTTGGTCTTCCACGCTGCTTTGTGAAGATAACACATCACACTCACAGCTAGAATAGTGCCCCAAAGATTCAAGCATTGAAATGAGGTCAACTGCGGTCTCAGATTAAGATGACACAGTACAGACGCAGGAAGCTCAGACTTTGAGCTGCAGCCCCACAAGACAACTGATTAGGGAGCTAGATTTACATCAACTAAAAAGTTTTCATGTCAGCTCAAACTCTACCTTGAAGATTTTACTTTAAAGAACTTGGCTCCAGATGCTATAGAACCTACCAGATTCTTCCAGCATTGTTGGAACAGAGCTACTGAGGGCTGGGAATTCCTTCCTCTTAGCATAACTGAGATGAGGTGAGTCTCCGTACCATGCTACCAACAGGGATGCTATTTCAATTTTCATCTCATGCCCAGCATGAGTTATAAACAGGCACCCCCTCAAGTCAAGAGCTGAAAAGCATTTTCCCCCCACGAAGCCAAATGTAAGCTAAGCTGACATCCTGTACATAATAGATATCTCAAAGAAGAAAACACGTCAACCATGCTTATTCACTGCTGATCTGTTGTTAACATGGACATAAATGAAAACCAAAACAAACATCTTTTCCTCCTTTCAGAGATTAGGAAAATGCACATTTTTAAAGGGAAGAGATAAGGTAATATAAAAGCACATCAGAATTCCACTAATCAAGACCTGTGGAAGTACTGAGACATATGAACCTGAGCTTACCTACCTAAGTACAAAAACATCCTGGAAGAGGCTATGGCTGTACAGTCACATTTGTGAACTCTGTGCCGTAAGAGGAACAGAACTGTAGAGCAAACCTGGTGGTACTAAGAATCCCTCATCCATCATAATGCCCATTTTCAGGAGAGTTTACTTTGGACTAGCTCTAGTCTGGTCCTGTGGATACAACGTGCATTGGCTGCTAAAGCTCATTCATTGTGTTCTGAAGTAAACAGGGATCATGAAGAGATTTGCTTCTGAACGCATTCCTGAGTGCTAATGTGGGCATATTCTACAGCTGAGAGATGGGACTTAAAAAAGGTTCAGAACTGAAGGTGAGGTAGAAAAACTTGCACGTCTAAAGTTTGTTGCAGGAAGCACTCCAGCCAGTGAGCAAACAATTCATAACTGGGACAGAAAACAGCATTTTGAGGTTTGCTTTATGGAAGCCAGTCTCAGCAAGCCATGCTCCTGACACATATCATTATTCACTATAGAACGAGTTCTGCCCAAAGTTTTGCATTCAGTCTACTTACCAAGTCCTTAATTGCAAATGATCAATCACAATTTATATCAAATTGGGTTCTACCTCCAGCGTCTTCAGTTAATGTCATTTCCAGGTGACTGACAAGCTCAAGCTTCTGCAGGCAAAGACCAACTGATGGAACAGGACTCTGTTTTTAATACTTGTACTGACCAGGGTATTGGCATTCTAATCAAGGTATTCACACACAAAAGTCTTGTCTGAAACTAAACTAAAGCCAAATGTTACATGTCACTGACGTTTTACTTAGACGATCAGAACACCAAAACCAGCCTACCTATAAATGAAACTGTTCTCTCACTGCTAATTTCTTAGCATATAAGGCAGGGTCTCTGAACCCATCAAAAATGACTGTCTGAAGTACTATGAACAAGAAAGTGCAGATTTGTTGGGTGGCAATGGCTACAAATCAAGAATTTACAGTTTATGTTCCTGGACTCCCTGGAATATGTTAATTTTTATGAAAAATGTAACTAGCTGAGTATAACATGTAAATAAGGTAAGAAACAAAATACTCTAACTGGGGGGGGGGGAGAAGAAGAGCTTATCTTGTTATCCTTGCACAAAAGAAAGTGAATTAGAGAAGCTGGGAGAAGTGCTTGGGACAGTGCTCAAGTTATACCTGAAACCATCTTCAGTTTCACTGGAGCTACTGCCTTTCCGCTTCTGCAGACAAAATTTACAACATGCTCCAACTGGAATTAATTATGCATTTGAATACACTGATGAAATGCATATCCTTCCTTAATCTCTAAAGGAAAAAACTTCTGATTATTATTATTTTGGTGATGTGCCAAAAAATCAGTTGGCATTTCATAAGCTAGCTGATTTTTACATTTGATGTTAGAAAGTAAACACCAAGGTGCAGTTATCGCTTGTAGAAAATATTTAAGCATAACCAATAGATTAAGTGGAAACAGAAATCAGGAATTGTGCAAATTCCAGAACTTGTCACTGAAATCCCTACATGGTGCTATGCTGCACAACGCACTGGTTTCAAATAATACTTAATTAACTCCCAGTTATCCCTTTAAGGACATGTCTATGTAATTACCATTTTGTAAGTTCTATGGCAAACAACTGTTCAGTTACAAAAAGTACTTATTTCTCCTAAGTGGATAGACCATACTAACGTCTAAAAGCCAAGTAATTAGAAAATAGAGGACTATGTATTTTTTATTTTTGTGGCTGAAAATCTTCTTATCAAGTACATTTCAAAAAAATTAAACTCTTATTTTTTGTTGAATCCATAATGCTACAACATGAAACAGTGTTTACACATAACACAGAAATTTTCATGTACTCTTTCATCATCCAATTGTGTTTGTATTGAACCCATGTCATCATAGCTGGCAACCTGGTGTAATTTCTTGTCACAGTACAAAATTAATAATAATTTCCAAGACTCACAGAAATTACCAGACAGATTGTGGCTGCTGAAGACATGACAAGCAGATTTTAAGGAGATTATTGTCAAAGAATATTATTCTAAGCATTATCATTATGAAAAAGCAGTATCAGAAAACTAAATTTTCCACAGGGTTAAAGACAGTATAAATACCTCAGCTGCCAACATAAAGTGACCAGTGCTTAAAGTAACATAAAATTCAAGAAACAGCATAAACCTTAATTCTCTTCATTTTGAATAGTCAATCCTATTACCTTTTGTTCTTTATAATGAAATAAGGTCAGATTTTGCTCCTTATCAGCAATTAGCAATGATGATAATTGTAAGAGAAAATAGCTCTAACTTACTAGAATTTTGAATGGTCAAGTCCAGAAAGAAAACGTCACGATTTTTTTTTATAACAACAATCCAATCAGAAATGGCAAATATTTAAGTCCTAATTTCTTCCCACTACCTGCTATTACTCTCTGAAATAAAGATTTATTTTCATAGGGTAACCTATTACAAGGCCTGAAAAATTATTTTGTTTTCATAATTCTTAAACTTGAAGATAATATATAAGTGGGCTTTTTAAGGTTGCTTTAACAAGTTAACTTTTTAAGGTCACTCTTTCTGCTTTAACAAACTTGATAGCTGGGCAATAAGAGAGTTGTACTTGACTTTTAAAAAACATCCTACAAATGTAACACTCCATTAAGTTAATGAAAGAAAAACTAGTTGATAGACAAACAACATACAGTGCTATAAAAAACCCAGAGACTTAGAAAAGCAGTTAATCATTATCATCACTTGTCATTTGCTGTATTTATTGAATAAATAATTTCAAAAGGCTGTTACAATTTTAAGAATCAATTCCTATTTATAAGTAAGAAACAGATAAAGAGAATTGCTAAAATAAGTTATCTGTCATTCTGCCTTGACAAATTACTTGAAAAGGAAACTGAAATGTTCCCAGAGTTCACTTGCTAACTCTATCTCCAACACTAGATCTGAGGAAATTTTGCAAACAAAACTCTTCCGCAGATATACTTCTAAAAGAGCAGTCAAATGAACACATTCTAAATCATAGGTACTTGTGTTTAGCGGAATACATTCCCTTTTCATTTAAGAATACTAACATCAGTTAATGACTAACATCAATTATTCACCTGAATATGAGCCGGCAGTGTGCCCAGGTGGCCAAAGCGGCCAACAGCATCCTGTATCAGGAATAGTGTGACCAGCAGGACTCGGGAAGTGATCGTCCCCTTGTACTCTGCACTGGTGAGGCCCCACCTCAAACACTGTGTTCAGTTTTGGGCCCTTCACTACAAGAAAGACACTGAGGTGCTGGAGTGTGTCCAAAGAAGAGAAACAAAGCTGGTGAGGGGCCTGGAGCACAAGGGTTATGAGGAGTGGCTGAGGGAACTGGGGTTGTTCAGCCTGGAGAAGAGGAGGCTCAGGGGAGGCCTTATCACTCTCTACAGCTACATGAAAGGAGATTGTAGCGAGGTGGGGGTTGGTCTCATCTCCCAAGTAACGATCAATAGGACAAGAGGAAACAGCCTCAAGTTGCACCAGGGTAGGTTTAGGATGGACATTAGGCAAAATTTCTTCACCAAAAGGGTTACCAAGCATTGGAACAGGCTGCCCAGCGATGTGGTGGAGTCGCCATCCCTGGAGGTATTTAAAAGACGGGTAGACATGGCTTTTAGGGACGTGGTTTAGTGGTGGTTTTGGCAGTGTTAGGTTTATGGTTGGGCTCAATGATCTTAACGGTCTTTTCCAACCTAAATGATTCTGTGATTCTATTTGATGACAATAACAACTTTTTAACATAAGTTTTGTCACTTAGATGAATCACTATTCCAGTATGTAGTTATATTTACCAGGCACAACACAAGATATTAACCAACTTACACCAAGTTTTCTGGCAAATAACAAACTTGACTTGTCCCCAGCTATTTTTTAAAACAACAAAAAAGAATCAGACCACGACTAATGATAGTAAGCATCTACTGCTTGAGTATGAACCATGAGCCATCACACTTTCAGCTTTTATCTCAGAGTTGGGTAATTGTCATTCACTCCTGTCAAAGGAGTAAATACAAAACAAAAATAGCAGCACTGTAACAACTGTAACTGTTAGGAAAACCTATTTGTTTCTAACTGGATGTTTTTTAAAAAAAATCCTATTAAAAGATTTTTACAGTAAAGGAAAACTGAGTTAGAGAACCTAAAGAAACTGAAAAGAGGAAGTTCTGGGTAACTATTCCCTCAGCAAGTAATGACTGACTGCCGTTGTACAAAGGAAGAGTTGCATGATATAGATCGGAGGGATTTATTCATGATATCTTTATAATTTCCCAGTTTCATTTTTCAGTTGCAAAGGTTCTTTAAAAGGTCTGAACCTACTGTTATTTAAGAATTTTGCCTATGCTTAGAAGACTCACAATTCTTTTTCCAGTATCACATACAAAACCTACTTCTGATGGAATATTCTGTAAGCTCTCTGCGTTGAAGCATTAAAACTCTTTCCAGAAGAGATTCTTCTGGGAGAGATTTCTGGGAATAGAAGGAGCCCAGAAATTTTGGCAGCAGCAGAGGGACTTGTGCTGCTTCTGACTATGAGATCCAAGAGGTGATGTCCAGCCATGAACCCAACCTGGTCCCAAACACGGAGGAAAAAGCAAGATTGGTAAAAATGTTTGTCATAGATTCTCCTAGATGCATTGTTGTGATAGAAGCAGCACTAAGAAAGAGTTAGAAATTTGCTCATTATTGCAAAATTTCTGGTATTAACTGGTATTGCTCCAGAATTTAAAACAGAGAATGGATATGAGCACAAACCTCTTGTTTCTGAATGGTGCTAAGCATTAGTACATACTGGAGCTTCTTTTTAAGAGCAGAAGAGGACATGCTCAACTGTACTTTCACCTACAATGCTTGACAGGAAGAACTTCATCCATTTGGGGGCTAAGCAACGATACAATGTGTTTAACAGAGATGCCCTCTAGCAAATTTGAGAACTAGAGCCACAAACCACCATACAACAACCTGGTTGAGACCCTCAAAACGTTACGCGCTGGATCCAGAGCCACCTTTAGGGATTACCTCAAAGCCCACTGGATCACAGCAGAGTTGAAATAGTAGCAAGTTTTGCTGCCTTAGGGATTGTCCCAGCTGCAAAGCCAGCAGCATCTGAAGGACACACCACATTAAGCAGCAACAGATATTTCTGCATCTTAGACTCCTATTTTCCTATAGGATTAGAAAAATCAACAAAAGTTGCAAAATCAGGGCTATACTTATCAACAGTGTTGTCAATCTCTTGCATACAGTCTGGGGTAAAGTGATTTATGAAAATACCTACGTTTAGAATCCCTATAGAGAACAGTATGCAAATTCTCTGGATTGAAAATCTGAAGAAAAACTGTACAGTTAGGGGAATCCCAAACTCCTCTCATCTGGGGTTTGAGAGTCAAGCACAGCCCATGCTGTACGCCCAGTGAATGAACAAAGACATGGCAGGACAGAAGTATGCCTTGTACAGATATCAAGAGTTAAAGACACCAACACCTACAGTGTATATACAGTATGTTAACTCAACCCTCAAATGAAAATTTTCTTCTGTCTCTTTTAGGGAAGCATAAATATTGCTTTCTTTTCTCCTTAAATAAAATTATCAGTCTTTCACATCTCTTTCTCCTTCTCCCCCAACCTGTACTCCCTCCTGCCAAGCTCACTGAAGGACCCAGAAACAAAACGGTATATGAGGCTGTGGCTCAAGATACAGCTCTTTCTGTCTCTTCAGTAAGAAGGCAGAAAAAGGAAAGAGAGTTTTAGGCTCCTTCTACAGTTTATGGGGAACAAAGTCTGAAACGCATGTCATGACTCTTAAGACCTATCCAGGCCTTTCAAAAAGCCTGTCATATAGAGGTCTGTCATAAGAAAATATGTCGCATTTCTACAATTGACAACAATGCTCAAATAACAGTGTTATTGTTGAGATAGTCATGTTGAGATATATACACATAAAACCAAGGAATACCAAATTCTTTAAAGCAAACTCATTAATTAATCTGATTATAACACAGGTCCCACAGTCTTACCCAGCATCCACTGTGTAACTTCTCAGAAGCTTATAACTTCTGTTTAGGATCAAACATTTATTTTCTGCAAAGCTACGTTGAGAGCACATCAGTCGATGGTAGTCCAGTTGTTCCAATAATTTTAAACTTTGCAGTTCACCTTTAAATACCAGTTCAACCTTAAATATCACCTTATCAGCAACAAAATCACTTTGTGATAGTAGATTTTGAACAGAAGGGAGAAAAAAATTTCCAAGTTTTTCTAGAATCAGATTTTGATCAACATTCTATCTTATCCATGATTTTTCTTCTTGCTCCGCATCCTTTTCTGCTTCTTCCAAGTCCTCTAAGTTTTATATTCGAACATCTCAAGAGCTAGACGTCAGTCTTTTCCTGCTCGTATCTCTGTACTGCTTTGCTCTCAACACAATTTCAGCTGTGACACCCTACAAATGTTTTGACGGAGAAACGTGCCCAGATTTTTCACAAAACACCATGAGCATCTCTGGCTCCAAACTGCTTGCCTGACACACATTCAGAGATACCTGTCAGATAAATCCTCAATAACTTTATAATAGAAATTACCCCCCAACTAGCACATTCTTCACTGCCAAAACTGGCTCTCAGCCAACAGCTGAAATAAGAATATTCAAAACAGAGAAAATTGTATGAATGATATAGTATGAATAATTTAATTTGTTTTTTAGCTATTATGCTAAGTACAACTTTTCCTTTCTTTATCAAAATGAGTTTTTGCTTTCCCTGACCATCTTTGTGAGGAAATAAAAGGCAGGTTAGCAAAAACTTTAAAGCAGAATTTTATCGAATAGATGAGAAAAATAGATACAGAAACAAGTAATTCTAAATGACTGTATATATACTTGACTTATCACACTGAAATCACTCGCTTCAGTGGCTCAACAGGAAGCTGACAGAGATGTATATCTATCCATATATACATATAGAGATATATACGCACACACTCGCATAGTGGCTGCACTCAGAACTTCTGCTTATTAGTTAAAAAGGAAAGTATCAAACCAATGGTGCACTGCTGCAACAAAAATGGCTTATCGTCTCTTTTACTTGATGAATATGGGACTAAAGCCAAACTAACTCCTATATAAAATGAAACAGGAGCTTGTTGAAATTATTTTTTCCTATTCATGTTTATGTACAGTGGCCTTTAAAAGGTAGTAAATATTAACAAAGCTTACCTGCTTTTTTACTGAGTTTGTATAAGAATGTTTGTCGTGGATCTGAATGGTCTCGACACGTCAATTGCAATAAAGAACCAGACTTCTTCCACTTCTGCATAAACCACAGTCCTGCATTGTTAGGTACAACATGAGCATAGAGCCACAATAAATATGAAAACTCATTAAGCATAAGTAAAAGTAAGTAAAGTCCACATATTTAGCTCCTCAAATGTTAGTTTTATTTTATGCGTCAGCATTGTCAAGCCCTGAAACATTTAAAATTTTTGTGTTATTCTTCCCTGTCTATATATAATAAAGCATGAAGACCATTATTTCCACTTATGTACATGCCTTTCTAGAAAAAAATAACTATACTTACAAAAAGTTAAAATACATTAATAAGGTAGCCATAAGGCAATATACAAACTCTATTTCAAAAATTTACAGAGTATTAGAACATTTCGATGTTGAAATACATAGCATAAACAACAAGCATTACTTCTCAGATTTCTAAAATATCTTCACACAACCACTGAATTCATTAACTTGAACAAAGGAAGCAGGATTTTCTGGGAGGAAAATCATAGTATTTTATTTTCTGTGATGCTGTACCCTCTTTATTAGTCAATGAGCAAAGCCAGCTGGGTAACTGGCCTTTCAGAAAATCTCTCCCTTGCCAAACAAAAGAAAAGCAAGCAACCAAGCCCCTACAGCCTCCAGAATGTGTTGATTCAACCCTCAAGGGAATAGTTATCTTTTACTGAAGGAATTTATTGAAGGTTATTAATGTATACATACAATATCGCAATTTAGATTTCAATACCCATTACTTATTATCATCTTGGTATTTTCCAAAATCTTAAGGAATTTGAAATGTAGCAGAAGATTATTATATGAAGAGGTCATTTTGTACAGTCTTCAACTATAAAAGAGATTAGATACTCCAGAAATCCTTATTTCCTCAGTGAATATATTTTGGATTATACTTTGATAGCTTTAATCTTAGTTAACTGAAGCCATTTGCTGGTGATTATACAAACAAGCAAACAGCCCTGCCTCTTTGTGTCTTGGAAAACAGCAATTTCTAAAAGCTAACAATTTTGGGTTATTTGGGTGAGATTCAGTTACAGATTAAAAACTTGAAAGAAACGGTCCACAGCTACACTAGGTTGAATGCCCACTAGGTGCCCACAGTGAATTATATTGTGGATGTCTTAATCCTGAAGCAAACCTCACTGGTAGTGTATTGAGGGCTATAAATGGTACAATTTCAACCAAATTCAAAGAGCTGTCATGTTCCCTCTGCTTCTGTGAACTCCCACAGTAACTCCAGTGAGCCAGTGATTCCTGGCCACTTCTCTTAAGCTCAACACATGCGAGTTAAAAGTTTTTCCTCCTCATTATTCTACGAAATAAATAATAAAGCAATCAAGAAATAAACTGGCACTGAACAAAGTAATTAATGATTTTTAGAGTGTTTTTAAAGAGTTTAATGAGCATGTTTATATTTAGTGAAAATAAGTGTTACCCATTTTAGGTTTGGTCTCTCCGAGGTAGGTGGTAATCTCAGAAACAAGTTTTCGTTTAAAAATTTGATGCTACTTGAAACTATTTTCTAACATTTGTTTCAAAAGTCAGTTTCTCCCAGAGTTCTCCCAGAGCTACATTTAATCTTTAGAAAAACAGACATTCATAAGGTACAAACACATCTGCAGAAACACACTGCAGGTTGTAAGGTTTACTCTAAGACATTTTGGGAGAGAAAAGACACTACTAGTAGTTCAGAATTATTTTAATACATCTCACCTACTTGTTTTGCAGATTTAAGTATATTAAAATTCAGTTTATAATAAATAGAGCTCAACACATTAAAACTGGAGTTTCTTTACGGTGTAATAGAAAACCTGAATCTAACATACGGGAAAACACTTATGTCAACCATCTCTTGCACATCCTTCTATTGATACTTTATTTTTATAACCCTTCTCTCTTCTTATGGCACTGAAACGTGCACTTTCTCATAATCAAAGTAATGCAGAAATGTGCACCCCACGTGAAACTGCTAAGTGCATTTCAAAGACAAAATCTCCCCTAAAGTTATACTACTGAAAATAATACTTTACCCGTATTAACAAGAGCACTGCTGTTGTAGAGGGTACCAAGATGTGGTCCAGACAGAGACAGGAAGGTATGAAGTTTGTTGAGGTAATATTTAAATCGAGGTCTTGTGAGCACTGAACGGATTATTAAATTACCCAGTGAGTGTCCAATAAAGCTGTTTAAAAAGAAGAAAAAGTATAAAACAGAATTTGATGGCAATCTTTTTTTTTTTTTTAAACAGAGAAAAATAAAACTGGTATCATAAAATGCTGAAAGAGCATAGGAAAAAAAACAATCAATGAAAAGTTTCCATTCAATAGCCTGTCTTTTAGGTCACACAGAAAACATAGCTTGTCCACATCTCCCAAACTACACAAACTTGTTACAAACACGTTCCAAACTCCTCCAGAATTATTTTATACATTGTTTTTGAAAAACTAGTGAAAACAAACTATCCTTCCACCAGCATCTCCCACCCAAACCCGAAATTATTTCTGGGTGTACTTCCCTTAGCACCAAGTATTCAGAAAATATTTTATGAGCTTTGCATGACTGAATAAACCACTACCGTGGCATGTGATGGCATTCAATATGATAAATGCATGAGTTACTGAAACAACCTAGTAGAGAGGGATTCCAATAGTACTCCTATAAGGGGGAAAACCATTACTTAACTGAATCTGATTATTTTAAAGTAGAAGCAAAATCTCAAATCTGCTCAGCAGTTGGACCGAAAGAAGTGATTATCAGCTTGAGGGAGGCAATTGAAGAATATGTCTGCCAGGTGAATATTACATGTAGTTGTTTCCCTAGTTAAGCGAGTTAGGGGAAAGATGGATGGGACTCTTTAGCTTTATGTATCCAAGAGTAATTATAACTTAATCTGAGGTGCCTACTCTCATACCCACAAGTCTGTATAAAGCATTCATTTAGAAGGGACACTACAAAATAAAGCAATTTTAGTTATTACACCGTTATGCTTACAGATCCCCGCTGAGGTAAGGACCACACCATCCTAGGCACTGACTTAAAGGGGATATGGTAGAGACAAGACTCACAAAATTAGAATGAAAAAGTGCCTTCCTGTTTTACAGATGTGATCTCAGAACATGGAAAGAACAGACAACTATCCAAAAATATATAGGAGAACTACTGTGGCTGGATCATATATGTGCCACAACACTACAGTCATAAGATCATCCTCCCCATTTACTCTGTATCACTACATTTGTTGACAAAAATAGCTAAAACAAAGCTACTAGTAATATCTGTGTAAAATACAGTGCTACACTCGACTGTTTAATTGCTTCCCAAGAAAGAATTATTGACTCTGGAAACTCCAATTTAAAGCTAAATCAAAAAATGCAAACATTAGGTTATAGAACGGCATGGCTACCCCTGAACTCTCAAACTCTGACACAATTATACATTTCTATGACAGAATAGGCTATTTGTTCCTTACCAATACACAGTTTAAGCATATAGGTATATTCTTCCCGTTAGCTTTTACTACTAGTTTTTCAAAACTACTGCAATATCAGAAATTCTTTGCCACAGCTTGCTATGTTTGCCTAGCTAATCTAGAAATGAAAGGTATGTATCCTCTGTGCTGTCAGCACAACAACAGTGCATTTATAAAACAAAATACTGAGCTGCTGACTTTCTTGAATATGAAAATTTAAAACCATTCTCTCAGGGTATATCATACAGTCCATAAAAGAAAAACAAAACTATAGGTTTCTTTAGGAACATGAAAACGTCCACAGAAATTGAGTTTATCCTGAAGATGATCTGCATCACGTAGTTGCTCATGAGAAAATTTTCTAAAGAGGATCTGAACATTAGCAGAGCTGTTCTCTTGACAGTTCTCTGAAAGTTCATCCACTATTTACTAAACATCATAAAGGGATGAGAAACTCTTATACTGTACCATAAGAAAGGACAATTTCATCACTGGAAAAAAAAAAAGATTGATCTATCAATCAATCAATCCTATCATCCTCACGAATATGGGCATACCTAACCCAAAACTTCAGAAACATGAAAGATCCGTTTGAGGAAAAAAAGGTGCTCACAATTAGCTATGTGAATGTACCTCAAAGATTAAACACTTGTCCTTAATTTGTTAAGACTTGGAAGAATAACAAAGGTTACAGTAATATATTGCATTCAAATTCAGATGTTCAGGTGAAGATGGAATAAGCCTTTAATATTATTTTCTAGTAGAGAAAGGTTTAAGGATTTGATCAAATCAAAATGGAAAAGGGAACAAAAGGAAAAGCCTTCAAAAAGGGTTTTGAAAATATAAGGCAAAAACTTAACCCACCCTACTCATTGTTTCAGATACCAGCAACTGTTGCATGCTCTGCAACACCAATGCATTTCTGAACAGTAGGTGGCAATATTACCATCTTCTGAATACAAGATATTAACACACTGAAGTAATAGAATTATACCGTAATATTTATCTGCGCTTTATGGCACCAGTCTACCAATTCAGATCATACTGGAAAATCAGACACAGTAAAACCCCATTATTCTGTGCTAACAAACGAAAAATCCTGTCCAACTATGAAAAGTCACAGAAGAAAAAAAAACAACCATCAAAAGCCATAATCAAAAAGGTGCTGAAACAATGATCAGATGTTTTAATATATGCATAGCATTAAAAATTGCTTTCTTTTTTGTGAACCAGTGTTACTTAGGGAAGAGAATGACAAGCTGAATAATCCAATATAGGCCATCAGAAATTTATGTAAGACCTGATGCGAGGAAAACAGTTTCTGAAACTACGCTGTAAGAGCATGTGGTTTATTTCCTAGCTATGGGATGTCCTGGAAAGGCTTCCATCCTCACAGGTACTCAAAACTTGAATGGGTATGACTGAACAATCTGACTTGCTTCAAAGTTTCATTAACTTTGAAAGTGGCACTGGTATGAGTGGGTAACTGGTCCAGATGACCTCCAGAGGTCCCCCTAAAGTATTCTGTGATTCTTTACCAAACAGTTGTTTTACAAGACAAATTGCTGTTGGTCTGAATCAAGCTTCCAGTTCATGCTTGCTACACATTCCTAGTGAGCACAAAGATTTTGTTCCGAGGAGATCAACGCACATGCTGGGTAGCAGACTGGTGCAATAACTGATACCGGCTTTGGCAGAACCAAAAATGTTGGTTCACTGAAGCTGACTGTATGGTACGGCTCTGGGTTCTGATGGTACAGGGAGTGCCTTTTCTTACCTCAGCATAAGAACATAGTACAATAAATAGGATTTTGCCATTACTTGAAAACACAAGGCTTTGCATTGACCCAACAGCACAGAATCTCACAATTTCTCTTGACCTGTCCTGGCCTGACCTGATTTTAGTTTGTTTTAGCTATGACAACAACTGTCTGGCAGTGAAATAACAAGTCAGGCCTAAAGTTGCTTTAGTTTCACTATAGTTTCTATTAATAACAAGTAGTTACTCTGTGTGGGGTGAAATATGTATCACTAGAATAAAGCGTGGTGTAGAAGAGTGCAGACACAGGTATCGTGTGCCAGAGGTCCCCAATGGTCTATTAACAGTCACTGCAGAAGCACAATCTTACAACCCAGGAAAGAAAGGCAGTGTTAGGGGTAACAGAGGTCGGGGGGAAAAAAAAAAGAGTAAATGGGAAAGAAAAGAAAGAGCATGTGGGCAGACTGAAAATATGAAGGTATGAAAATAAATCCAGGCAGACCCAAGGCCAGGGAGGCAGAACCCCCCACCGTGAACATCACTCTCCTCACACTGAAGCCCCAGGATACTGATGTCCAACTGCTTAAGGAAGACAGAAACCACCAATGTTAGGACCCAGACGGCTGCTGGAAGGGGAGCCTACCACCTGAGAAAAGATACTAGAAAGTTTTCTGTATAACAACTTTAGCCATATTAATAATGGGACTTTTCTGCATTAATTTGGAGTATGAATTTTAGTAGTACTGTAACCAGACTAATATTAATTTTTTGCTGCATTTTTATGAGATTATTAAAACACTAATTGGACTAACAATAAATTCTTAGCTCTGCATATGAGCTGTGTTCCCTTTTGCCCATAACAAGACAAGTGTGAAAGAGGGACTGAACAGGTATTTCTGACACACAATGCTGTCGGCATTTTTGCTATACAAAATCATTATAGGTATGGAGACTGATTTCTAAATTGACTCAGCTATTGAGCAGCGCTTGTACAGAGAACACTTCCTTTAGCAGACAGGGAGATTTTATGAGGAGAAACTAGCATCGTTCAGGAAAGTATGGCTAACTAGCACAAAGTCTGTTTTCTTTACAGCAGGACAGCCAAAATGAGGTAGGAATGCACTGACTACTTGAACAGAGGATTTCTCAATAGTACTTTGCAGGGTTTTCTGGGTCATCCCTTCAAAGAATTGCATATAAGCGCATCTCCTGAAAACTCTCGCATGTAGCTATCAGGAAACAGCTGCAGGATTTACCGATAGGTTTAACTTTCTCATAAGAAAAGCTAAAGCCGAGAGATGGAGACTTCTGCTTCGGCAGGGCCAAACAAGTATACACCTTGAAAAGGAATCTAAAATAAAAATTGATAATTTCTTTTTTCTTTCAAGTGACAAGTAATAAATAAAACTGAAAAAATATTTACAAATTGAAAGTCTTATGAGAGAAGCAAACCAAAAGCAAACGAGAATTCAATTCTCAGGTATGAACAACGAGAAGGTAACTGGGTGGGTTTGCTCTTTACAGCCTTCAGACCCCAGCGTGAGAGAGACGATAATCAGCGTGTGCTGGTGGGTTACGGAACTCTCCTCTCCTGCACTGAGGGTGCCAAAATGCAGTCTGCGTAACACAAATAAAACCACGTAGTGCTTTTTTTTTTTAAAAATCATCGATTTAGACAAAATTAACCATGTCAAATCTTGCCTATCTCAAAATAGAAACATTTGTTTAAAAAGTGAGATTATGTTTAAAGATGTTACACGCTTTCTTTAGCTGAATAAGGCCTACCAAACACATGAGTGTGCAGAGATTTGTAAGAAATGTGTGTGACTAGTCAGTCAAAAAAACTTCCAGATGTATAATTTGAGGATGCCTAAACAAATGGATGAGTCAGGCTTGAATTTGCTCCTTTTACCTATCAATGAGCTAACTCCAGCAGCACAGCTGAGTTAGTAAGGTGTGAAGTGCCCAACTGGTGTACCCTACTTTGAGAAAATAAATGGAACAGGTATTCCCTGGAAGCAACTGAAAAAGGAAATAACACGAATGTATAGATTGGGATGAGCCTTTTGTTGAGATGTAAAACATGCTTTTTAGCAGATGAAACAATCAGAAAGCACCAAAATGATGAAATATTGTTTTCACGCAGCTGCCCTTCAATGTCACAGGTAAGATGGAATTTCCCTGTAGGAATGACAATATAGACAGTCTGCTACATCATCATACTTGGTGAAGAGACTATAAAATCAGAAGAAAGCTAACTTTACCATGACATAGCGCTATTACAGTTTCCTTTGACTTTCTCAAAATACTAGCTGGTTTTCCGTAGAACCCTACCACGCAGGATCTGAGGAAGCACAGGACAGCAGTTCCTTAAATGTAATGCTTAACTCTGCCCTAAAACCACCAAAAGGACTAGGTGAGCTTACAACACTGTTCAGTCTTCTTTCAGCTGGGAATTCCCTCTCTCTCATTTGTCCTCCTTTCCCCTACACCTCCCCCTCCCTGAATTTCTCCTTCCCATCTCTCTTTTGGCCTGCTCCTGAGCATCACAGTTCAGAACAACACAGGGCTCTAGTTTTAAGTTTATTTCTATAAATAGTATAGAACAGATATTACCTGATTTTTGAAAGGGTTAGATTATAAATTTGTATATACTGTATAATTTCATCTAAAAGGCGATCTGTCATGGAATCAAAATCAGCAAAGGTATCATTCTGTAAAATAAAAGAAATAAAAAATAATAACTGTATTTTCTAATGCAGCAATATACTTTCTGCATTCAGACTGAATTCTTATTCTCCAGCGTTTTGATCAACAACACACAAATAAAAGCATCCATATTAACTTTGAATACAAACACTACAGCTAGTTATTAAAGTTTTTTCAAGTGTTTTTTTTTCTTGTAACATGGAATAAAGTGGTACACATTTTACTGTTAGACTACTTTCTTCTAATACACAAAAAAAAATCTTAACATTACACAGCCAACCTTACTTCTAAGCCTTCCCCTACGCATAATCTTATCTGTAGTGAAACAGAAGACCAAACTGTGCATTCAGAACTAGATCACACTGCCCATGAAATAGAAATGAGACAATTACTGCAACAGCAGAAAGAGTCTAGGTTAGTACTGCTATTCAAAACAAAACAAATCCTTAAAGCTTATTCCCAGTTCACAGCTGATTCTCTACAATGATTAGCAGTAAGGAATTAAAAGAGGTAGGCAAAGGCTGCCTAAAACTTTTCAACACAAGTTCCAAAGGATCTGTGCTAAAATCCGTATGTTCAACACGTTGATAAAATGATCTGGGAAAGGGAAGAAGGAGATGAGATATCAGAGTTTGGAGACAAAACCAAATATCCAGGATAGTCAAATCTAGAACCAACCAGAATTTCAGAAGAATCTTATAGTACTGCATGCCTGGGTGATAAAATGGCAAGAAATGCAAAACAATGTTACATAGGGAAAAACAGCCCTAAACTTATATGCAAACAATAATCTATACATCTGCGTTCTGTATCATCAGCTATGTTAGAAAAGCAAGGAAAGAACAGAAATTTCAACATAGCATTTTGTGAGTCCATAGTGCATCTTAAATGCCCAGTCTAGTTCTGATCATCCTATTTTAAATGACAAGAAGTTTGGAAGTGGGCAGAGAAGGATATCATGGATGACCAGAAACTGTTTCACATGTGATCCTGAAAAATACTGAATGGACTAAGTCTCTTCAGTTGCCTCCTGAGGGAGAAATTATACTTGTTTATAAAATAGTTAATTAAGTGAAGCAGCAAATAAGGAATGATTATTGACTATTTTTTTTCCAAAACAAGCTGTAGGCAGATTTGTTTAAATTTCCTTGTTTGCAACTGAATTAGTAACGTATATGAACCATAGAATTAATCTCAACTGTATGCTGTGGAAATTGGAAGTAAAAACATTCAAAAAGAATCAGCCAACATTAAGGAGAAAAGTCCGCCAGTAGCTATTAGGCTCGGTCATCTCAGTGGAATTCCCAAATCGGAAAGTTTCAGAACTACTGACTGCCAAAACTACAGGGCTAGAGAAGAGAAAGCATAGCTTGGTGCCTGTCCAGCCTCTTTCACAAAGCATCCCAGCAGCTATCGCCAGAAAAACACTACTGCACTAAATGAACTTTTTGTTTGAGCCACTAAATAGACTCTTTGGTCTAATTCATCCCTGAAGTATGTCTAATACAATATATAACACACATAAAAAAATGTAAAAATTGGTCTTCTGTGCTTTGTCAAGTTTACTTCATCTGAAAATAATACAATTCACAAAAGTTTAACACAAGAGGTAATTTGATATTGGCTCAGTGTCATGATGTGGATCTTACAGTACACTGACAAAAGAACAAGAGACAGGTATTTTGTATTTCTCAGATCCTGTGAAATAACACATTTCCCTTCTCACCACACCAGTTTTTATCATCACTGTTTTAACCATTAATATCGAGGGTATGGTGAGAACTTGGGAGATACCAGTACACACAACAAAATGGCAGCAACAAATGTTACTCCTTATGTATTTCCCTTTGATATCATTGGGGTTTTGTAATTACTTTAAGACAAGCCACAGATCAAATCGTGGATTCCATCTATAAAAATATACAGAAATTGGCAAAACGCAACACAATAGTGCCATGAAATAAACGTCTGAAGATGTATACTGTTTATTGCTTTACAAAAATTCTTTTTTTGTTGGCAAATACCTGATTCCTTTCGGACATAAGAAAATCTATTCTCCCTCCAGGCAGCCCTAGCTCAATGTATGTCTTCACTAATCTTAGATCTGCGCTGTTACCTTAAAAGGAAAAACAATCAAGAGTTAGATACTGCGAAGTTAACTTGCAATAAAGCACTTAGAATACTGAAATGAACTTACGGCACAACTTTATATTTAAACACAGATAATGATATTCTCAGCCCTAATTAAAATTCAGTAAGACTCGGGAAGACAAACTGCAATGCCAAATGCAGTGACAAAACAGTCTACAAAAATGACATTCAATGCAGACACTGTTTTAAAAAAGCAAGGATTTAGGAAGTCATGTTTGATTTTGTCTTAGCATCCAAGAGTTACACAGCACTGTGAACATTACATTCTTGAAAACCTAATTAACTTTTATCAAAGTCAATTAAAGAACTCGGAGCTAGCTTAAAGAATTCAGTGAAGGAGCAAGGAATAAGGGCAAGTCATAAACATTTTCATAGAATGAGGCAGCAGAGTGGACTGTCAGCGGATAAAGATATATTTGGACTGGTACCCAAGACAACAAATGTTAAGTTTACCTAGCATGCTGAAGAATTCTCCACATTAATGACCATGTATGCTTTTGAAGAAAGATACCCTTTCTTCCTTAATTAGAGAACAAGTTTTTTATTTACATCTGTTATGAACAGGAAAGAACTTGTATGAACTCACCATTTCATATTCCAATTCCATATTTCAATTCCAACTATATGGGTTTTTCTAAGGCTTCAAAGACATGCTTTTTTTTTAACAACAGTTTCTTTGGCCAAGTTAACTTTTGTGTCAATTCTAGGCATGCATAGCCCTTGAACATCTACACTAGTAAGAAGGAATACTTTGGAGTTCGGTTTTAAAAGTGCTTAACAAAGGATGCTTTCTGCCCCGCAGAAGAAAGAAAAGCTATTCTGTTATTTAAAATGTTTTAACTTAGGAATTTGAAACATGAACAAGAAAGCTGTGCAGTGTCAGTCCAGTCCAATATTCTATCTATTGCCCTTTTGTATTTCCTTATATTGTTAATTTAAGAAGCTTCTCAAAAAAAAGACAAGAACACTGATGGTAGATAGCTATGAGTATCTTAACTAGAGGGGATATTATTTCTTAACGTGCACATATGCTTTGCACTAAAAGGTGAATATATTCAAGGTATTTAAACTTTCCAATCCTTCTTTCAATTAGCAAGAGATTTTCTCATTTCTATTACAATAGAGTCTCCGTCCTTGGAAATATTCAAAAACCCAACTGGGTTGGTCCTGGGCAACCTGCTGTAGGTGACACCGCTTTGAGCAGGGAGTTGGACTAGACAATGTCCAGAGATCCCTTCCAACCTCAACCATTCTTTGATTGAGTAATCTAATCTTTTAAAATACAAACACTTATAAACACTTAACTGCATTTTACATATGCAATTTTTTTCCTAACAAGATACATGTATTTTATGTTCCTTGACAATGTAACATCAGAAATTCTAAACAAAACTGGTTTGTTAGTAATTCCATTCTATTACCACAATATGGACAAATACCTATATGACATAAAAAACTGGAAGATGTATCTAATGTGAACCATGGCATAAAATGGGTGTATGTGCATGGAAGCTTTACTAATGAAAAATGTTACATAAAGTTCTTAATTTAAAGGATTCTATGGAACACACTGTCAAATGTAGCAGTACAATGTCAGATTCCCATTTCCCTTTAGCAAACCTATTTCAGGAGTGTTCAGGTCAGAGTTCAAATGACAAAAGCTACTCCTGACAGGTAATCTGAACTGCTGTCTCATTCAGTATCACATTTCCCAGCATACCATCTAGGCCATGGACGCAGACTATAAGATGTATTCCTTCTTCTGAACACTCATCCTCTTCCATACTGAAATAAGGTATTGAAGAAGCCAGTTTGAAAACATCACTATACATAAATCCAGGAAGTTTAAGTTGTTTCAATTCTTCTTTAGCCTGTAGGAAACTGGAACAAAACCATATTTTTGATAAAACAACATTTGCTGTTGCCAGACAAAAGTCAGGTCTTCTAAGATACAGTTTCTACTGTATTTACTTTGTCTTCTATGTAATTGATACAAAGGAAAACATATTTATCAAATTACTATCTTTCCAAAACAAGCCCGTTTATTACAGCTTCCTACAGCCCCCTTTCCTCTGTAACACAATCCATACCCCAAACTCTATTCTCTTCTCTCCTGTGAACATCTCTGAAAACTCTGAAGTATTTCTGAAACCACTGAAGACTGGGTCAGTCCTGGTCTTGAGCAAGCAACAGCTTTGTTTAAATGCAATAACAAAATTACAGGAATTACAACCAATCAGAAGTCAAGGTAAAGATTTCCATTGACTTTTGATAAATCTTGCCAAACGTAAAACCTATTTCCTAGGTCAGCAGAGAGCTGGAGCCAGTGCTGTGATTGCTCACCAGCCTGTTCCTCTGGCAGCTGACTAACTGATACTTGCTTCAGAAGCCACCAGATCCAGACCTCTGATCTTTTACATATTATATGAAGGCATAAACTATATGGTTTCTAATAGCCGAGCTCCCCACATGCTAGGAGTTCCTTGCGTTCCTTCCTTTTTCCCCCCTTCCCTTACTTTTTTGTGTATGACCTTCCTATCTAATTAACTGCATATCAGTTTCCCTGCAGCACTTTAATTTTATGCTTCCTTATGCTTCTTTCCCTCTTTAATCCGTCTGTTCTGTGTGATCCCTCACAGCGTCATGCTGTATCCCATCCTCTTCCGCCTGCTCACTGTTTTCCTCCCATTCTACTTTTTGTTCTCTGTTTTCCCAGCTTTATCTTTAGCTGAGTTCTCACAAACTGGCAAGAGCAAGCCTCAGTGAAGTCAGCCTAAACAAAAACCACTGCAGGCAGTTGGTCTTATCACTCTGCAGCAGAAGTTACTTTGCTGGTACTCGAGGCATGTTTTCTGAACTGAACGTACCAAGGTTCGTTCTCTATGGAGCAGATCGTGCCCTCTGGAATCCCAGTTATCCCACGCTCTGGGAGACTCTGCTTTACCCAAGGCCAAATCCTTGATTTTACTCCAAGTTCCCTCTTTCTTTTATTGTTACAGAACACCCTAAATAGTCTCTGCTTTTCACCTCTCCCAGTCTACATCAGTACCCACTCTCCAGTATTTCAGAAGCTGCTTTTCTGTCCACTTCTAACCTGTTTTCCTCCACCACTGCTCAATCCTTCCTCCTGTTCTCAGCTGCTTACCGCGAACTATCTGGTTGTTTATCTCTTCTGCCTACTTAGCGTTCTCCTTGTTCCTACTTCACTTCTAAGCTTTCTTCTTTCTGATAGCAACATTTTACTTCCAATACAACACATAAAGCTGCTGCTTCCCATGCTCAGTTAGCAGCAGGGAAACTCCTATGTTTACAGCAAGACAAGGTGGGTCCCTGATGTTCCCCTAAATTTGGCTTTCCTGGTATCCAAACTGCAGTGTAATTTAAAGCACTATGGTCTCTGAGGTGTTACATTTTGGATATTTGAAGTTAAGATTGAAAAATAAAGCCATCACCTTGGCTAGCATTGCACATTTGCTTCACTTAACTAATTAGATAGACAACCAGTTACAGAATGTTTTTGGTTTTATGTTTTTAAACTCAAAGCATATTTTCCTATGCTTGCTATTTTAACAGCTTCTATTTCATAAACCACCATTTTTATGCTCAGCAGCCATTACGACATCACTTTTCAGCTGAATGATTTTTTTTTTAAAAGGAACGTATTAGAGAAGCAAAAAAAGTCATGTTTTGCTTGAAGTTTGTCAAACCATATGAAATTACAAGGTAACTGACAGAAGGAATTCAGTGCTAACACACTTTCTATCTGAACATCTAAAACGTGGTGTTACTTGAGTGTGCAAAATACACAAGCCACAGTTCTGGGGGCACTCTAGAGCCTAACCATACTTCTTTCCCCCTTCTACACTATATTAACATCATTTCTACAAGTAAAAAACTTTGTTTTAAAACAATCACTTACGCTAACATTTGAGGTTTTGGGGAGCTTTCATACCAGGAAACAGATGAAGCTGAGTTGTAGCATGTACTGCCCGGCTGTTGTGTAATTGCATCAGATTTATTCCTTGAAGAACAGATAACATTGCAAGGAGAGTCTCTCAGAGAGGAAGGAAAAGACAGGCAACCAGGAGTACAGACAGGAGGCACAGTTATTCCGTCTCGCAGATGGCCACTATCAATCCTTCCAGATCTCAGGGCTCTCTCTTCTGCCGAGCCATGATCCTGGTCAGCACTGGAAGCTCCATCTAATATACTATAGTCTGTTTCTTCATAATACCCGTTTTCAATCATTTCCTGATCCTCCTCTTCTTCCTCATCTTGCTGGGAAGAGCAAATGATTTGGTTTTCATATGTTTCCTTTTGAGGGCTAACAGGATTGCTGTTGTCCATAGGCCAAATATCTGAAATATCTGTGCTGCTTCGAGAGCCAAAATAGTTTTCGACAAGCCCTTGCTTTACCATGTCGGTACTACTGGTTGGAGAAGGATTATCTGTACCAGCTTCACTTTTAGCTGCTGACAGTTCTTCAGTGGTCTCCTTTAGTTCTAAAGGCTCGTTGTGTTTTCCTTCATTTGTTTTTTCAACCTCATACACTGCATGTGCAGATGAAGAACCTGAAACCACAGATGGCTCACCCATACAAGTCATTTCCAAACGCAATTTAATTGTTTCTTCTGTAGTGTTAAGATGCCTTTCAAGGTCCTGAGAGTCCGTGCAGGCTGTGCCAAGGTCTGCCTGTCGGCTATAACTTTTCACATCAGTAGATGAATCCTCATCTGAAACAACTAATTGTAAAAGATCTTTTGTTCCTGAGAGGGAGGAATGTATAGACAGAGTTCTGTTATCCGAGTGCCCTGAAAATACAACACACTGTTGCTGCAAATTGGTGTTTGTTTTTTTACTGTCATCACATTTTGACAAGTCAATTGCTCCAAGATCCAATACCGTTTTACTGTCACTTAGCTGGCATTCAGGTACAACAGATATCTTTGAATTCTCATCAGGTGACAGCTCATCATCATCTGAAGGCAGAGAATTTATGGATGTCAGGGATGACTGTATTTCACTTACAGCGCTGGTACTCTCAGTGCAATGGCTTTCTATTGCATTTTTTATAGCATAGTCTGGTTTTAGTAAAAGCTGAGGAAATACTCTTTCACCATTGTATGCACTTTGCCCTTGAACATTTTCAAAAACCTGATCAGGGTTGGGGTGAGTTGCAAAAGAACTTGGTTCACTTTCTACACCTGAATCTGAAAACCTAGAAGAGGCATATGTCACGCTAACGTCTGGTAATTTAGTCATGTCTCCACTTGCAGAAAGTTGACTTTCTTTTGCAGAAAGAGTAGGCTGATTACTTTTCATTTTTGTCAAGATGTCACTGTTATGACGGAAGTTTCTTTCTTGGACATCTTCCTTTTCAAGCACTGGTTCCTGTTCTCCTGTACTCAATTTACGTCCAGATTCTGAAGACTGAATACTGGGTGTCTGCAAATTCTCTCCTTGCACTCCATCTTGGGGAAACTCAGCCCATGATCCAATATGAACAGTTACTTTCTCCCCTTCATAGGGACTCTTATTACTTGGTTTGACCTCAATTGTTCTGACTCCTGAGGAAGTTGGTTCACCTCCATGACAACCTTCAAGTGTACCTCTGGGCTGTAGAGCACTATCTGCTTGTATAGTTCCAGAATCTGTCTGGGAAATAGTAAGTCTACCAAAAATAGCCAAATTTTCACAGTGCACGGGGCTACCTGGACCTGGTTGGACACCTTCAATCTTGGCAGTCTTTTCCTCAGTTCCAGATGGCAAAAATTGAAGTTCTCTTTGACTTATTTGCCTGGTGCAGGTTTTTGTATCACAAGGAAATCCACCTAATGTAGGGTCCAGCCCTTCGTTAGCATTGTATGAAGGCCTGCCTTCTGAGCTTCTAGAGGCATCTTCCAGTGCTGCATTTTTCAAACATTTGTAGCCTACTAAGACCACAGAGTCCTTAGAGTTCTGTTTCACGACTTTTTTTGTGTTTTCAGGTTTCATTGTTTTCATGAGCTTAGTAACCTTTACTTTGGATTTATTTGCATCTTCATTTTTCCCTTTCAATGTTTTTGTTAGCATCTTTTCACTTTCTGAATGCCAAAGGTTGGATGCACCTGCAGGTCTTATTTTAAGTTCCGGGCTAGTAAAACCAGCTACAAAGCCTTCTTCAGCTTCAAATTTATCCAGTTTACTGGACTCTGACCTTGGAAGACTCTGAACTACCAACCAGGGCACATCCAGATCTTTCACCAAAAAAAGTGAGGGGAAAAAAACAGTAAGAAGATTGCTTACAACAAGATTATGCAGGTAACTGAAGATACAAAACTACTTAAAAAGTAATTCTAGCACTTTACACATGCTCAAAACTCAAACTAAAGAAACACTTCCTAAATGTACTCTTTTAAAGCCAGCAAGAAATGCTGAGAAGCTCAACATGCTGAGAAGCTCAGATGAAATGCTGAGAAGCTCAGCATGAGCCAGCAGTGTGCTCACAGCCCTGAAAGCCAACCGCATCCGGGGCTGCATCAAAAGAAGCGTGGCCAGCAGGACAAGGGAGGTGATACTACCCTTCTACTCAGCTGCGGTGAGACCCCACCTGGAGTACTGTGTCCAGCTTTGGAGCCCTCAGCACAAGAAGGACATGGATCTGTTAGAGCAGGTCCAGAGGAGGGATCAGAGGGCTGAAGCACCTCTCCTAAAAGGACAGGCTGAGAGAGCTGGGGTTGTTCAGCCTGGAGAAGAGAAGGCTCCGGGGAGACCTTATAGCAGCCTTCCACTATCTGAAGGGCACCCACAAGGAAGCTGGAGAGGGACATTTTACAAGGGCGTGTAGTGATAGGACGAGGGGGAATGGCTTTAAACTGGAAGAGGGAAGATTTAGAATAGATATCGGGAAGAAATTTTTCACTCTGAGGGAGCTGAGGCACTGGAACAGGTTGCCCAGAGAAGCTGTGGAGGCCCCATTCCTAGAGGTGTTTAAGGCCGGACTGGATGGGGCTTTGAGCAACCTGGTCTAGTGGCAAGTGTCCCTGCCCATGGCAGAGGGGTTGGAACTAGATGGTCTTTAAGATCTCTTCCAACCTAAACCATTCTATGATTCTGTGATTCTGTGAAATGTAAAGCAAAATACTTAGGTTTTACATAGTTTTTGCTCATTTCTTCAAAAAGAAAACTGGACTGTGAGGTGTGTTTACCTTCAGTAATTGAATCTAAATATCGATCTTCAAAGATTATAGGCAAGGAGTTCATATCTCCATCTAGTTCACTGCATTCAATAGGGAGGGGTGGAAGAGAACTGCAGAAGGAAGTGTTTTTGATAGCTGCACACATCTGTAGATGACTCTGAGCACTGAAAAAAAGGAAGTAGTCCTACGTGAAAAAAACAGAACTATTTATTTTTACATTAACAGAAATTAGCAGTAGTTTAGTTCACTTTAGTAGAAGCTTTTCTACTAATTATTTAATAGCTTTAATAGTTATTTAATAACTTCTTATATAACTCATTAAAAAAAACCTCAAATCTGTATTTAGAACATAAGTTTCTCTTGAACTTGTTACGTAACTATTTTTGAACGACAGTACTTCTACACAACATAAGCTACAGAATAGTAGCACCACATGCTACATACTGTGCACTTCAAAAGGCTACTCACTGTAGTTCTTGATAGGCAAGGGCAGCTTGCCTAGGATGTTCAAGACAAAAAAATGCTTCTGCAAATCTGCGCACCTGCAAGATGCAAATAAAGTTAGAGCTTATTTTATATTACATATAATTTTTAAAATCCACCTGCATTCCTACACAGCAATGTTATTAACTTCTATGTATTATATAGACAGTTACTTTTTTTTAAACGTTCAGTCTGAGTAGGAGGGAAGAGGATGCCACAGACAAGACTAGCACCTGAAATGAGAATTCTAATTTGTGCACTGGGTGACTGATGGGAATTACATTAGATTCAACTGCCTGCTTAAAACTTGATTACCAAGAAATCAGTAATCCAAATCAGGCTCACCTGAAACAGTAACACATAAAATATTAAGATAAATGTCAATAAGAAGAAAGGAAATGACTGTCTGGTGGGCACTTCTGAATGTGCTTGAGGATTACCTTCAGAAGGAGAAACCCATTAGACATTCTGCAGTCTCAAAATACAGAGAAGTATGTGTTTCAAACTTTCTATGAATACTCTCTAGCCCACAGTAAACTACTGTGCAAAAAAATCTTTTGTTTGTAAAGATTTTGGCTGCAAATGACAAAGACAGTAACAAAATGTATGCTAATTAGAAGCACTGTATTCAAGACTTAACTGAATGCCTAAAGTCATTAAACCATACAATACTAAAATAGTATTTTATAACATAGGGGACCGTATTATTTTATCATCAAATACATAGTGAGAAATAGAAATAGAAATATAGAAAGTGTGAATTATACAGCAATTTACTACAAATAAAAACAATCAATATATTGAAAATGCAGTATTTAGAAACACCAAAGTTCAGGTTTTGCAAGCTGAAAATTCTCACATTTCCAATATTACATAACAATATTAATTCAACCTAGATGTATTTTTAGAACTTGTCTTTTTGCAACTGTCCAATTACCTGCATCAACAAGATGCAATTCAATGCAGCGTGGCAGTATCTTGTTTGTTGTAACAAGACACACAAAGAAGAGAATGTGCTGTACAGTGGCTGTTATCAACTGCTTGGGCATAAACATCAATTTGTTTATATCAATTAAAACAAAATGTCTATCCCGCTTAGAGAACCATGTACCTTGCTAGTCTACTTACTCAATCATTTATTTACCAACTACTTCCTGGCCCCCCACTCCTTTATTTCCTCAGTGTACTGTGGGTCTTCCTCTGAAGTTATCTAATTTCCCAAACAGACCGTGAGTTTGCAGTGTATCTGGCAGAGCAGGCACCAGACCTAGTTCAGTTCCCTCAGCTCTTTCACTTCATTCAGAGCTGCGGGCAGCATCTGCGTCCGCCCTGAGCACAGACATGGCACTAGGAAAAACCTGTGCAGTAACTGGCAAACATCAGACTTTCAGGACCACATTAACTTGCAGGGGAGTTAGGTTTCCCTCCTGATACACTGCCTGGTATACTTTTGGAGAGTACCGTTTGGATGAAATTTGATGTTTTGTAACTTCTACTTTTTCCTCTTTTTCTTTTTAATAAAAGAAAAACTGGAAAAAAATTGCTCCAATGTGCTTAAGAAAAAAAAAAACACAAAAAACCCCCCACAAACATTAAACCTCCAATCTCTAACCTGCACTAGAAGCTGAAAGTCCTGTCCCGACTTCCCTGAATTCAATTTACTGTATTATATGAAGTTAATCTCAGCAATAACATCACCTGTGAACAGTCATGGAAAACATTTTGAAGTAAAAGGAAAATGCAGCTTCCACTCTCAGCAGTGACCAGACACGCACACACAATGTATCTGTTGTCCTTCAGAAATTATATTAGGAGTTTATGCATACACACGCGGGATTAGAATTGGTATTCCTAAGTTTACCTCTGCACCTCCTCAGCTGGCTTTTCTAAACAGACATCTGCCTTCCAAACAGATTGTTCTGTCATAGCTAATCCCCAACCTTCCCCCCAGAAAGAAAAGAGATCATTATGCAATAGACTTAGAGACAATTTTACTGGTTAAAAAACTAGATTTTAGAGCAACTGACCACAATGACTGGACTGGTTATCATTTCAAATGAAGCAATTTAAAAATGAATTAAAGATCCTAATCAGTCATGTAATAGGAAATAAAATAATAACAGAAATATTGCCCAGTTTGTAGACACCCGTGGTTCAAACCAGGAAAAGAGCATAAAGCTGTTTCCCAGGAGGCAGGTAAGGTGGTTTTGACTTTAGATGAGAGCAATCACTTTACCACATAAAGTAACTGGAGTTATATGGAGACCAGATCTTTAGAATTCTGCCACTATCTCACACAGAAAAGGAAGGCTGGTTTTTGTTTGCAATAAATCCCATTTGTAATTGTTTAAGTAATTCCAATGCTTTTGAAGAAAATCCAATTACCAGCTTCAGACAGCTCTTAGTAGGATAGTAATGGTATAAAACTAGTTGAAAGCAAGCTCCAAAAGCCCACATAAATCAATATTAAGGAGAGAAAAAAACCCAAACCAACAGTAGTTTATTATGTTTAATCAGAGCTTAACTTATGGAAGGACCGAGGCACCTGCTAGGATGCTGCAAACAGGCTCTGCAGAACCAGAACGACTACCAGCTGGTGCTAGTGACTCAGGCGCTACCAACTTGGGCCAACTCCACAATGACTTTGCAGGAGGAAATTGTATCTGCTACTCCTAGTCCCTACAGACATCCCAAAACTATGGGTTTTGTGGTCCTTTCAGTGTAAACAGAAGAGGAGGAAGAATCGGATAGAAAAACTGCTGTGGAATATATACTGAGTGCCCACACATTTATGAGCAGCAGTCTGAGATCTTAGTTCTCAGTTCTCATTATTTTAGGACTAAGAAAACTGAAAGAAATAATTTTGGAAGAGCATGTTCAGACCTACCAGAAGATGTCACTATGGAACAAACAGGTGAACTAGTTTAGTGTGCAAATTTTTTGTAATATAAAATAACGTACTCTAAGCAGTTTTTTCAACAAAACACAGTTGTAAATCTTATCAGTGTGATAACGTAGTTGATGGATGTTCTAGTATACCTAAAGTGTTCCTGATTTTTTTAATGTAGTGCTTCATATTCAAAGTATTTGAAAATAGTTAAGTATTTAAATACTCAAGTAAAAAGATTAAAATCATATTTTTAAATACTTAAAATATACTATATCATTATAACCTTATTTTCTAACAACGTTTCATCAGAAATACCTGTTTTATAAGCATCTGTGCAAAGAGGGTGAAAGTCATTTGACCAAATACAGATGACAGGCATTTCTAGGGCATATTTTAATACAAATATCTAAACCAGTCAGATGAATGAGTCTCTAAAAGGGTTCATTCATGTTAGATTAACACTAAAATTTCCCAGGGAGAAACTTCATGTGGACTGTATGGTCTGTAAATATTGCAAGATGAAAAGGTAAAATTGAAAGAGATTTAGCGTCCAGTAGAGCACAAAACCAAGTATCAGTTTCCAAAATAAAAGGGATTATTTAGAAGGACAGAATTTTGTATAGTACAAAAATTTATTCCAGAACAGATATTCTTTCCAGAGGAGAATTAGTCAATTCTCAACTAAATTCACTAACCAGAAAGCCTGTATCATTTGACGTGTGCGGATAATGCCACTAGTGAAACATGATCATTGCACATTTCCCAAAAGAAGTTTATACGAACCCTCAGAATACAAATTCTCAAAAGATTATTAATACAAATTATTACACTAAGCACTGCAAAACAGGATCCAAAATCAACAGTCAAACATGTTCTTAAAAATGTTAAGGCTTAAATTTACCATCTCTTTTTAATTTAAGGTTTACTGAATGGATGGATTGCTGGGTCCTGCTCTACTGCCATGTGGGAAGCCCACTGAAGCTGTGTCTTTTACATATATTTTAATTACATATATTTGCAAACTATTTATACAAGCTCTTCACATCTTGGACTACAGAAAACAAGTGTCACATTTGCAAATTAGTCCTTGTAAATTTAAGAAACAACACATTGCTGGTTCTCTGTAAGTTGGCTCAGGTAGAATTTCCTTCTCGATGCCGTATTATTCAAATTTTAGAGTCAGTCTGCTTGCTCTTCGCTATCAGGCTCTAAATAAAAAGGTAAGTTTAAGATTACCCGTGTCCTGCATCTCTTTTTCAGTCTTTGATGTTTGGGTAGATAATGTAGTATCCAGTAACTTCAGAACTCAGTAAGAAATAGCGATTAGCCACTTCTTTAAAAAATAAAATAAGCTCAACGTTTTCAGTGATAAAAAGGATCACCTCTGGCCTCAACTTAGAAGGCCAGTAAGTTTTAGAGAGTTGGTGTCTCTCACTTAGCAAGCTGCACTGAGCAGTACGCAAGAGTCTTCATACCCACACCACCATGCTGCATGTGTGGATTCACACTTCCAGAAAAGAGTATTTCTACAGCTTTTATTAAAGAATAATTTGTTTTTCTTATTAAAAAAGTAAGAATTAAGTATGATGTGGTGCTTGAAACAAGCTTATTTATGCATTGTGAGAGGTAACAAAACAAGTGGGCTTAACAGCAACTGAAAAGGGAAAGAATGCAGGCGTGAAATCAAATCATAATTTAAAAAAAGAAGGGAGGAAGGGAACTCATTCAAATTTTGTGAAAACTGGAAAGCATCACAGAACTACTAATATCTCAATTCACATAGTATAATAAACTACTTTGATTTATAATCCCTAAAATAACTGCAGTAAAATTCAATAATTAAGGTATTTGAGAGCCAGAGAGACTGACTTACAAAGATTTTAAAACAATCCACGTTTAAGAAGCTAAATACATAATGATTAGCAATACCTTTTCTTTTTTTAAAAAAAATGTTGGAGCAGCAATAAAAGTATTAATACTTCTCTTAGTTTTATTAAATATATACTTGTACAAACACTAACATACCAGCAGTTGAATGCAAGTGAAGGTTAAGGGAAACAGTATTCTCATTTCATGCCTTCCACTAGTTAACTTGAAGGATTCCAGAATTTATAAGAAAAGCACAAAAAAGTAAGTAAGACTCAGATAGCCAGTAAAATTCTCACACTTTCTTATGGCTAGCATATCTAACAAATAAGAATCTTTCTGAAAGATTCCGTTTATTCTCCAGAATAGCCCATTTTCACAACTATGATTCCCTCAGTAAACAATATGATTTATCAAGTCTGTATATAGGACCACAGTCCAACTACGCTTCATAATCAGTTTCCCCTCCAGAACCAAAACAGAAAGGGTTTTGATGCAAATGACAGAAATGCTGGTGAGACAAATCAAATCTCTGAGAAATGAAGCCTTAAAATAGACTTTATTTTGGATTGTGACTATTACAAACCACTGATAACATGCATTCTCATTAACCAAACCTTCTAACAAGCTCCCTGCAAATGCTTGTACAAGAAGCGCCTCCTGATACTCTCTTAAAATGGCCTCTTGTATAATGTGTGCGAGACAAATGCACAGATTGTTATGTCAGACTGTAAAGGTGCCAGGTCAGCTGAAGACCAAGCTGTGCGTTTGACAAGTAGGGGCGGTGGGTGTCATTGTTCATTTGTTTTTGTTTTAATGAATCTTACTCTGTGAAAACTTCAAAATGTTAGGTTTCTTCAAATGCATGGCCACAAAAGATGGGAGGGAAAAATATATTTATTAGAAAGTGGGGGTAACACTTTAGTTCATATTTGAAAATCTTTCACTATGGGAACCAGCATTGCTGTGGTTTTGCATCTAGAAAGCCCACAGCAACTGTATATACACATACACAGATCAACCATGGGTGTAGCTACTCACGATATATGTTTTTATACCTATACACACATATTTACATGCCAAATCATTTCCAATACATCTCTTCTTTTTTAAAATCCCACTTAAGAGACTCTTCAAAGCTTATGAATGTTATAAATTCTTAATTCAGAAGGAAAGTACACTTTGTTTTACAATGTAAGCAGGCAGCCTAAATGCAGTAGGGAAGTAAAATGCAGGGTGGGCACTAGGCACGGCTCCTGCAGGAAAATACATCATTCTGCACAAATACATCTTATTCCACAGACTGCAATTTGCCTTCTGAACTGCATTTCTTATTCAAAAGATCAATGAATAAGTTGGTTCATAAACATAAATAACGTATTTTATGTATTATATTTCAAGAATAAGCTTTAACAACATGCTACACAAGCTAACAAATACAATAGAACAGCTCTCTTTATGACTCCAACTACCCTTCCCAAATAAAACTAGAAAAATTAGAACCTGGAGTCTCATTTTGATACACATTTCCGTAACAATGTGTCCCAGTAAGAGTATGAACATTCCAGAGTTCCTAAAGCCAGAGTCAGTACTTACTCTTAATGTGTGATGCTCTTGTGCTAGCAATGCTGTGACCTCCTCTTGTAAGGTAATGACCTCCAGAAATTGCCCCCAGAGAGCCATCAGAAGTGAGCAAAGCTGAGCAAGATTCATATTTATAAGTTCTGCCAGTTCATCAGGATTTTCCATTTTCTGAAGTTAGGAAAACATATTTATATAATTAACAGATGAGACCAAAATGTACAGACAAGAATCAAAAAAGTGTACTTTATCGTACTGAGAATTTCAATTTTAAAAGTAACTTCCAAATGACAACTGTTTTGTCTAAGTATCAGAATTGAATTAATCTATGTTACAACACTAACAGATTATTTTATGTTGCCTTAAATACTCTCCAGCTGCCTTTCAGAATTAGGACCCTGACCTTAAATTAAAGCAGCAATTCAATTTATGGCAAACATAACTGAGTTGCAACTGTTGTATTTTCTAACATGCAAAATACAGTGTGCCTGAAAGGAACAGGAATCAGCAATTAGAAAACAGGAAATCGATACTTGCTATGTTAGTCCAAATTTGGTACAAATGGAAAAATTTAATAAAGTCATCTGCATTTCAGAATAGTCACTAATCTCAATAACATTTATATGGTGCTGTATGTCTACATACACTTTAAACATGCTCAAGAACCTGTGTTACAGTATAGGCTTCCTAGAACCAGATCACACCAAGTCAAATTCAGTGCAAAACAATTTTTTCTTTCTTAACAATGTACTGTAATCCTGTGATATAGTTTCACGCCAGTCAATTACAGACTACTAGAGGTTTACGTTCCCTGCCATTTTAGAAAAAAACTACAGTTTTTCAAAAACTCACTGCAGGCACATAAGGCACGGAGGCAAAGGGTTTAAAACGTAAAGATAGTAAACACTCAACTCCAGCAAGAGTTAAAGAGCAAGTAGAAAAAAAGGATGGCAAACACTGAAACACCAGCTTAATACACAAGAGCGGAAATAAGAGGAGGAAGAACTTTTGATGAGAACTGCACAAAAGAACAGAAAGGAGAAAAAGAAAAAAATATAAACATACTTTAGCAAGCTAAGGCAGAAACTAATGAAAGAAAATATCATAGGTACTGAAAGAATTTACAGAAGATATGTAAAAATAAAAAAACTTTTAACATCTAGAATAAGATCATTAGTTGCCTATAGAGAGCTAACTGTGTTGGCTTTGTCTCCAGTTATACAAATTGTACCCTTTTAAAGCCAGCATTACATATCCTTGCAGTTATATTACTACTGCAGTAATGAAAGGTTCTTCAACAGCTGGGCAGATGGTCCACTCAGCAGGAAAGCATGGACAATCTTTCAAAAAATTTTTAAAACCTGTACTTTAAATTTCACTGTGACAAGGAAATTAGTTCTGACTAAGAGAGCTGGGGAGACAAATCTAAGAAATCTGAAGTAGACAGTGTTTCCTTGAGAAAATAGGGAAAACAGGAGGAGACAGCATCAGGACAAGTCCTTCCAGATGAGGCAATGACTTGGAGAATCTGCTTTTGTACAACTTACTACTACTGCTTGATCTTCTATCATTGTTATCTGATACCATCAAACCCAAAGATTTCGATTTATAAATGCAGAAAATTCAAAATTTGATTTTAATACAAGTAATCCACCTTTCTATAATCTTCAGTTTCATAGCATACAAAAGTTACCAAGCCACCAGATCAATAGTTAAGTTTTGGAGTCAGCTGAGCAATTTCTCTTTGAATGAGGAGAGAAGCAACTGAAGTAAGTGTTTGCAAAAAACATACAGGATGTTATCACTGAAACAAACAGTTTATTCCCAAGGAGCATATGAAATCAGCATACTCTATTTTTACAGTTATTTCACTTATTTAATACATGAATGAAAAACTGTACCTTTACTTCTTCACACAATTCTGTAAGACGAACTTCTACATCTATGTTTTCTGGAAAGATTAGAGGATATATCCATGAAAAATGTACTTTCCAAGTTGCAGAGTAAAACCAATTATCTCACAAAACAATTTTAAAACATGAGAAAGAACCCATCAAGTAAAACTTGAAGGCATATTAAGTGCCACAGTCAACTTTAAATCGAATAAATTATAAACTCCCATTAAAATAATTTCTTAGTAATTTCTGAGATTGAGGTCAGAACACGATTATTAAAAAAAAGGTTTGCAATTGAGTGTCATGATCACTTATCATGATACCTTGTCAAGGATACCAATTTTCCATTCAAAATTATGCTTGAAAATACTGTAATTTAGATGATACAGTTTGCAGATTATCCACTGAGAGCTGCTCAGCTATTCAGCAGCAATGTCATCATTCACAACCAAGGTAATACAACTACTTTTCTACCTCAGATTTTCCAGAGATACTTTATGCCAATACCAGTATTCTACAGTTATATTATTTACCCGATTCGCAAGCCATATGAATATAAATACAATTCTTTAATTGTCTGAGGAATTATATCTTAGTCAAATAAAACTGTTCTTTCATTGATCTTTCTCTCAATAGCTCAATGCTAAGAGCAAATCAATCTTCCATGGTATGGCAGCATAAACTGGATCTGAACCTTGAATGACTTATTTATAATGAAAACAGATTTATTCCTTCAGGTAAGATGTTTTTCCTTGTTAATCATTCCTAGTCTACTTAAGGGAATCTGATCAATTAAATAACAATTGTCTGTAAGAAGTATTTATATTTAAATTCAGTTTTGAAACATAGTATTAAGGAAAAAGCCTACAGTGTTTCTTGAAAACATACACCAACAAACACGCCTTGAAAACCACAATAATAAATTTACGATAGGGATAATGAACATAGGTTTACAGAATGGCAACAGTGTGTTTACTTAACTTGTCTTTGAATGATACCACCTAGACTTGGTAAGTGTATATTGATTTTCAACTAATTGCATCCATTATGCTTAGGTTTAAACTTAATGCCAAACAAATTAATTCGTACAACTCAAAGTTCTGAGAAAATATGCAAATTGCAGAAATGCATTAAGTTCTCAGAAACAAGTTCAGAAATGTTTTTGGAAGAATCTGCATACACCTGTATTAGCTAAACAGTACTTGACGATAATTATTCTGAAAATATATGAAAACAGTTTAAGATATAATACTACTTTTGGTATGTTTGTGGTGACACAAATTTTGTCATTAGTGAAAAAATTAAAATGGTGTACTTATGAGATCTTGCTTGTCACACTACAATTGAGAATAAGCTTTGAACAACATTTCAAAACTCTGAAGTCTAAAATCATTATGGAAAATCCCAAACTACAATGTTATAAAAAAAAAGAGACAGAATAGCGGCAATACAAGACAAAAGGAAATTAAATAGTCACATTCTACAGCAGTAATGTTCACCCAGCAAACATCTGATGAGATTTTGCTGGCTCTGCTAAAAAATAGTTTTGTTTTCTTTTTAAAACAAAACCAAAACACAGTTATAGATGATTAAGCTGGTGACCTACTATGAGACTGAACTGCCATGTTACTCTTTTCCCATCACACTTCCTTGTGCTTAAACAGCACTGTCATCTTTTGTCCAGCATCAGGCCAACATCGACACTCTCCACAGGGAGAACTGGCCATTTAAATATGGACAAATGCACCTTAAGCTTTGAGAATATCTTGTGTAGTGTTTGGAGGAATCAAGTCTTGAGATACCAGATGCAACAGGAAAGATTTCTCAGGAAGAAAAGGTATTGGCCTTTAATTATCTAAAAAATTGAGTCTGTGAATAATTAAATGAAACTGTAATTTTTAGCTATTTTATTTAAATGGTGACAACTGACCGAACTCTTCAATCATTTTTGTTTTGTGAAGTAGAACAACACTAAACCAAAAACCAGTAATAATTTCTCATTTTATTATCGATATTCAGCCTAGAAACAAGTAACTCAATTCTGCAGACTTCATGAGAGTTCAACATACGTTGACTATGGCTGAATAGTGAAATAGTGTTCCTGTTTACAAAAGAATGTAATATTTTATATTATTGATAATATAATATTTTATTTATTAATAAAAAACTGAGGGGTTATATCACCTGCTTTGAAAACATACCTAGGTAGGCGTCTCTCTGGGTTCGTGGATATTTTCTTCTGAGAAGGCGTTCATAAAGGACCTGCATGCTGGCCTTGGCTAGTTATAGGGATTGCACACATATGACTAGTTACTACACTCCTTTTTTTCATCTGTGATTTATTATTTGCCTTAAAGTTAGTAAAAAAGCTTAGTGCTAGCCTAGCAATTAGTGCAGTTAGATCAGTATATGAAAGCATATAATTTTAGTGTAGTTTCTAGATTAGATATCACTTGTGATATACATTAAGCTAGCATTTTTTTATTTCCTGAACCAATAATACTTAAATGCTCAATTACAGTTATCAAGTCCAACAGTTGTCTGCACATGCTTCTGCAAAATCACTGTCTTGTGTTAAAATTATATGACAGAGCAATAGCAAAGCAAACAGAAGAAACAAAATTAAAGAGATAATAATTTAATTCAAAACAAAAAAGTGCTGATTATGGGATTTAAAGAGATAATAATTTAATTCAAAACAAAAAAGTGCTGATTCTGGGATTTAAACAGGATTTGAGATCCTCTTCTGCAATGCCCATTTCAACTTCACACATAAAATTTCCAATATAAAACAGTTCATTTACTTTAAAAATTAAAAATAAATGCAAATGACAATTGTGTGCTTTGTGAAGTCCAGAGAGCTTCAATTTCTTTATAGACATCACAGAAACACTGCTTTTTTTTACTGTTAATGGATTTTAGCAAAATTAGTGTTAATGGTAGGCATTAGTTATTTTTCATGAGCAAAAGAATAATTAATAATTACATTATTAGTTTTGTTACATCAATTGTCCCAATCAATTTATATACAAAATAAATGAAAAAAGATTTATAAATAAGAAAACAAATTCATTCTACCAGAGACTTAAAAAATAACCAAAAAAACCCCAAACCACTGAAATAAACCATCAGCAGAATATGTACAATGAATGTTAAATGTAAGTAGTAATTTTCTCTTCATATATTTATTTTGAGCATTTCTGTTCAAGCTTGCATTCCTAAAGGTAAGCTAAATTACCCACAGAAATGACAAAAGGTCTGACTCAAGTCCCACCGAAGCGTATGAAAATGTTTTTGGTGACTTCAGTGAGGTTTGAAAGATACAACCCAACTATGTAACTCAATGGCTGGCATTTTTCTATTACATATATATTTTGTAGGAATGTTTTAGGGGAATTGAAGGCCCTATCTGAAGCAGATAAGTATCAAGATTTAGTCTAAGCCTATCCTTCCAACAACAATAGTGCCAACATATTCTATTTGGGAAAAAATACATTTTGTCCTTTAAAGGAAGACTAAGAGTTGAGTCATTCCTTTAATAGGGTGTTTCCCTCCATATCAAGATTAAGATAACTGACACAGAACTATTCTTTGTACCATAACTGTAGCAGTATTTTTGCTTCTATAAAGAAACAGCTTCAGTTTCTGGTATTTTTCTATGCACAGATTTGTAATGCACTCCCTCCCTCAAAAAAAATATTCAAAAAATAGCTTTGTATTTTGTAATATACAAGTGAAACATTCTTTGTTTGAATCACTAATTGACCACATCACATTTTTACAACAGTTTTCGTATCTCAATTTCCAATCCTATTGTTTCATAATGCTTAGTTCTGACACTGGTAAAATTAAACAATCCAAAAATCAATAAATGTTCTCTACAATCAATGTAAATTCCGAAAGATTTATTTTTCAGATTTAAATAGAACTTTACATGACTAAAAGGGTATATGTTTGATGAGGAAAAGTCTAAATCATCCTTTATAATGCCAATGTATTTTCCTTTTTTATTTTCACTGCTCTCCTAGTTCACAAGTTGAGGGTAGGCTCTTTAATATACCTGCATTCTACAGAAATGTAACGTACATTTCCACACATTACATTTCATGTAGTATTTTGCAGTCCTTATTGCCACAGAACTTAGATTTCTTTCTATGAGGCTGTGCTGTAAGAGTTTAATTTTAACTTTAATTACAGAAATAGCTTCTCTGAAAGCGTATTTTAACTACTCGGTTTTACAGAAACAGTTCTTGTTTATTCAGATCTCTTCCTGATTCTCGGGTAACTAAGTCTGTTTAAAAAGTTACACTACTAACTGAGCCAGCAGCAATTTCTTCTTGTAGGTCTTTTTTCAGGTAAGTTTCCATTGTGATATTCTTCACAAGTCAAGGCTTACAGAGTTCCAATTTTTACACAAATATACAATGTTCCCTTATAACAAACAAAGAAGTGCAGCATGCTACTTGGATTAAGAGTTTCTCTAACTTTCTCACCACTAAACACAGTGATTTGAAATAACAGGGCAAATCAAGACCTACAAGAAAAAATATATTTGCATAAATTCAGGCTGTTATCTCCTCATGTTATTAGTAACGTGACAGTACTTCTTTCTTTTTTTTTTGGAGTTATTAAATTGCTCAGTTTGAGCAAAAAGATTTTAGATATACAAGATGTATGAAATCAATGCCAGTTTAGTCTATGAGAGGAGTATTCTTAATAAACATTGACAGGAAAGTGATGCATTTTATTAAATTCAACATACCCAATTCAATTCGGTGAGAAGAGGGGAGCTCCTTTGTTATCATAATGAAATAGCTATGTAACCCTTTGAAAGCAAGCAGCAAAGTGGCACAAAGCGTATAGTGGAAATTATAGGCATGACTGAGGAAAGACTCTGAAACAACAAAACTGCAACCCTAAAAAAAAAAAAAGAACAAGGATGAGGCACATATTTATTTTGTACAATAAATGAAGTGTTACAGAATAACTAAAAAGACAGATAAGCAAATTGCCTCTTTTCACAAACCTCATCCAAATTTTTGCAATTTTCAATGCATTGAAATATATTAAAAAAGAAGGTTAAACACTTAATATTGTAAGCTTTCCATCTGTGTATTCCTGAAGCACACAACATAGCCTTTTGGAACAATTTTTCTCATTTCCCTTCTCACGTGGCACACCAAAGTAACTCTAACAAAGCTCATTCTTTATCAAGCAGTATTTCTGCAGAAAAGATAAAATTCACACCGTCCAACAAAATACAAATAAAATCTTAAACTGATATATTCTTACATCTGCTGATAACTGTTTTGTGTAGTTATTGCCAAAGACCACACTTTCAAGAGAAGGAATCACAGAGTCCCTGTTTTGTGCTGGTGCATTCCTGTTCAACCATGTATTCTTCACTGGGCGAGGAAAACTGCAAAAAGCACAAATGAACTGATAATTTGAACATAGTACCTGTCAGAAAACTATCATAGTTAAAACAAATTCTTAATTTTTCTTGAAAAGCAGTAGAAACAAGGACCCTCAATAAGACCCTGGAAGTTCCTAGCATGGTAGTCGGCCCTTTTAAAACCCCTCAGATGGCCCAGAAACCTCAGTTAAGTCTCTGCTACTGCACTAGGGGAGCAGTGCTTCTAAAGCAGTTCTCTTCAAAGCATATCTCCAGCTAGTTGGAGAAATTTAAGAAATTATTACCCTCAACTGTTCTGTGGCCATCTCCCACCACAAAGGTCAGCAGACTCTGTGCCAGGAGACGGTGCAAGCTCTCCCTTATTATTTCCAATGCAAACCTCAACTAATTTAAACAATATTCCTGAAAGTTTAAGCCATACAGATAAATTTTGAACTGTGACAGGTAAGAAGCATTTGTTTTCTGTCAGCTTTGCTGTGGGGACTTTACCTCCTGAAAGTGAAGCAGCAGCCAGCAGTTGGAAAGTTGTCACATAAACTGCCGTTGCTGTTCTCCTAAGGGATGCCTGACCTCTGTCTGTTGAAGAGAAAAGCCCATCCTGAACCCCTGGTAGAAAAGAGCACCCTGCAACAGTACCCTTGTGAGAACAGAGAACTAGGAAAGATGAATGAAGGCAGAAAGTGAGGACTTTCAGATAATGGGCAGAAATAAGCAATAACAGGTTAATAAAAAGAGCAGATCGTACAGGACCCTAGGGATGTTACCACGTGGAATTATCTCCTCTCTTTCATGAAAAGGGTTAACACTGGTTGTTCCCAAGAGAAGGATAACCTGGATGCTACTCCAAAAAGGAAACACTCAGAAAGTGACCCCCTAGGAAAGGAAGGGGTGCCAACTGACACAAACAGAGAAGCAAATAGTCAACCAGGAAAGCCCAAAGGATGAAGGGGAGTGAAGTCTGCAATGTTCAGGTGTTTCAGAAAGAGGTGCTCCAGAAAAGCCAGTGTGATATGGGTACGATAACAATAAACTGTTTGCTCAATATTACAATACAGGATAGCCCCGCTGAAATAAAACACTGTAAATGTGAAGGTTTCTTCCTCTCCCCATCCCAAACTGATTTAAAGGACAACTTGGATCCTTAAAATAGTTAAAATAGACAACAGTAACATTCTACTCTAAAGATAATCAAAGCAGCATGAAAGTTGCTTCTTTGTTTCAATATGTCCTTACACAAGCTATATCAAGTTGAGGTTTAAAATTAAATAGCGTTATTGTATCACCACTTGAAAAACAAGAAACAGAGGAAAAATTGTATTAAAAATGTCAGATTTTCTGGAACCCTTTAAAAAGTCAGCAGGGACAAAAAAAATTCTGACTGAAATTAGTAACAAAACCTGTTTTTCATTTTCTAACGATGAAGTTTGATGCTAAAGCTATGGGATGAATACAGGGAAAACGCCTGAATTTCACTTGTGGTATGGTGTGACAACTCACACTCTACATACATGCTGCTACTTTAAGTGCGTTATTTTATCCGATAAGGTCTTTAATGAAAATACTAGCTTAAGATAATTCCCACCTCCCTCTTCACTACTTGTTCCTCTCCCAAATAATGCTGTGCCATCCCTTCAGATGTGCCAGCTCAATTACTATATAACTACACCTAAAACACATCACCAAAACAATCCAACTTGGAGAGGAAAAAAAGCCAAGAAAGAAAAAAAGCGAGTTAAATCCTCCAAACCAGCACAGTCCTACTGCACAGAACAGCTGTCTAACATACATAGACACATAGCCTTCCTTGGTGTGAAGACAGGGACAAGGACTGGGAATACCTTGAGCTAAAGGTTTGGACATATATGGCACAGCCTGAATTTGAGTATGAAGAAACGTGGGGGAAGTAGCATGGAGTATTTGAAGACCATGAAAGAAGGCAAAGATCGATATGCTAAAGAAAATGGTGTGTAAAGAACATTTCATATGTGTGACTGACTGTACAGCCCTTTTTCACACTTACTTTTGAGATAGAGAAGCGAGGTAAACAGAGATTGCAAAGGGTGACCCAAGCCAATTAAATAAAAAGGCTTCAGTAAAAATTAGGCAAAAGCTTCTTTTAAGTAGAAAATGAAATTCTCCAGTTCCATTTACTTTAGAAAATGGTAAATGTATCATTTGCAAATATCACTGCCATTACAGCAGTAACTGAAAACTGTGAGGACTGCTAACACAAGTCGCCCTATTTGTATTAATAGCACCTATTCCAGTCACTAACTAGAGTGAATTATTTCTATCAAAAACAAACTCAAAATTTGTTCCAGGTAACTTTGAAAACAAGAAATTTCTCATCCCTATTGACCCTGAGTTCCAAAATCATCATACAGAAAACTATATTGGCCACAGATTTAACTCCTTAGTAAGTATTCTATTTTTATAACATTTCCACCTGGACACTCAATAATTTATTTGCACTTTAGTAACAAGAGATTACCTTATCAACGGCTGATGCAGAGCAACCAAAGAAGCATGGACTATAACCGATATGACAGAAAGGTGGAAGTAATCAAACATAACATTGACATAATGATGAAGGCCCCGGTGTACGTTAAAGTGCAACTTTAAAGTTCGGCTACTAATTGGCTGTAGTGTGCTCAGGTCATCTGGTCTGAAAAGAAATTAAAACAAAACAACATACAATTACAACGATGATATTTAAAGTGCAAGGTATTAATAACTGACGCAGATAGCTATTTAGCATAGGTCTACACTTTGGAACGCAATGACATCTTCCCCAGGAAAAAAGTATGAAGAAAAAAAAATGAGAATGAGACAAACCAGTTATGAAATCTTAACAGACTTCAGCACTGGATTTCTTTTTTACCCTCATATATGTCTAATATGAACACGCTATGGCTACATATAACACAGATTTAATCAGTTTAAAAAGTTAACATATATTGTTGCTTTAATAAAATCTTCTGTATTTAAACTTACGAATAGTCTGTATCCGTGAAGTGTAGATCCAATGTTAGCAGAAAATTCATCTCATTAAGAGACTCTTCAATCTGAAATGAAATTGTTGAAGCATGAAATCTTTTCAGGTCCCTCATTTATACTAATCTAAATTGTACATAAAAAAAGACTTAATTATCTGAATATAGTAAAGTTGAGTGGCAGATTACCTTCCTCTCATCTAACAGCATTTTTATTTTGAAAATCATCACGTCGTTCACAGAAACTTCCTCATTTTTATAAAGAATCTGAAATGTTTTACTGCAAACTATATTGTCATGGATTGAAGCAGGAAAGGCAAGATCTGCACCTGAAAAGAGAAACAATTATTAATATAATTGGCCCAGAATCTGGCAGCCCCAGAGCAGCTAATAAGTGGAACTATCATTCCTATCAGTTTCATCACCGCTATTAAAACTGTAACACCAACAATATCAGCAGTTTCCGTTTCAGTCAGCAACTGCTGGAGTTTGAAGGAGTGCACTTTGTTTCCAAGAAATACTGTATCAATATTTTTAATGTAATTTGCTTTTACTATAAGTTCTGAAATGAAGTATTTTAACTTTGTTCCAAATTGGAGTAAGGAGTTCTAGGCTTGTTTCATCCAGCATTCATGTTGATTTGCAAGGTTTAACCACACTGAGAGCTCTTCATTACCTACAGATGAGGCAAAGAGGTTAAATGACTTGTACCACTCCACTGAATTAATGAAGAACAGAGTTGGTTTGTTCTTTCCTTCCAGATCTTTGCGCCCTACTCTGGCCAGAGCAGTTCGAAGCGTATCACCTGAACCCTACACTTCTCATTCAATACGGCACTTCTGCTTTCAGTCCAGAGGCTGCTCATCAAAGGGAGTTCAGGTAAGTGTGATAAATGGTTGGGGAACCCTTTGCCAAAAAAAGGTTAAAAGACTTGTAGGAGAAATGAGAAAGGCAATGGTTTAAAACAGTTATTGAGGAAGTATTTAGCATAATAGCAAGGGGTTATCACACAGGAAGTATCATGATGTGATATCCTTTGAAACAACACATAAAAGAAGATGGAACTTGGAAGAACAGAAGTAACAGAAATACCAACACTTTCTTATCACTCCTCTACAAGCAGGCTCAATAACATTAACCTCTTCCCGAAAACAAAGTGTTAGAAATTGTGTAAACAGGGTTGCAAAACATTTTTTTAAATTCTTTTGAGTCTTCTTAATAAATTACTTCAAAGGAACCCACAAAAGAAAAAAAAAATAATCTGCAAAGTTTGCACTTTACAGATTTGGGGTCTACAGGCCTCTGATGGAAAATCACTGCACCTGGCAAATATTCCCACTCTATAATCTTCATAACATCTTAGCTCAACTTCCCTTCAGAAACTAGAAACAAGTAACTGGGTTTTGCCGAAGTGATTTCATACATATCATCAATGTAGGTGTCCTGCACAAAATGCTTACAAAGGCTGAATCATTAAAGAGTAATTCCCCTATATATAATGTCACTTTCAGCCTATATCCATCTGTGCCATCTGTTACAGGTGGAGGGCAGAGTGGGTATGGTTTCACATGACAAGTAATCTGATATAACCACACAGCATCAGCAAAAGGGATCTCCCACTCCAGTCTGATAAAAAAGAAGTAATGGAGACACGTGGCTGACGTCCCACTTCCTATGCAGCATCCAGCTCTGAGTTACAGCCCTCAGTTCTGCTGACTTCAGTGTAATGTGAAACGGCACCCTCAGAAGTGAGAGAGAGGGGTCGAAGAGGAAAAGCTGACGCCAGGAACAGGCTGAGCCACATCTACGTGGGGAGCAAGGTCTCACAAATGTGAAGTCAACAAGGCAGAACTACTATTTTTTAAGTCAACTGTCCACTGACTGGTCGAGACTATTTATAGGCTTCTATCCACACAAAGAGCCATCTCAGCTACGGAGGGGAAAAATAGTGGGGAATTAATTTATTCTTGCATCGTAAAAATGGACATCTCATTCCTAACTTGCCCTTTTTTTCCCCTTCTTCTTTCTTCCTGAAAACCAGCCACGACTTTCTAATAGAAGGAGGAATTCAGAACAGCCTCAAATCTGAAACAACATCATACAGGCTAGAATTACACGTTTTTCTTTTAACTTTCTAGAGCATGACTACATCTCCCTTCAAATTACAAGAATGTCAGGAGACCTTCACAAGGCTGGAGCTAAAGCCAGTGGCTTGCCCTATCACATCCGTAATGACACTCGTTCTGGGTCCCAAGCAATTCTAGTGAACTACTAAAGGACGTGGGAAATAGAAATGGAAGAAAACTGCATTTAAATTATGATGGGACATCATGAAGAGCTGGGCAAGGGGTGGAAGGAGATGCAAAGGAACAGGAAGAAGGGAAAACTGAGACTATACATTTGACTTGGGGAAATAAAAGGAAGACATAGATCAAACAGTCTGTGGGCGAGGGGAAAACACACAGCTAAGGTAAGGAAACTGCAGGTGACTTGCGCAGAGGCTCGGGAGACCTAGAAGTAGGCAAAATGACTTGGACTCGAGTGGGAAAACCATGATGCTGTCAAAGGGAATAGGATTTAGAACAGTTAAGTATGAGGAAGACAGAACAAGGGAGAGATAGAAAAGTATAGGAGGAAGTACCTGACCAACACAGGACATCACTCTCAAGAGTGGGAGTTGTGGGTTCCTGTCCAGCCTCCTCCGGTCCACAAGCAACACTTTCAGATAGTGTCAACCCCCTTAGTGCTAGTCCACAGGTGGCATAATAGCAGCTATTTTCTACAAATAACAGCAGTCTCAGTAACTGGCATCAGCTATTCCACCACCTTGAGCAGGAGAGCTGTGAGTTAAGAGCTACAGTGTCCATCTCTGCTAAATTAAGCAAGCAGCTGAAATGTATGGAAGGCAGAGGTCCTCAGCAAGACCAAGTACTATCATATTCACAAAAAGGACAAACTAATGACTTTTCATTGACCAGCTTGTACCCTTCTTTCCACTTTGTTGTGGCACAAACATTATCAATAACTACCTGATAAACCAAACAGACTGATCTAAAAAGGACCCCAGTTTTGGGGTTTGGAGGGCTTTGGTTTTTTATGAAACGGCTGCTTATCAGCTGAATGAGTTCCCCAGTTGAGTTCCCGGGCCAAATCAGACACTTGTGTCAACAGAGCACAGCACAATATGAAGGTAAGATGGACCAGGCAGGGGGAATCACGGCCTGATTTTCTATTTTTTGACAGCACTGCTGATCTAAACTCATGTCAAATTGCAGTCTTAATGTTTACATCCATTATGCCCAGTAATGACAGACAAAGGAGCTAACACATATGTCACAACTTACTAACAAGATTGCAGCTTTCTGAAAAAATAACTGAAGACCATTCTAAAAATATACCATGAAATGGGAAAACTTTTTTCCGTGATATTAAACATATCATTAAGTGATACTATTAAAAAAGTATAGTTTACTAAAGGATCAGTTCAGCAGAGCTAAATTCCCTAAACCACACTAAACTTTGCCTCTGAAGTGGAGTAATCTTGATTCACGCGAATTATTTATTTATTTCACACCAATCCAAGAAATATTCAGGAAGCATGACTAATATTCAGGATCTACATTATTTCTCTACTCAGAGTTACTTTTAAAATAGCCTCAAAAGTTCAGGTTTCAGTAATTTCATATCACATTTTCTCAGACTGTAGTAGGTTTTTCTCCCTTGCACTTCCAAGAATTCCACCTGACATCTGAAAACTTAATTCATTTTTTGCTTTTCACATTTTAACAGCATGCTGAGGTGTGGGCTTCACAGAATTAGGAAAGCACTAAGGGATTTCTCCAGATTCAGTTTGCCTTGACAAAGAAACCAAAAGTGAGTGCCAGGTTAAAAAAAAAAGGAAAAAAAGATGAGGGAGTAGGTAATTCTGTTCAGGAGGTTAAATCAATTTTCGACTTTGCCACCAGACAGCAAGAGGGCAAGTTTGAAAACAACAAGACTGGTTCCTTTCAGAGTCTTCTTTTCAGATAAAAATGGGCTTAGCAATCTGTACAAGAGCCTGTATCTGAGGTTCTCCACTACTTTGAGCTATCTACTTAAATGAGATCTGGCCTTGGTCATCTTAGCCTGAATCATGGAGAAGACTGAGTATATCAGTGGAAAAAACAGAAGACACTAATATAAGGGGATGTTTTGCTACCAGCAAAGGGGATTGACAGAGGAAGAACAGTAACACAAATTCTGTAATCAACTTTTAAGTCTTATTGCTAAGAACAAGGTAGTTTTTCAGCAGGTCGTCATGAAACAACTTACATTTTTATTGTGTTAATAACAAAATTAAAAACACTTTTACATTAGTTATAACCATGTAAGACAAAATCCATGTGCCCTTAATTAGCAAGGCAAGATAATGACCTCATTTACTAAAAGTTTTTGCACTTACCAGTTGCACGTAACAAGCTAGCTTCTAATTTGTGTGGAATTCTTGGAGGAATTTTCATAGATGCACGAATCTGGTAAAAGCTAAAACAGAAGACAGTGATTTGCAAGACGTGGTACAGTACATCTCATTGACCATATATAGATACATACAATGACAAAGGCAGGAATGGAGAGTGGGAAGAAGGAACAGGGCAAGGAAGTCTACAAAGCTTAAAACTGTCTTAATTTGACTCTTCATCCTGTTGGTGTTTGGTTTTTTTTCTTAATCGTTAACCAGAGCAGCAGCCAAACATGAATAAAAGAAAGAAGCCTCAACGCAGAGCTAGTCTTTCCACACCCCACAGTGTTGGGTCAAATATTTATGGAGATACTTGGTAAACTAAGCTGGAGAACTCATATGAATGAAAAATTGGGATTGTCAGCTACACTACAACCATCTCAGAAGGATCTACCATGTAGCACATCTACAGGTCAACTATAGCCAGTTCTCTCGCTGAAGGAGCTATTTGTGAAACTGCAAGACATCCCCAACCCTCCCACCCCCAGGGTGCCCAGAAAACACACTGTTTACCAGACACTCTCTACGTTGCTTGCACTAGGTATTAAAAAGTGCAAATAAGTGGTCACGCTAGGCAAAACACGACAGTACTTACAGTGCTAAAACATAGTACTATTGCCTTTATGCTATCAAAGGGAGGAACTGCAGACTTGAAGTCTAAAATTTAAAAAAAATCAACACAAAAGTCTTTGTTTTCTGGGTCTCTGCCCCCACCGTTAAACAGTTTTTAATCCTATTCAGTTCCATACTGTTTCCAACTATGAAATCCCTAATTGTCACCCATATGATTTTATCAAAGTCTTTACATGACACAAGCACCCATAAATACAGTTAGATGACACGTTCTCTCCATCTCATCCCATTTCAGATCATTTATTTTTGTCTGAAGGGGTTAGTTTCAGCTCCTCAGTGAGCTGACATGACCTACCACACAGCCCCATAAACACTAACACCAATGAAAGGAAGCAAGAACATTCACAAGTAGAGAGTAGGAAGATAAAAATGCCTTTTTAGCCAGAAGCATGTTCTTAAATGCCCTTATGAGTATGCAATTTACCCTTTGTATTCCACTCACGGTGTACACCCACTCAGTCTTATGGCTCGTTTTCATCATCTCCACTATCCAAATCCAAATTACTCTAATCTGTTATGTTGTTCTGATTTTGGCTTCTAACACTTCAACTAAAGCCGACCAGCTGACCATCCAGGACTTTGCTAGCAACTGATCCAACTGTGTACTAGCCTAAAAATCAACCAATAAAAAAATTTCTTAATTTAATCCTTCCACAAAATCAAAAAGTCAGTTTTAGTCTGGTCAAAACTGCATGTCAAAGAACGCTTTATTTTGTTTTTAGAAACCTGCAGGTCAAACATGATTCCATATACACTTAAATGTTCATAAACAGTAAATTAATTAATTTTGTATTGGATTAAAAAAATAAAATTAACATTAAGCTTTTGCTGTTGTCTTCTCCAAGAGTGTAAGCAGTTGAGTAGATTAAGAGAGCACTCTCAACATCAATACAGGAGGATACAATCTAGTACACTGATGTACTCCTTTTGTCCGGGTCAGACGTGACTTCCATCATTCAATTAGTTACTCATTCCACCTATACCGAGGACACATGATACATTATAATGTATAACAGCCTCAGCAAGGAGACACTTTCCACCAGCCTCAATTTCAGTGTCATTTCTGGATCCACAGTAAACATTTCTCAAGAGCCTGACACTCTACCACTACAAGCTGCATTTTCCCATGATACAAATGACAAGCCTGTCATGGCAGAGTATACTGCTTGTTACTTCAGGTATTAAGAAAAGAATGCAGTATCATTGGCATGGTTATATTACATATTATGTCTCAGTAGTTCAGAGACATGGAAGATATTTTACTTGATCTCACCCTAACCTTCTACCAAACTGGGTCACTTTATTAGACTTGAAAATCTGCACCATTCTCAGTTCATGTTTAGCACCACATGACAGGTCTACAGAGCATAAATTTAACTAAGGCTTAATAACTTTACCAAATGTGGATAGATCAATGAATTAGGACTGTAACAAGGTAAAATGAAAAGCAAAAGCAAAATAAAAAACTGTGCACCTAACAGGAAAAAAGGCGCAATGTGATATTCCTATTACTTAACACAATAAGACTCGTTTGCCCTAAAGATGCTATTAAGTGACTGTTTACAACCTGGGTGTCAAAGAAAGCAATCAATAGAATTGTTCGTGCTTAGAATGTAATTTGTGAAACCAAAAGGCTGTTAGGACATCCTTCCTTTTCCTGTTATTACTTGCTAGCAATTAATCAAAAGCAGATTATTCTACCCTTTATCGAGTAAACCCTTTACCTACCCAATATATTTTAATTTGGGTTAATGGGGAGATGAAGGTGTATTGTTTGCTTGTTTGAGACAGGTGGCTTTGATTTTCAGCAGATTTATACTTTAAGCAGTTTATAACATAAAACGTTCACTTGTTAATATGAATAATAATATCCTGTAGTTCAGCCCAGGGCAAATATGTAAACATTAATTCAAAATTTTATGCCTAGATCTTTGAAACAATTATTTAACTGCATCAAGATATTTAAGTAAGAAAAACAACCTCGTACACAGTATTTATCCAAATTATTCACTGCCATTCATCTTTAAATAACATATATATTAAGGATCTATGTGCAAATGAAGAACTATGATACTAAAACAGGGTACTTCATTCACAAAGGAATTACATTTTGTAATACATAACAAAGAAATGCTTTCTAAAGTTAAGATATGCATTCCTCATTTGACAGCAAATTTTAAAAGAAATTTCAAAAAAATGTGTTGAGCCCTGTCACTCCAAGCCCTGCCTTCCTCATCCTCCTTCTGTCTCTGGTTCAACTCGCTAATAAACTTGTGTTACAACCCTGTCTTTTCTATTTAAAACCAAACCAAATCAAGTCACTTTCAACTACTTCCCAGCTGTACCAGAAATACTGCTTAGTTCTCATATACACAACAACTTGACCTATAAACCAGATCCATTATATTGTATCTGCTTGGGCCTCCATATAACAATTCAGTATCAAAGACTTGTTACTCACCTATCACATTCAATTATCCCAAATATCCTTAAAATACTCTGTAAGTAAGATATGAATACAATAAAAGTCTCCATTATCTTATGTAACAAGAGAATCAAAGTACCCTGGGTAGAGGAAAATCCCAGACAGTAACAACGCTACAGAACATGCCACCGAAGATACACCAAATATGCCCAAACACGTGAAGTAGCTTGGGTCTACCAAAGCTTTCAAACCCCAGTCCAACATCTTCCAAGAGGTGGCATGTACAGACCTAATCAGGCAGTTGCAGGCTTAGCACTACAACTGTTAGAGGGTATAACAGTTAGCGTCCATCAGTGTGTCTATACTACAATTCCCTCCTGAAGCCCACAGGAATGGAGAACACGATATAAACGCTTCAGTGCTAAAGCAAAGTCAGTAAGAGTCACAGGCCCAACCTTGGTTACAGCACATTTTCTCTGACGCACACTCATAGTCCCAGGAACACAACAGAGGAATATTGAACTGATTCTGCACCAGTCTGGCTCCCTCTCAAGTCCTGACTCTGATGGCAACCTGGAAAAATGCCTTACTGATAGTAAGGACAGGGGCCCTATGTTAATTTCAAGATTTATGTAAAACTGTTTTCCAAAGCAGAAATATTCAAAAAAGAAAACAGATCAAGCTTTGCAATTCACATTAAGATTCCAGAAAAGTGCTCAGGTTCCTAAATCTTAGACTAATAGTGATTTTTTTGTGAAGATTTTTGAAGAGTAATTTGTTACAACCTGTCCCTTAATCTCTCCTTTGACTGCATTAAATGAGGAAAGCATCATTTTCAGATTACTAAAGGTTGCAATTTTCACGTAACAAAGAAGTCAGAAATATTTTGACAAAAATGCTTTAAAGCTACACTCCCTGTTTTGAACAATCAATGGTATTCGGAAAGGTGGTATGCTGTAAGAACACACATTAATCACCCACGAAAACAGCATCATCCATCAGTGTATGGACTTTTTTGCTATCTTTTGCTCTATCAGCTGAAGCACGATAGCTGAGTATTTCACTAAACAGCGAATAAAACAACAGAAATTACACCAAGAACTGTAATATACAGTATGATGAAAAAATGCACTAAAAATGCACCAGAAGCAAGAATATGATATGCAGTAGTTGCCAGTTCACCCTGATAGATTATGCCACGACGTTTAGTACCACCACCTGATAATTCAGCATGATGCATTTCGATCATATTTATGATACAACTACGGTTTGGCATTTTAAAAGCCTAGACTACAATGGCAGCTAACGAAGTAGAGTCTTAACCTGAGTCACTGCAGTACAGGCAGGGCAGGGAACAAATCTGGGATGAGCAGCACACTGACAGTTGGATGAAGGTCTGACACCACTACAAAGAAAAGATTTTGAGTGAGTCTTTAGCACTGTTTTGTCAAGACAATGAGCAGGTTACAACTGCTTGAGGTTCATATTGCTGATGGAAGAGTGACTTGAAAGACAGCCTCCAAAGGGAGACAGAACAAACTGAGATTTAAGGATACTTAAGGATTGGAACAGGTTGTCCAGGTAAGTTGTGGAACCTCCACCCATGGAGGCTTTCAAGACCCGAGGGGACAGAGCTCCAAGCAACATGGTTTGGATCGAGTGCTGACCCTGCTTGCAGCATGAGGGTGGACTGGATGATATGCTACTATCCCTTCCACCCTGAATCATTCTATGATCCCAGAGGTTAAATTAAACCTATAAAACAGGGTTCAGCAATTTACAACTTGGTGACCAAAAGGCAACACAGCAAGAAGTGCACACGGCTGGGAGCTCGTACACAAAACAAGTTTGAGAGACATTCGTGAACAGAGCATATTCCAGCTCCTGACTTTCCCGAGGCTAACCTCAGGAAGACATTTCTGCGTGTACAGAGGCGACACACTTCTCAAAGGCTGATTTGCTTGCTTCTCTGAAAGGCACCATCTTCCAGTTCCTATTAAATTTCCAATGTCATAGACTTGAGGGGAAAAAAAAGACAATCTATATCACTAACTCTGAAAATTTGCCAACCTCTCCTTCTCTAAATGCTTCCAACATTTACCTTTACTTATCTTGGCCACAGACATGAGGTTGAGGATGAACACCAGATCTCTTGCTCTGGTTGCATTGCTTAAAAGCTTTGTCTTGAAACAGTTCCACATCCATCCCCCGAGAGGTACCTGTGCATTTGCTTCACGATGTGAGAGTTAGCCTAAATATCTGAGTTGTTTACTGACACAGCATACACAAGCGAAGCCAAAGACACTGATGGAGAGCTTATAAATACCCAGAAGATTTCTGCCAACCCCAGTCTATGCAGTCTTTCTTCAGTAAATAAATGTGTGTACTTGCTGATACCCATTTATGTCATTTGGTCCTCAATATAATAATATGTAAATCCATAACCACGCTATTAAAAGGTACAAGGATAGCTGGAGCTTAGTGTCCTTACTACAGACCTTGTACGAAAAGGTCTTCTGAAAAAGGTAGTTAGAATTACTGCTCTTCTGTAGGCAGAGGAGACCTGTACTGCCTGTCCAGTATGAAGGATTAAATTTTTACATTCGAGCTGCATTACAATCTTGAAGATACAAAATCTGACATGTTCCAGAAAATGCTTTCCCACACAGGAAAATTGACAGGTTTCCTTTTTTCACTGGGATCATCATTTAGATGGGCATAAGTAAGTTTTTTTCATCACATTTCTTGAAAATCATCATTTATAATCTGAGCAAGTAGCATGTTTAGCAATAACCAAAATGTATCGTGCTACAAACAAAAAAGGCTATGTAGGAAGTAATGGTTATTTGATTTTTTAATGCTCTCACATGGAACCACAGGCAGTAATGTGTGCAAATGCAGTCATGAAGGACAACCATTATTTAAAAAAATAATCTCATGCATAGAAGAAGTGTATGTGCTTTTACAGAGATAGCTGCAGGAGCATTTACTTGAAAAACCACCTTGCCAGCTAAGTACCTCCCAAGGGAAACATATGTCCTGAAAAAGCTTCAGAATAAAATTCATCATTGAGATGAAACTTTTTTTGCAGTTCCTCTCGCCAGGCAGAGGAAAGGCAGAAGTGCGCATGGCAGAGTCCGACCTTTCCTCTTCCATGAATCCCAGTGCGCTCACTGCATGCTTAAATGCGTTCAGTCACATTAATAAGAGCGAGCATTGAACATCGTGGACTGCAAAATTCACATGCACATTGGGTCACCTGCAGGACAGCTTCTAAATTTATCAGTTCACCAAACAAAGGAACAGCTGTGACCCTGCGTATGCAAAACCTCAGGAGACCTCTCAGGATCTACTAAATGCAAGGCCCCGTCGAAAACACGCCCCCACTGCAGACCACCACTAAGACTTCTCTCTTTCTCCTTTTTCCAAGGGGAAAGAGCAGTGGCTCAGGCAAGCGTGCTGCATTTAGCGCACAGGGAAACGGAGCTGGGGATGCAGCACTGCTTTGTAAATACGGAATGTGGCACTGATATGAGGAACTGTGAGCAAAATGCACAGAGGAATGAGCCTCCTGAGGAACAGGCAGCTCTGGAGGCAGCGATGTAATAGTGTCAGACGGACCCTGGCAGAGCTGTGGTTCTACGGATCTTCTGCACATCACACTTCTTCCCACAGAAGCAAACCTGCACCAACAGAAACTCCTGCTGTGGTGAGAGGCTGAGTCAGCAAAATATTGAAAGAATACAACAACAAGAGAGAATGTTCTTTTACTTCTGTTGAACATCCCTCTGTCCTACAAGCTAAGCCCCTTGCCGCTGCACAGACCCTACATTAATAATTCTTTCATGGATTTACAAAAATCCATCTTAAAAGCAGCAAAGATACCTAGCATTTCACGCAACCAGTCACAAGCCCATACTGACAAATGCCAGCATACACGCATTTTTCAAGACAATCTGAGTATGCATCTGATGTTTAAAGCATTTCAAATGATCCTGGAACACAAATACTCTATTTTAAATATTACCACAAATTTGTCAGAATTATTTGGTAAAAAAGGCAATCCAGGCAAAGGCACACAAATAAGGGGCAAAGAGGAAAATCAGAAAGGGAGTAAAATAAGGTGTAAGGGAACAGAAATAAGAGAATATAAAAACACACAGAATAAAGCACAGGTAATGAAATGCTGATTCTCAAAGTGACAAATGTAAAAAGAGAAGAGAATTCATCAGACTTGTTCCATAATTTTCCCCACCAGGAGAAATGCACTGTCACCTATAAAAATTTAATCCCACCAAACCCACCTGGGGCCCACAGACTACCAAATCACCACTAAACTAGTTACAAGGCTTATCTAGACAGCAAATTATTTAATACAGGTATAGAACACACAAAAATATTCTTATCTTGCAATCACTTTGTAATAAGTACTTCTAATATGGACCAATATGCTATTACACTCTGCTGTAATTGCGGGGTTTATCTCATTTAAGAAATTCTAATTCAGATACTTGAGCAGCAGGAAAATTATCATGCCCAAAATACTTCGTTTAGAATCTTTTATCAATCCCTTCTATGAAAAACCCAGGTATTTCCCAGCTGGCTAACACATTTTTATTAAGATAAATAAAACAAAGGGCAAACTTACAGGAAATAGATAAAAGGTTCCCATTTATTTGAAAGCAAGTTTTCTTGAAAGTGAATTACTTCTAAAAAGTACCTGACATCTCTATGTCACACATGACTTCTGACGATTACAGACATATATAAAGATACACACAAACAAAACAGTTATTAGACCAAAAGTTTGATGAGAATTATTTGGGAGACTAATACCTCAAATAAGTCACAGCAGCTTGTTATGAAACAGGATTAAGTACATAAGACAGGAGAGAGGGGAAAGTAAATGCAGCTGGGGATTTTGCCTTATTATTACAAAAGCCTTTTCTCCATGTTCTTACCACAGGCACACTCAAGCAGAATTCCTGCAGTAGTTATGAACGCTTATTTAAAAACTTGAAAGGGGAATACTCTCAAATAAGTATTGTTTTTTTTAAAGAGCCATATAAACATACAATATCAGATTAGCTCTTATTTAATCAAATAAATCTCAATTTATATTAGTCTATGTTTATAATTTTAGTTCCTCTTTTATTTCCTGTTATTACTGAAGGGAACAAGAAAAAAATCACACTAGATTACCTTGCATTTTTAAATTATAACAACTCTGTGAAGCTCATCCTCAGGGTTCATGATTTCCCATATTCTCTTATATGACAACTTTCTAACTCTGTTTAGCTTGAATGTTGTTTTGTTTTTATTTGACTTTTTGCTTCAGCATAATAGCCTCACAAATGAAACATCGCAAGTGTTTAACCACTGAGTGGCTTGAATGTTTTGGTTTTCTGGGCACAAAGGGATGGGATGTAGAGTTTTTCTGGTAACTAGGGTCACAATTTTTCAAAGTTCCACCCCTTGCAAATAGGCAGCAGTTTTTGCTCAGACACATCATAACATGTTAATTTTGAAATCAAGGTTTAGCAAATACAACAGATGGGAGACCAGAAGACAAGTCTGACAACTCATTTTCTGGCATTTACTGGTCTTTCAAATTTTTTAAGTTTTGCAGCTGTGCAATTCTGTTCCTCTCATCTGTCAGTAATCAAGTTGTATTGGGTTTGCATGGCAAGGCTTTGGTAGCAGGGACGGATTACAGGGGTCGCTTCTGTGAGAAGCTGCTAGAAGATTCCCCCATGTCCGATAGAGCCAATGCCAGATGGCTCCAAGATAGACCTGCCAATGGCCAAGGCCAAGCCCATCAGTGACAGTGCTAGCGCCTCTCTGGGATAGCATAGTTAAGAAGGGGTAAAAAACTGTGCAACAGCAACTGCAGCCAGAGAGAGGAGTGAAAGAGTGGGAGAGAAACAACTCTGCAGACACCAATAACAAGGGTGAGGAGGTGCTCCAGGCACCAGAGATTCCCCTGCAGTCTGTGGTGAAGATCACGGTGAGGCAAGGCTGTACCCCTGCAGCCCATGGAGGTTAACGGTGGAGCAGATATCCACCTGCAGCCCATGGAGGACCCCACACCAGAGCAGGTGAACGTGCTCGAGGGAGGCTGTGACCCTGTGGGAAGCCCGCACTGGAGCAGGCTCCTGGCAGGACCTATGGACTCATGGAGAGAGGAGCCCACGCTGGTGCAGGTCTGCTGGCAGGACTTGTGACCCTATGGGGGACCCACGACGCTGGAGCAGTCTGTTCCTGAAGAACTGCACCCCATGGAAGGGACAGGCACCGGAGAAGTTCTTGAAGAATTGTAACCCACGGGAAGGACTGCATCCAGCCAGGATCAACCCACCACACAAGTATACAAGCCTTACAATTCACTTTGCAGCTTATTTTAATGAAAGGCAATCTCTGTTTTAATGGCAAATATATCATACATTTAACCAGAGATGGGAATTCAGGTACCAGAAAGAAACTCTTGCAAAAAATCACGACAAAAAAGCCCACATGAACTGTTGTGTCTTACGGAAGATACATCAAATGAAGGTCATCACTCTTATCCCTTACCAACATCTTCATCTTTTCCCCTGTAGAAAGCTACGTCATACAAGGAAGCCACATTAGTTCCTCCAGTTCAATTAGTTCAATTTTTTTAAACTGAATCACTATAGTTTCAAATATAACATACTGATCTGAGATTTTATTAGGACACTAAGAAAGAAAAATAGTCTTTCAGAATCGGAAGCATCTATTGTTTCTCCTTCAAGCAAGGCGCAGTTTCACGATTCATTTAAGTCAGCTTAAGACAGTGCTACCACCAGTAGGAGCAATTTGCAGTCCAAAACCCCTTTTATATGTTTTTGCCTGTCCTCAAACAAGTTTTGGTGTTCCAGCAACCATATGGTAAATCAGACCAACATGCTCATCCACCTGGAAAGGGAAAAAAAGAATCCTGCGCAGGCTGTTAGAGAAGGCAGGACTGCACAGGCAGAGGAGAAAGTTTGACTACTCCCTTCAGTGACATGACATGGGGTTAGGTCAGGTTCAGCTACTGGTGGGACCGCACACTCAGAAATAACGTCAAATTGTAGTGACACTTCCTGTAAAATATTTTTTTCCTCAACTTGAAGAGTTTCAACTCTAAAAAAGATTGAGAGAAACAGATCTGCTCACTGTGTACTGTATTTATGCATTCATTATTAACATAATTCTTAAGGAATAACCTCAGAGAATATTACCAGAATATTAGAAGTCAGCTATGAAAAGTTAGCAGCAGAAGTCAAGATCTGTTTCTCTAAATTCCAAAATTCACACAGTTATTAAGAAGATCCTAAAAGCTCATGAATGTCAAAGAGTAAGGTGAGCACTCAAGATCTGAAAGCAAGAGATTCCCAAACACTCCACTTCTTACCCCTTCATGAAAATGAAAAAGTTGCTGTTCTTGGATACTTCTTATTTTTGCCATGGTAGAGCCACCTCCTCCAGCAAAAATATCATCGGTCTCCTAACATGTACCCCATCTAGTATATGGCAGCAAATATACCCTTAGAAAAAAAAAGTTAAAAATCCAAACTCACAAGAGTTAATCTTCCAATACCGGTCTAAATAAACTAAACAAATTACATGGGCACAAACAGACTAACTAGCCAAACCCCTTTTTCTCCTGTCAGGTTCCACAAGCTGGATACCCCGAAGACACACAGTGTCTATTGAACCTGTTCAACAAGTCTAAAAAAATTAAGCAAGCAAACAAAATGAACAAAAATATTTTTCTAAAGTCTACATTTTGACAAAGGCTTTTATTTTGAGAAAACTGTAATGAGCATTGCAGAAAACTTCAGACAGTAGCCAATATAATTTGAAATAAATTGTATGTAGGAAAGTATTCAGGAAAAGTAGAAAACAAAGATTGCTGAAGGGAAGGCATGCAAAAAGACTGGGGAAGGAAAACTGAGAAGGGCAGAACAATATAAGGGGGAAAAGGGAAAAAGTACATAGAAGAAGCACTAAACAGTAACAGGACTGAAGTACAGAGATGATCATCAAGGTGATACTATGATTTACTGTATAGTACACTGAGGAGCCTCAATCTATCCATGGGCACGGGTATCCAAATCGTGTTCCCCTTATGAGGCTGACCTCCCACCACTGCTCCCTGTAAGCTGGGATCTGCAAAACCCACTGAAGAAGAATCCAGGTTCTACTCAGGGAGTTGGAAGCTGGGGGTCTCTGCTGCTCTAGATGTCAGCAAACTCACCTTTCTAGCATCTCTTCCTCCTTTCAGAGCTGACCTACGGAAAGGGACTTGGCATTCTGGTGGTAATTAGGGCCCTTTCCCCAGCAGGTATTAGAGGTGGGTCCCTCTGTACTCTGCAGTTGTCCAAGTCCTTCTCTTTGCCTCTCATGCAAGCTGGCATGTAGGAAATACTGCCCCTTCTCATAATAAGGAAATACCAAGAATAATGTCTTGAAAAAGAGACTATAATTCTACAATATAAGGATTTTTGCAAGAAATCAAGTTTAAGGAGTTCTGTTTTCCCCTCTTCCTCTGCCCTGTCCTCCCGAGACACTCACTCTCGCCCCTCTGCTGCAATATATTGCCCCCCTCAATTACACCAACACACTACTTGCAGAGCAATGGTGCACACTGGACCGATTCAGCAGCTCAACTTACAGCAGGCTGCTACAGCAGCTCAGCCAGCACAACCGATAGGGCAGCGCACTGCGGTGGCAGGCAGCAGCCAGCAGCAAGGAAGGCGGAAACTCTGCAAACTGGCATTGCTAGGCAAGCTCTGTATCTCTACATGAGAGCTTAGGGAAATTAGAATTGACATACCTGATGTCTGTCATAACTCTGTGTCCTACGGGCAGGGATGCCAATGGAGATGAATGCAGAAGTTCAAACAGAGGTTTTGTTTCAAAACATACTAATCTCTGGGCTGTTCTCGCTCAGCAGATCACACTGACATAGTGGCCTCTCCTGTTCAAGAGATGTCTTCCTAACACAGAGGCTGAAACTGTTACAGACATTTCTCTCAGGAGACGGCCCAGCATTAGTTAGACCAGCCCAAAAGTTAGCTGGTGATAGAAGTAGGGATCCCATTCCTCCTGTGTATTTGCTAGTCCTTCTGCACTAGCAGTGACAGTTATCTGATCCTGTGGAAGGTGATCCAGACAGATAAAACTGGCAAAACCAGAATCATATTCTGTGGGGTTTTTTAGTTTTCTGCTGGCTGACCACTTTGACCTGACCCACCAACAGGCAGAAGAGCATTACTGCAGACACACAGCAAGCGCCAGAAGCAGGGCCACCCTATTCAGGCAGCTGCTGTCCAACACATCTCCCTACCTGTAACATCTATTCCCTTAGGCCGGTGCTCCTGCCAGCTTAACCCACCCTCTGACTACACTGCTGCTAAAAGCAAGCGTGTCTTATTGACCACAGGACTGCATGACTGCAAAAGCAAACAAAACAGGAGATGACCATGCATTTCATACCTTTTCGCAGACACATGCAGTTGTACTGGCTCAAGCCAACTACAAATCCATAGATGAGATCACTGTTTCACAACAGATTCAAGTTCACGGTGCTACCAGCGGGCCATGCTGGGTGCACTTTCTCACCGTCTCACTCCACGAAAACCAGTGCTCAGGCAGTTAGTTACACAACCATCCATGACAAAGAAACTGGTGCAGGTGAAAAATACACCATTTTTTTTTCCCCTAGACTGATTACCTCCAATAGCCTGAAAGTTACTTCTGGTGTTAAAAACACATGAAAATACACAATGAGTACCACAGACGTCTTGATCATTTAGCGTATGGCATTCACTATCTTTATGGAGAAACAAGAAAAATTTAAAAAATCATTTTAAAACTTTGTGGAAAAACAAATGGAGTTATTTATGGATAAGCATGAACGTGACACTCCAGTCTGGAGTGCCTCTAACCCTTTGAAGGTGTCTTGAACTTCCTTCCCAACCGCCAACACAAGGGAGAACCTGGGAAAGGAAGAATGAGTGGAGGGGAATGAAATAAGGTAAAAATAAATCCAAAAATCTGAGAAGTTACATTATATGGAGTACAGTAATTGGCAGGATGTTTAAGGACTGAAAGAGGAAGACATTTTGGAGAAAGCACCTGATTGAAGCAGAGGCAGCAAGTCTGAGTTTGGTGGGGGGACCGAGCCTGGTTACATACTCACACAAAGCTATACGCTCTCTGAAGTATGTGATGATTCAGTAAACTGCTGTTTGTGATTACAGATACAGGTATACATAAGGGTGTGATTAGATGTATGCGCAGCAGAAGAGACACAAAAAGACACCATACCAGGGACTCCTGTTGTATCACGAGGCAGTCAAGACTTTGGAAGACACAATGAGCATCTTTCTCCCTTCCTTCAGACAGCTACACATGGCAAACTTAAAAAACTAACATAATCACCTTTCTGCTGTAACTATTACGTGTATTAACCAATGACACATAAACAGGGCAGAACACTTAGGAATGGCTGATTTTTCTCTGTTTTTTACCAGAGGGAGAGGTCTGAACTCTAAGCTTATGCAGAAGCTACAAGCTTCTGCACAAAAGAGTGCTAAGGCATGAGGGAGTCTCAAAATTAGCAATTTTAATGACTAAAAATGGATTTAGTGCAAAGTTAAAACTGCTACTGCTGTCACATGCCATTCCAGAACGCTGAATTCAGTAAAACTCAGATTTAGAACGAGAAGGTACATACTCAAGAAACCATTATCCTGATGTCTTCAACTAACACCTACTCCCATTCTACCTTCATACTACACAGAAAAGCTAGCTATATTGTTCTACAGATTAAAAAAATGGGCCTTCTCCAGAGAGAATCCCTTTATACTCAATACTATCTTGCCCTGTCATTTATTCCCTCACTAAACTAAACTCGCTGATCATGTTTCTGCTGGCAGTCTTCATGGCGAGGCAAGCTGATATACAATCTTTACTTTGCAATGTCAAATGGTACCTGGTCTTACATATACAATACACACCATTCTTTGGTCGTGTAAAGAAAGAAGGAATTACACAGACCCCCCAAATACAATCCTCAAAGGAGGACAAATGACATAAGCCGTATCACAATTACCTATAACCTTGCCGTTACACAAATTAGCTGCACCTATCACTGCCAGGCTCCAGCACGACATTAAGATGGCATAAGTACACATCTGAGCTCTCATTGTTTTGTTTTTTAAAAATGGAATTTTGCCAAATTCTATGCCTGGATTCAATGGGGGGATGCAGGAAAAAAACCCAACACACCTAAGATTTTATAAAACATACCTCCAGGACAACTACAATTACCAAGTGTTAGCTATGTCTCTATGAATAATGATTGAAGAAATAAGCACCTGTACTGTCATCTTTACATGTCAGAATACATTTGTCAAACAGGTAGCTTCAGGATTGGATTTAGTTTCTTAAGATGTAGGCTAGTCTTCTAGAAATTAACACAGGGACTGGGGTGGGGATCATTCTCTAGGCTTCAGAGCAGAAGACCAATTTACAAAGGGTCTAGATGACCGCTAGATAAGCTGTCCTGTGTGGCTACAAGTCTCCTAACACAGGCACTGTACTCGGATATCTGAAGATAAGCAGTACAACCTCCTCAGGTCTTCAGTTCCACTCACATAGCTAAGGCAGAGTATACTTCAAAAACCTTAATTTCTCAGCTACCTCAAAGGAAGCAGTGCTCAATTTCCACTTACTTTTCCAAATCCTATTCTCAACAAATACAAGGCTTTTTATTTTCAAAAACAAGACTCTGAAGTACCATCATTTGGTTCTTCAAATTGTTACTGCTCTTTGGGACCAGACCATGTCATTGGTCTCTCAGACACCTTGTATCAGAAGGGCTAGGTGGATATTTGATGATATTAACTTCTGAAGCAATACCAACTTAATATATGACTTTTTCACTGCTCATTCCCAGTCTTACCCATTCTTGCCTCAGAGCAAGCAGGACCTGTGTGTGTGTATCCACTCCTGAATCAGAATCAGAAACTGATCCACTTTTAAAAAATAAAAATAAAACCAAAAGAAACGTATTTGCAATATTTTTCCTACACAGACTATTCCCTTGAGTTTACAGCCTGGCCCTCCAAATCTTAAACCTGTATTACTGCTATTTGTATTATTGTAAAACCATAAGCTGAAGAACTGAGCTCATCTTGCAACTGTTAGACAAATTTGACAGCTTTCTTCTGCCTTTGTAAAGACCGTATTACATTAAGTAAAGATCACAGTACAATACTTCAGAAGATAAGCTACATGTCAGAAGACAATTCACAACACTTATTTTCAGAAAGCTATGTCATGCAGAAACATTGTTTGAAAGTAAAAGTAAGATTGGGCTGTATGAATTAAAAAGAAAACCAAACACATGAGTCTGAATGTTCTTTGTCCCTTAAGAGTTTGTTATTTGATCATGTGCAACAACATTAGCAGAGGCTACTTCTTTATTTAAGGACAAAACCTCTTCACTCCTGATGTAGCCAGGAGAAAAAAAAAAGTGGTCCTACTAAAAGTGTACTCTTCAAATTTTAATTTCCTGTTAATAAAGTATAAAATTAATGTACACAACTCACTGGATCCAGAAAAAAATACAACTTTTCATATATTGCATTATTTCTTATAAAATTATTGTGTAATCATAGTAAGATTCATTATCATACTTTGATTCAGTGTATTTTCTTTTATGCTACATTACACAACCATACACATGGAAGTGTAAAATGTCAATGCCGCTCAGACACATCAGTAAGTATCTGCACATGGAAAAAACATAAATATATGGAAGAGAAGAATATATAAGGCTAAATTTCCAGTAGACTCCCAAACTTAAACTCCTTTGACTTTCAATGGGATTTAGGTCCACAGGTAACTTAATGCTAGTGAAATCCTAGCAATAATCTAATTTCAGATATGATACACCTCTAAAAATGTGTTTTAAGTTAAAATCTGCTACAGTCTCTTCTGTGGAAGGTATTTAATATTCTTCTTGCATCTGTTAACCAGTATTTATAAAGCAAAAACACTTTTAAAAGTGTGGCAGACTCACATTATTAATGTAAACTCTTGAGGTGCTTTTGTAAGAATCTTTTAACCCAAAACAAAGTCAAATAACAGATAACTAGACACACTGAGCACAAATGTAAACCTGTAGCTATAATAACGACCTACTGTTAATACTTTCTTTTATTTTACTTGCACTGTTCGTAGTCTACGTGGGTTAACAACAAATTTACACTTAGCTGAAATAACCCTTACCATGTTCTGTTTCGGAAACCCACAATGAAACAGCAGATATTCTACTTCACAAAGAAAATTGCTACCAAAAAAAAATTTCCAAAGCACAGACATAGAGACATTACTATTGAAAATCATCTAAATCCAGCTTTGGCCAGTTGCGCATGCATGCATATTACTGACAAATTAAAAAATGATTAGTAAGAAAATAATAATTTAACATGGGGATTATAAGAATGCATAGAGATAAGGAAATCATAGACTAAAGCTGTTTTCAAAGCAGACCTTGCAGCAATGTGTGCGCTATGCTAAACTAAAAACCATCACTTAAGTTTCTTTAGCTCATTAGAGTTGCCAGTTCACAGGTGAAAAAGCAATACACAGATCTAGAGAAATTAAAATCTCATCTTCTCACAATTGACGGTTACCAGGAAACTTCTCCCGCTACCCACAAGAAAGGCATAACTATTCCAAGTTAAGACATCAGGATTCATCATCTGGTGGTGGAATACTGCAACTTAAACCGAGCACTACAAAGGACTGTGGCACTTTCAATAACCAGAGGTTTGAATTCAGAAATACTCAATACATCTGTATTTCAATTCAGGATGTTGACACATACAAAACGTACGTAAATGTGGAGAGGTAAACATCCACAGTACACAGCAGAAAAATGAGTAAAAGAGACAACTTGCTCTTACAGTAACAATGTCTTTCAAAAACAGCATTGTAAATAACATTCACAGGAATAGAGAGGCAGCGGCAGGAGGCAGAGCAGAAAGTGTTACAAATAAATATCCCAAACTTTGTTACAAACAGTGCTAAAATTGCCACCGGTGTTCCACAACCTCCCACTTGCACAAACTTTTAAACATCAGGAAAAGATTGGTCAAAATCACATTACCAGAGCATCATATATTCTAAGTGTCCATCTAGAGCTGATAACATCACCACTAGAAAAAACAAGAAAGTGATGCCCTAAGTGCATATGAAAATGTTTCAAGAGAACATTGTCATCTGTTCTACATCTGAAATTGATTTTCATTTCAGTTACCTGGAACAAGCTTGTTGACAAAGTATTAAAAAGGTTACTCTTATTAATTATTATTATAAGTAGGCAGAATAGGCCTTTCAGTAATAAATCTAATAAATTAACTAGCTGTCTGTTGTGCAAACACAGAAGAGTCCTTATTGTAAAGGACTTAGTGAAATAAGAGACAACATGTGAATGGAAATATAAATAGGGAGGCACACTGACAGAGACACAGTAATTGTCAGTGTGGCAAAAAATTATTTCAGGAAACAGCTTTTGCCCAGAGATATTGGCCAAACAGATAAAAATTACTTCTCCCTATCTCCAGCACAGAAAGCAATATTAAACTGATTGTATATGTCCAGATATCCCAGACTCTGGTCAGTGACTCTTATCACAGAGAAACCCTCTATCTCTAATAGTTCTTAAGTTTATGAGACCCTTTTTTTGGCAAAAATATAAACGTATTGAGCATCTACTTTGCAGGTTTTTCAAAGAGGAAAATGAGAGAAGGCACTCTGTCTCATCATCCAGGTTGTTAACTAAACAGTACTGACTCAGCATCAACCAACTGGTCATCAGCTGCAAGCTGGACTTTGCACCACTGAGGACAACTCTTTGAGCTCAGTCATCCAACCAGTTTTCCAGCCAACCCATTCTCCACTTCTCCAGTCCACATCTCACTCAGGTTGCGTTATGTTTCCCATTGTATTTATGAAAGGTCAGCACTACAGAGCCCAAATCTAACCAGGGCTTTTATGAACTAAGATGACAAAATAGCCTTTGATCTCACAGGTCCCAAAAAATTACATTTCTTTTATTCATTCTGTCACATGATACTCACATATCAATCACTCTTTGGGCAAAAATTCCTATGATCACATCCCACTAGTTTAAAAACTATGTCAAGCCTTATTTGAATATAGCAGTAGATTAAAATAAACCAACAGAGTTACTTGGACTAAGTTTGGTTCTGAGCAAGTGGCACAGAGTTGTGAGAAAATATAATGAAACAGCTATATTAGGCAAGGATACTACTTAACTGTTCTTTAAGTATATTACATACTTCTGAGATTTACAGCTACAGTGCAACTTTCAGAAGCGAACCTCCAGAATCACCACAGACATAGGAACAACCTTTTTTGAACCAGATGAGCAGCCGGGAGCTACACATACAGACAAGTCTCATGTATGAGAATGAAGCGTCTGCTCGGTGTATACCTCCTCGCTTAGAATAATAACAGTTATCTAAAAGTACAGAAAATGAACAGTCTGCTTTAAAGGATCAAATAGGAAAACAACACGGTTATAACAGTGAGTCTGTTACAGGACCCTTCAGGTGAATTTGATCTTGAGCGAAACATTATGATAAATTTTGGCTGAGTCTGTGCTAGTGATTGGTTTAGATCAGCGGAGTGGTTTTGAGGCACTTTCCCCCAATGATCCCCATTTGCTACATGCTCGTTCAGTTCACTGAGATCTTTCCACGTACATAACCTAGATGTCTCCTGGAGAAAATTAAACCACAGGCTGTGATCTACATGTCACAAAAATGCACTTGAACCCCTGGAGGGACAGAAAGTATGAAAGAATTACTGGTATGAACAACTTCAAAATACACTCACGATGCAAAACACCTGGTCCAGAGGACAAGACTAAATCTAGTCTGAAGTAACACTGGAAGCACACAGATATACGGACATCAACACTGCTTCTAGTAATTCATTTCTAAAGTACTAAATTAATTGTAGGTGTAAACAGTCATAAGTGCTTCTGGCAATAGTGTCACTACAGATAAAGATCCAAGAAAACATGCTACGGTTGGATGCAATAGCTGGCAGATTTCTTCAAATAGTTATAAAACCAGGAAGAGATAATACAGGTTTTGATTGGATATTGGGATACGTGGACTCTACAGAAAAGGGGATGGGGTGGGGAATGTGCCACCAATTCAAATGACCAAACTGATTCAGAGCATATTTAATAGAAGAGACAAAAGACTCACATCTAAAAATACATCAGAGTGAACACTCGGAGTGATAAAGTCATTCAAAGCATAGGACAATGCTGGTAAGAAACACAAACAACTAAAAACTGATAAGGAAAATTAGGCTGGAAGTTAGGACTTCTCCAATAACCAAAAGAATGAGAATCTGGGCTCACTCTACAACCAAACAGTTTGGATAAAAATCTAGTAAGTTTTAAGAAGGAGCTTGATCAGCTTGACGTGATTACTTGCAATAGCCGACATTTTATTTTACACAATTCAGAAGGTTGTTAAGCCTCTAACACATGAGACAGCCACACTAAGCTGAGTACTCTTGAATGCACACAATCCTAAATGGACCCAGAATGCAATCAATTCTATACCTGGCTTTTGGTGAGAGAAACCATACTAAACACAGCCGCAGCTCAAAAATATGAGGGTAGCAATGAAACTAGGTGTAAGATCCCCAGATGTAAGAAATCAGGAAAGGAGGGCAAGAGATGGGCATGGCTGAGTCAAGATCTGCTGGTCAAACTATAGGGCAAGAAAGAGATGCACAGGCAGTGGAAGCAGGGACAGGTATCCTGGGAAGAGTACAGGGATGCGGTCAGGAAGGCCATAGCGCAGCAGGAGCTGACCTTGGCAAGAGACACAAACAATAATAAGGGCTTCTACAGGTATGTCAACCAGAAAAGTAAAGTCAAAGAAGGCATACCCCCCTGATGAGCAAGACTGGCAAACTGGTAACAACGGACTAGGAGAAAGCTGAGGTGCTCAACAACTTTTTTGCCTCAGTCTTCACTGGCAACCTCTCCCCCCACACCTCTGAAGTGGATGGACTGCAAGGCGGGAGCTGTGGGAGCAAAGTCCCTCCCACTGTAAGAGAAGATCAGGGTTGTGACAACCCAAGGAACCTGAACATACAGAAGTCTACGGGACTTGATGAGTTGTACCCCAGAGTCCTGAGGGAATTGACTGATGTAGTTGCCAAGCCACTCGCCATGGTATTTGAAAAGTCACAGCAGTCAGGTGAAGTCCCCAGGGACTGGAAAAATGGAAACATTGCACCCATTTTTAAAAAGGGTAGAAAGGAGGACCCTGGGAACTACCGACCTGTGAGCCTCACCTCTGTGCCTATGAAGATCATGGAGCAGATCCTCCTAGAAGCTATGCCAGGGCACATGGAGGACAGTGAGGTGATTTGAGACAGCCAGTGTGGCTTCACCAAGGGCAAGTCCTGCCTGACCAACCTAGTGGCTTTCTATGAAGGAGCACCTACAACAGTGGACAAGGGAAAAGCTATGGATGTCGTCTATCTGGACTTCTGTAAGGCCTCTGACATGGTCCCCCACGACATCATTCTCTCTGAACTGAAGAGGTATGGATTTGATGGGTGGACTGTTCAGTGGATGAGGAATTGGTTGGATGGTCACATCCAAAGAGTAGTGGTCAATGGCTCAATGTCCACATGGAGACTGGTGACAAGTGGTGTCCCTCAGGGGTCCAAATTACGATCAGCACTGTTTAATATCCTCATCAGTGACAGGACAGTGGGATCGAGCGCACCCTCAGGAAGTTTGCGGATGACATCAAGGTGAGTGGTGCAGTTGAGACACCTGAGGAACTGGAAGCCATCCAGAGGGACCTGCACAGGCTCAAGAAGTGGGTCCATATGAACCTCATGAGGTTCAACAAGGCCAAGTGCAGGGCCCTGCACGTGGGTCGGGGCAAACCCCGGTACCAATACAGGCTGGGGGATAAAGAGATTGAGAACAGCCCTGCTGAGAAGCACTTGCGGGTACTGGTGGATGAAAAGCTGGACACGAGCCAGCAATGCGCACTCACAGCCCAGAAGACCAACCATATCCTGGGCTGCATCAGAAGA
>RSEF01000003.1:91769773-91812502 GCA_003993805.1 Himantopus leucocephalus | reverse complement strand
ATCTAGTTGAAGATGTCCCTGCTCATGGCAGGGGAGGCTGGACTAGGCGACCTTCAAAGGTCCCTTCCAACCCAAACTATTCTATGATCCTATGAAACTAAAGATTTCATTTTCTGCTGATTAAATGCATCATCCAAGAGCTCCACCAGCAATGTAAATATTACATCCTGTCTCAAATAAATACAAAGACAGTTCCCTAGAAAAATACTAGAACTTACCCAAATGGACAGAAATTATTGCAATGGTCACATGACCCAGTCTTTTGAATTATTCTGGAAGCTCCCTCTCCTCCCTGACATTGATTTCTAAGGGAATGTGCCCAGAATTAAAGGTTCAGCTTGAAACCAGAGAGGTAATATCTACTCATGCCACTTTTCTCACTGTGTCAGCATTCCACCTCTCTGAACTCCCCCTGTGAATTTACTGGTTTTTAAAGAGTAAGCTAAAAAGAAACATGCTAAGTAGAGCACCGGTAATTATACTGCTGTGCTTTGCTTCTCAACTACATTTCTGAGGAATCATTTCAATTGTAAGGTTAAGACAACCAAAAGACTTTCTTCTCTTCAGGCTCTTCTCTATTAGAGTTAACATGCTGCCATATTCCATCCTTTCCTTCCCCACCAATTTCAGAGATTAAAAAAGGCCACAGTTCAACAGACTGTGCTTTTTTTCTTGAAGTAATTAGAATATTCTCAATGTTTTCCCAGACCTCTTAAGCCTTCCTTAATCCTCCTCTTCCAATGAAGAGTGAAATTACAATTTTTTCTAAAATGGGGACATAGACAGTTTGTTGCATATACTTTGACTGCAAATGGTAGCAAGCGTAACGGGCAATCACTTCTGTCAGTACCAGCTACAGGTCAAATTTAGAGAAAAGCTAGCTTTAATAAAATATAGATGAAAAATAACAGTAACGTGGCAAAGACAGAGGCTAGCTAGCCAAGATACGTTTTGTAACAGTATTTTGTGCCTCTTTCTCCTGAACTCCTTCCCAATCTACCTATTTTTTATATCACTCTTCCCTAAAATATCCACCTCAGAGGATTAACACAAGGTGGAGGAACTATGTGCATCCCAAGGCAATTAGATTTTCCCATTACTTTACCTTCAACAACTCACCCTGTCAAAAACCCCACCCCCGCAAAAAAAACCCCAACAATCCCTGCCAATAACAATAACCCACCACCACCTGCCTTGAATTATGACAAGGTTGAAAACGATAATGTATTTTCTTATTACTAAAATGTTTCTAAGGAAAGTTATTTTACAATGTTTTGGAAAAAGTAGCTATCATAAATCAACACTGATATATATTGTTCCCTGTCTGTAAACACGGACACAGCCTCAATCAAATTTATCTAAAACAAACATCACAGGAACTACAACACTGACATGTATTTTTAGTGTAGTCTGTTAGAAGATTGACAGAAGGGCAATGTACCACTATGACAGATGACCAATAATCTTTAATAACTCAAAAATAAGCTACAAAGGATTATTTCCTATGAAGCCATGGGAAAGGACGACCTTAGAAAGTAATCTGGGGACAATCAGGTAATATCAAATGAAAGGAATGTGAAAAAGCCTTCTACAGAGACCAGACGGAGTAAGAGGAGGTCAGGAGAGTCTAATGAGGCAGTATGGAGTTTTCTGTAACTGTGGAGGCACAGCACAGCATGAGGAGGAAGAAGCTGGTGAATTTCTGCACTGCCAAACTGATAAATTAGTACATTATTTGCGGCAGCAACATTTTTAAAAGATTTGAGAGAAACACCTATCATATTTCAAACAAAAGGGATTACAGAAATTAATATATGAAAGGGTAAAGGCCTGGATAAGAATATAATCTCCCCTCCAAATCTACAGAGCTTCCCTATTCTCCAACTAGACAAAAAATATTTCATTACAAATTAAGTTTTAGGACAAATTGTTTGAGCATTTAATTCCTAGAAGGTATATGCCTTTCCAATAACGAATAAAGATTATTCAAATCACTGTAAAAATGGTCAATAATACCTGAAGCAATGCTACATGACAATACCCATTAAGGTCTTCCCATCAGCCATCCACCACAGTAGAGTCTGAAAGAACGTACTACCTACCCTCTTTGAAACAAATCCACATTGAAGAATTTGTGGAGCTCCACGGAGAATTCTACCATAGCCTGAACTTCACTCATGTTTATGAGGACGAAGAAGTCAAGACTTGTCAGCACCTTAGTTACTGAAAACAAACAGAAAACAAACTTTTTAGAACACAAGCTGGGGATAATGCCTATCTGGTCCTTAAAAAGGACAATGCGATACACAATTTTGCACAGCTTCCTTAAATATACATGCCCTGGGTAAACAAGAATATAGGATGTACTAAATCCTGCCCACAATAACTTCTATCTTTGTTGTGAAGGAATCAACTGTTATCAGAGAAGCACCACAGCACATCGTCAGCATAATACAATCCTGGCACTTATTGATACCACTGTACTGCAGCTTTGCTCTGGTACTTGGCTGAAGAGAGAGGAAAAACACTGCCAACAAGGAGAAAAAGAGCATGGTCTGCTTCCAGCCCTTGCTGAAGCAGAATGACCACGCAGGTGGCAGTGCCTCAACTCTGACATGAGGACACGGACAGCTGAATTACAGTGTGGTCTAACAGTGCAGAGAAAGCGCTCAACCAGGTCATGTAGGGCTTTAGACAGAGAGATTCTAGAGAGAAGGCAGGAGTTAAGGAGTGCAACATGCCCATTTTTAGTCAATCTTTGTTAGTAGTAAAGTGTTAATTCTCACTGTCTTCTTCGCAGCCACAGACTGGCACCTTCCTGCTAATTCACAACTGCCTGCTGATACTTAATTTAAAATCCCAAAGATTTTACTGACTTCTGCTGTTTTTCCTTCAACACTATCAACTGGATTAATAAAATAGACTACACTTTCCGTAAACACTTGTCTTCAAATTTCCCAGTTCCTGCAAGCACTGTCTGGTCTGAGAAATAAACAAACCAAAAAATCTAAACCAGACTACCCTCCAAGCACATTAGTCCATCTTCTGGGTCTAATACAGAAGCAGTAAATGTAAAAAAAGCTAGCCTGGCTGGAGCTTGAATGGATTATGGGGGTTTTCTGTTCCTAAAATTTTGAACGTGTGTGTGAAGCAGCAGGCAGTACTACTGAGACTGAAACAGAGTAGCTGGCAAAAAAATAAAAAAGTCATTGCCACAGCAGATATCAGTCACCTGAAAGTAAAGGTACCTTTATCAGCTACCTCTAGCCTACCAACTAAATTATCTTGACATATGACTCAGATAAGATTTACCTTTCTGTATCCACTCTAGAGGAGCTGGAAGGCTTCAAGCACCACAGCACAGGTCCAGATTTTTAACTATAAACAAGTTAATTCTGACCTTGGTTTAATAGCCAGTACAAGGACGCTGCATGTACTTTACAAAAACACAGAAACAGTATGTTACCGAAGTAACAGCGGACAGGGAAAGAGGGATTTTGCTTCTAAAGCTGTTATGACAATATGAAGAACTCGGATCAAGGGCCATTACTGCAAGATCAAAACTACAGCATCTAGATGATGCAATTAACCCAGCTTATCTAAACATCCTGTGTTCATTCAAATTTCAATCAAGGGACTTCAACAGATTAATTGAATGATGACACAAGTTTTGCTACAGTATGCAGCACTAGGACTGTCGCTAATGACTTACCGGCCTTTGCAACAATTCCCTCTTCCACTGCTTTGCCTATAGGATTGTGTAGGGATGTCTCAGTGGTCTTTAAAGCTAGAATCAAGAAGTTCCACGCTCTAATTCTCTGGGGTTACCATACTGCGTTATCACATATCCATTACCTACTACAATGCAAGTGTATCTTCTGCAAATGGAACCTGACCTGCCACTGAGCAGAGATCCCGAGATCCTAGACCCGCCGTGACCCTTGGCCACTAGGCAACAAACCTTGTGAGCTGTGCATAAAACCTGTGATTAAACTGTCCAATACCTCAGAAAGGAGCCCACTTTAAAACACTCAGGAAAAAGCAAAAGGACTTAAACAGACAAAGGATGCCATGGGGCAGTCTCATCCAGCTTACATTTAGATGAAACTAAATTTTCAAGAGAGGAAGCCATCCCATGCCTCTGACTCCCCAGTACAATGGATGTCACTGTCTATGTCCCTGAACAGTTTGCCTCTGCTAAGAGAAGGGAAAACTGTTCCTGCGGGAGTTGGTGGGCCGAGCAGTCACTCCCAAACGCTTCAGGGTCCCTCAATTCCCCAGTAGGAAAGCTCATAACAATCCAGAACTAGTCCAATTAGACAAGTTTGAAGGTCCATTTTATGAATGAGTTAATTCAACAAAAAAGCTAGGAGAACCACATGTTGTATTACTGCCAAAAGGGCTGTCCAGTGAACTTGTGGTATTTCTATTGTGCCTAACACAGCTCTAGCTGGGGCCACTCCCTCCCTCCTCAGTCGAGCTGACTTAGCAATCCCCAGCCAGCCCACTAAAAGTTGCCTGGGCAGGCAACCCCTGCAGACCGAACAGGTACAGCAAACATAGCCTTGCACGACACAGTGCCATGTGTTTTAATCCAGTAATACAGCCCTCGTTCAACTACCAACAGTATCTGGAAATCTGGCCTTGCTCCAGTATGACCTGCAAAACCACGAAGAAATACTGAGCCACAGTTCACAAAACTGTGCACCCAGAAAGCAATGCTGCATGCCACCGCAGGTTCCCGGGATGGCAGTCTATCAGCTGACCATTGAGGATGGCTTTTTCTTTGAAAAGCATCAGCTTGTTCCACGTGCACCCTAACCTGGGTGAAGTGGGGCATTCACTGCCCTGAGCTGACATAAACCAAATCACTATTTTTCTGTCAAAGTCTTTCATATCATTGCAAAGGAAAACAGTGTTCTTTGAACTATATAATAGAAAGTGTTATGCAGTGATTAAATAATTTAAAGGAAAAACTCAAACTTGGACAATGCCTTTAACTTTTGTATGCTAATCATACAAAAGCCAACAAAAAAGTTAAACTCACATAGAAGTATTTATTTATATAGATATTTATATAGATTCCACAGCTAATCTTCACTAACTTCAATAACATTAAATGTCCACAGCTTATTTTAATACTTAATGAGTTTATTGTTCTATTTTATAACATATAATTAGCATTCAGAAACAACGCTATTGAACTGCACGTTTGTTCTGTCTGCCTGTAAGAATCAGAATAATCCTTTAGTAGGAGCTCTCTACATATGAGCAACAGACGTTAATGCAGCATATAAACATGTATCAGAAGATCTGATAAAAAATGAGAAGAATATCCTAGTACACAGGTCAGAACAAATAGAGGGTTTCATAACTTTTGGTAGCTACTTAACACTTACAATCAAAACAGCGTTTCAATATTCAAAAATATTTAAGCACTGAGACTGAGCATCTCCAATAGTCAAAATGTCAGTTAAAGCCACTCGATCCTATACTGACAACCAAAACTTACTTTCCTTCACACTTCTGGGGGTTTATTTATTTTCTTAAGTTGGAAAATCTCCTACATTTCCTGGCCAGTCCAGGCTGTGCCCACACTAGTTCACCACTTCTTTAGTTACCAAAACTAATCTTTTCTGAGGCCACAACACAAAATGGATCACTGGATATCAGATTTTAAAAGACCATCAGAAGAAAAAAGTGTTTCTTGATTCTGTTTTTTTCTAAATTTATCATTTTAGTGATATATTAGAGCAGCTGCATCAGAGCACCTGTGAGTGCAGTGAAAAGGCAGATGGAGGTGTACAGATACCTCCTAAACCAGCTTTGTTCTCAGTGAAATGCTTGTGTAACAGTGCCATTAATCTAGCTACTTGTATTGGGAACTGCAAAACAATGCTAAGAAACAAAACCCCAGTACATTCAAAGAATGTCTTACCTCCACTGGTAAATGCTCCATTTTAGTATGTTAATTAACCAGTCTTCCAGTTCTTCACTATAGCTGTCAAAAACATACTGCTTGAACTAAAAAACAAACAAACAAAAAAATGTTTTACTAAGAGCAATATCTCTAGAACTTTTCAGTACTCATGTTCTTTACTCTCTTTTCCTGTGTCCTATAACAGCCCCTATCATGTCGTCTCCAACAATCATGCACGTACCGTCTACCAGCATTCTCCAATCTTCCCTCAGTTCCTGCACTGCAGTTTTCAGCTTTCTGCAACTGTAGCAGTCTGACACCTATTTTTCCAAAGTAAAGTGAAAGAGATAAAACTTTCCGTGAAGCCCATGCTCTGGCAAAGCTGACCTGCAATGTTCAGCCAAACTACCCCCGTCTTCACCAAGGAATTCTAAAATCCAGCTCCCAGAGGACTCTGGTAAGCCCCCAGCTGCTCCACAGCCTCTCAGCTCACCACCAGCAATGTAGCACTGAGAAGGTAGGAGGATGTTCTGGCCTGAGTCATCAAATAAAGCTCATGCCCCTATGCAGTCCTACGTAGCTAACAGGGAGGAGACGACTTACAAGAACAGGTCAGATAAAATTCTCCTGGTAAATCTCATGTCCCTTCTCCTGAGGAGACAAAATTCAAGGGACAAGGGGGAGAGCCCTAAGACCAAGAACCCACTTTCTGAGAGCAAATGTAGGTCAATGCCACATAATATTCTGAAGCTTTCCTTGAAGCTCCTGTTAAACCACTACCTTAAAACTGCTAAGAATCATTCTCTCCCCCCTGTATTCTTAAACCATTAGGGTATTTAAAAAAAAATCCTAAAAAAAGACCAAAGTCTCCCTTTATCTGACAAACTGTACACTTAGGACACAAAGAGAATAGAAAGCCTAGTTAGTCCTTGTTAGAGGAACTTTGTGTCTTTTCTGTAGGTATGTTTACAAGAAACACAAACACAAAACCTATCACTGCTTCTGCAGGCAAGCTGTGAAACTAAATGGTTTTGCCTTAGCTTCAGAGAGAAGAAAACAGAGAAAGCGGAGCATAGAAAAACACATTTTCTGAAATTTTTAAAAATAGAAATCACCTATGCATGTCATGTGACATTGCATCTTTGATACCACAAATTATCAGTAACGCCCCAGTAAAATCCTGATACCATAACACTGCATCAAAATGGCACCAACATTTATTCCATTTGTTTAACTGTGCAATACAACCTGTGTTATACCAGTTCTCTTTTAAAAAGGACTAAGTTCTTTTTTAAAAGAGAGAGAAAACACAAAATCCTGAGTAGTTGAAATTGTTCTAGCCTAAGATTTAATATTTTATATTCAGTGGAAGTCAAAAGCAAAAATAGAGAATACTACAAATCAAAATACAACAAAACATTTATTTTCCTCCAGTTTTCTTCCTGCTGCTCATTTAACACAGTCTTCAGATAATTTTTTTTCTTCTAAGTTGCTGTAGGAGCTTTGTACACCTCAATCCCTGACCTTTTTTTCCCCATCCTCTTCTCCTTTATGCTCAGAGATCCCGCACCTGCCAACAGAAATTCAGCCACCATCTAGCTCTGTGCTGATGACTCACAGGTTTGTCCCCCCACCTGAGAACTGTCTTCAATTCCAATTTTAGCTGTTTCTTGGACACAGCCTCCACCTGAAACTCAATTTGGCAAAAACAGAGTTCTTGACCTGCACGGCTATACCTAATACCTCCCTTCTGAGCATGTACAATAGCACAATCTGACTGGAAACCTAGACAGTATTTTTCATTTAGTTTTCTCTGGGCTCTCATAGACTTTGGCAAGACTATGCACAAGACCTGCCAAATTTTTCTGCATGTGATAAGAAATATGTCCCATCTATCTGTACAGCCCAAATTCATCCAAGCTAATATCCTCTTTTGTTTTAATTACTGTGAGGCTGAAAAAGCATAATTCATTGCATGTATTAGTTCAGCATGGTGCTGCAAAGAACCAGCCTGTTATTTTGATCACTTCACCTCTCTCTCTGCATCCCCTGCAGAGACAGCCTGGACTACTGCATCAAGCATAACCCTCTCGTTCTCCTTTGAAATCCTTTCACAGCTGTGCAGCACTCAGTATCACAGTGTTCTGGTTGAAGACTAGAGCTTCCCAGCACTACAAATAAAACCTGGCTTTCCGCAATTAAAAAGGTGAGGGGGTAGAAAATAAATGCTAATTTAATTTTGGATTGCATAATCATCATGTTGTAAAACAAGGAAACAAACAAACAAAACCCTTGAAGTGGAAGTATCTAGGATACCTTATTCAATTCGTTACCCCAATTTTAAAAAGGCAACATGACCACCACTCAGAAAAAGACAGAATAGACTGCTTTATATCAGGATTTTTTCATTAAATTCTATTCAAAGCTTCACAGTTATAAGTAATTGTATGAATGTAAATAACCACAGTTACTTACATATAGTTAAACAATGACCTAATTTCATGGGCTCAGGGCAAAACTCAACTATTACAATTGTCTTCTTCCCTGGTTCTGTAAGTCAAGATTACTTCCCAGCCAGCCATTACAAGGCTTGATTCACCATTTCTAACAAAGCTAATGCAAGACATCTATGACATTTTAATGGGCTAGATAAACAACCAGCTTAATCAAGCATTAAAATTCAAATTTTCCTACTTTTTGCTTTAAATTTAGCACCAATATCTGGTCCTCTATGCAGCACACTGATAAAAACAACATACTACTTTGAGCTGACAACTTGATTATTCCCACTGAGCATGGAAGTCATTAATAAGTTGCATTTATTTCTTTTCTTCTCCCCTATTAATAGATCATGTATGTGATACAATAATTCATCTTGAACATTTATTAGGCTTATTCCCTTCTACCCTAGCATTGGTCTTTGTCTGTCTGACAAATGACATGTTATTTCTAAGCTTCCTCATTAAAAAGTTTAACATGAAAAGTTCTGTGAGCAGCACAGTTAAAAGCTTGCTTTCCTACCAATGTGTCCTTCTCCCTCCGCCAGGATAACCCCCTACCTTTTATGGCCCCTTGACTAAGCAAAAGATTGCACATCCCGCAGGTACGATGAAACTATATCCACGGCAACTGGACAGCTGCTGCAAAACAGACCCCATGCTAGCCGACTTCTGTATTTTTCCTCCCAGTAAGGGCACTAACTTCAGTGCCTTCTCTCTTCAGCCACCAATTTATGCTAAACAAAAACCCCATCATCGCTGCGATCCCTTTTCCTTTTCCACATTAGGTTGAATTGAGCAGCGGTTTCAACAGTAATTTGCGAAGAAAGAGGAAACAGAACATGAGCAAACCAAAGTGAATGTTTTATTTGCCTTTTACAAAGACTTCCCCTAAAAAGAAAACCCACATTTTAAAAGTTATGATTAAAAGGGTATGAAATAACTGGCACAAATGTGACTTTGAGTCAGAACCAGCAAAATGCAGCATGTTCATGAAAAGCAGGGGCAGTTCAGGATATGTGCTACCACGTTAAGCCAGCCTTTGTCCCACTTTGGTCCCATGTATCATCTAAGTGAGAAAAATGAACCAAATAGTACTACACTCATGCTATGAACCAAGGACAGCGGACAGTGTGTATCAGCAGTTAAGCTGTTCATTCACCATCAAGCTACCTTAACAACAGTGATGAAAATAAAGATTAATACCTCTAACTAAAGCAGAAGTAATGTATCTAGAAATACATCTGTAAATCAATTAATTACTTATTTGCTTATGTTTTTCAATTAATGCAATCAATCTATCTTTCCCTAACAATCTATTTAGAAGAGCAATATGGGGCAAAAAGAAAAATGAAGTGCTTAATCTAAATATTTAATTAAAAGTCTTCTGGAACTTTACATTAAAAGCATATAATGATCTTACAGTAAAGTAAGAAAAAATGTAAATTGCCAGCTGTAGTATTTTGCCTTAAAGAACAAATTGACTAGCTTAATACAGTCACCTTCTCATAATCTCAAGAATTTATGAAGGATGCACTAGGTAAGAATGAATACAGTAGGAGAGGAAAGCTTACTAAAATAATTTGATTCTGCCCAACTGAACAGGTTCTTCATAAAATATTAAGGGTCTATTTTAGTGTACTTAAAACATACTTCGTTTTCCTACTTATACAAAGGAAGAAAGCGGTATCTCTTTGAATTCCATGTCCCAAGCAATGTCATTAAATGAAAAATAACTCTCACATGGATGGATGAATCTGGCATTAAAATGTCTGCAACGACTGTTAATGTCATTACTCTGCTACATTTTATGTGTCAGAAGTGTCCAAAAGAAAGCTGTTGCAACTTCTTTCCCACCCCAAGCAAACTATTGTCAAAAATCAAAGCTTTGATTTCAAGAGAAATGAAAAATACATCTAACTGCACATGCTCAGTAAATTATTTTAATAGGTAATAATTCCTTATTATTGTCCTCTGTAAATAAAACAGACCACAATTTACTGAGTTGAGTCATTGTTCCAATATCTGCTGTGAGGTCATGGTTTGAAAAGACAGTAAATACAGTCTAGATTTGACAGGCTGATTTTGTATTGGAAGGCTTTATGCCAAATAGTTACTGTCTTTCCTCCCACAGCAGGCATTAAGTCAGTGCAAATGATATACTGTGTACTCTTATTAACTTAAGAAATGTGATAGTTTGCCTGCCTGATCAAAGTTACATTAGTAGATAATCTGATAGTAAATCTGATCCAGGATCAGTGGTCACAAAACCACTTCCTTGGTAGTTCCTACACTAATATCATCTGTGGTCATAGGCTGGATGGGCCAACGTGGAAAAACAGTGACTCCGCTAGCACTTTCACATAGATATAAGTTATTTTAGAAACACATGGGAGTACTGAAAAGTCTGGGTTTTTTTCAACACCTAATGTTAATACCCTAATATTAAGTCAGCGGATTTGGGGCTAGCTTTATAGTACCACATCTTTAAAAACACAATCCTTGATTTCATTCTTTTTCTTTGTGGTTTGGCTTCCAGTTTCCTACCATTTTAACAAAACAAATCATGACAAGCATTATAGCACATAAATTTAGGTTAAAAGTTTGATTCTTTGACTTTCAATGCAAAAAAAGTATCTAAAAACTCTGGAAACATAAAACATTGTTTTCATCTTCTCATAATGTCTGTCCACTGCCTTTATTCAATACCCACCAGTGAAATGTCATAGATTCTTATTTTGTTCTTCTTTCGTTAATAATTTTCTGACCACAGGTCTTGAAAGACCCTCCCTGAAACTCTTCTGTTACACAAAACGTGCTTTAATTTTACAGTCAAATCCATATTATTCTAGCACAAAGTGCAATTTAGTTATGGTTGTATGATACAAGCGTAAAGTTGAAGGATAATTAAGCAGACTGCCACTGCAAGCAATGACCTAACGTTGTCATGGGAAAGTATTTCAGAATATGCATTAAAGCTTTTCAAAAACATACGGTAGCAAACAAACATCTACATGCCAGTTTGGTGTAAGACTTTAGGCTCTCTCTGCTTATCTTCATAATGACCAGCTGAGGAAGAGCCATACTTTTCTCTGCAACCTCAGGTGGCACCTCCAGCAACATATTTCCTGCTCACCTCCAAATCTAAGAGTGCTAAGTTGAAACATACCTACCCTTCTAAATTTACTTAGCTGTTACAAAAACCAGTCAAGCACCGGATTATAATACTCTATCCTTGATGTCCCCCACTCTCTTTTCAACCATTGAAGCCTAGAGCAAACCAGATGTGACCCAACAGCTACTAGCAGCAAAAAAATCAACCAAAAAACACAAAACAAACAAAAAAAACCCCAAACACACAAACAAACAAAACCTTCCCAAATAAAACTAAGTAACTCCCTGCTTTCCTTTATCTGCTTTAGAGGAGAATAGACTGCACATAGAGTACTATGTGTGCTTTTTGATCAACGAATGCTCAGCAAAAGAAGTTTCTGAAGAAACAAGTGTCAAGTAAAGGCAACACTGATCAGCAGTGATGGACAACCGTGATGGCAGCTTGAACAAACTGAGCAGAGCTCAGCATATATGCTACAGGAAGAATGGACGTTAGCAAGCACCATGAGAATTATCAGCAGCAAAGTCTTTAAAGGATTTCCCTCTGCTACCCTTGGAGACTTGCTTCCATCCACCCCACAAACAGCCATCTCTGCAACTGTGCCGGCAGTTGCGGCGGGCAAAAAAACCCCACCGTCACCAAAACAAAACTTTACAGGTATTTTGGAGGCTACTTTGTAAGTTTTTTGTGCTGCCTTTTTTTTTTTTTTCTATTTAAACCACAACATTTCACTGATTTAAATACAGCACAGCCCCACAAACAGCTGCACTGATACATCTGAAAGAGTATGCCAGTATTAACACCTAACCCTGAAGAAGCGAGCAAGGGCACAGCAAGATTTTAGGCCAACTTTGCCGGTGAAACTACATGAAGTCTTCCACACCAGCAACAGCTTCAGAAGTATCTGCCCCAGGTGCTCATTCCCATCTTCACAGCATCAGTACATCGCCCCCGCAACGCTGCCAACACAGGGCTCGTGGGACAGCATTTTAAAATGAATTAGTTACCATTTTAGAATAATCTATTTTTGCAGGGCTCGATCAGATCACTTCCTTATCCTGTCTCAAAGCACAGCTCCACAAATAGCAGTGCCACTGCAGCGATGGGGAAGGGGAGGCGACCGGCAGCAGGACACAGCGGTTCCCCCGGCCAGCTCTCCCCTCAGCGTGTCCATCTCCTGAAGCCACGGCCTCGGCGCAGCAAAGCGAAGAGGTTTTAAGTGGCTGGGCGAGAGCAACTGCCCCTTCTCCCTGCCGTTCCTGAGGTAAAACACCCTCCATTCCTTCCATATATTCACTTTGAAAGTTGAAAGAGGAAGGAGACAGTCCTCTTTGTCCCCCCCAGGGAGGACACAGCCCCAGAGCCCAAGCGCCAGCCCAGCCCAAGCTCTCCCCTGCTCAGCAGGGCATGTCCCGCTCCCTCCTCACAGGCCCAGCTCACCCGGGAACCCTCCCTGGCAACCCGCACCGGCCATAATTTTTTCCCCGAAGGCGACAGGGGAGGCTCGGAAAGCCGAGCAGCTTCCAGCAGCTTTTTGTCCCAACAAGGCCCGGAAAGATGCACTGCTTGCAGAGTAACCGACGGACAGATCTGGTGTCAGGGACAGGAACGATTTTTGCTGAAGAAGGGCTCTTTCACCGCCCCCGCCACAAGGAAGAGAGGGACAGGACCACCCTGGTCACCACAGCCTGCTCCACAGGCTGCAGCCCTCTCTGTACCGGCATTGCTTCCCCCCTCACTACAGTGTCAAAATAAAAAGTTACTCAAAAGAGTCCCTATGACACAGACAAATACAGCAGCCTTATCAAATTCAAGTTTTGCTTTTGTTTATTTTGCAGCTTGAAGGCTTTATGCCTCTCCTACCTCCCCCTCCCCGTGTGGCATTTAACTGACAGAACAACACTGCCTTGTGAGAAGCCGCTAAAAAAACTGACACAAACTTAAAAATGGCACAGCTCTGTTTCCAAAATGACACATTCAAAATAAAACAAGTCTAATGATCACCTTCGGTAGCTTCAACAGGTAGACTTGAAGGGTTACATCAAAACAAAGCAGTAAACTGACTTCTGAATTAGCTTGAACTGTCACCAATGCTATTTAAACAATTTTTGACAGTGTTTTATATGGAACAGTTTTTGTTCTCTCCTTTTCTCCTACAATTTACTTGTCATATTTAGTCAGAAATTCTTGTACTAACGTTTTGTAATCATTAAATCCCTTATATGCTGCTTTCAAATTTGCTACAACTAGAACAAGCAAAACCACCTATTAAATACAACATAACACATCCAGGGGGAAAAGGCCCATCAACCAGGAGCCAAAGCCATCAGAGCCTTTCCCTTGCCTGCTGATAGTATAGCTGGTTTGTTTTCAAACAGGTCCTTGTTCCCCTCCTGTCCTACCTGAGAAGGACAAACCGACAGCTGACCATACTGACCGGCCATCAAAATTCATCTTTCCATCTGAACTCTGTCAGCTTTTGCAGCTTTCACGAGTCAAAAGGCAGGTACACATCTGTTAGTGCTTCTAGTCACCAACCCACATTCAGACCAAACGCTTGTAGCATTAGCTGCCATTCAAATTAATTTCAGAGCCATACAATGTACTTTTCACATATTCTTAAGATTATGCAAAGTAAAATTAGCAACAGGTAAAACCCAATGGGTTTAGGGGAGGTAGACCTTCTACCCCAGCAGCAAGGGCTTTCGTTAGAAAAAGAAGTCCAGCCTGACAGAACAGCCACAAACTTGGAGATCTAAGTCTTGATTTCCACCTTTAGGTCCAGTATTGACCTCATCCATTATAAGGTTTTCCTCCCCTTATGCTGTTTTACATGTAAAGCAGTAAAATGTATGTTTTCTACTATCTACGCCTCATTGTTTTGACCCTTCAAATGTCCTCAATACCTTGGCACATTTTGATCTGAATTATTTCACTGAGGTGAGGGGTTTAAGGTCAGAGGTGCATGAAACCATAGGCCCCAGAATTATCTAACAGCTGGTATAATCTGAGTTTGCCCAGAAAATCTTTAAAAAAATATACATGCATTTATAGAAAGCTAGATGGACCATATATAAATAGGCAGGCAAGCAATATATACTGTTGTTTAAAAGTACTAGATATGCAAATACCTCTACTATTAAAAGACAGCAGCATTACCAACACTATTTAGTTGGGTGGGTTTTTTTACATGGAAATATATAATCATTATGCAGAAAAATCATCAAGTGACAACTGAACTGACAGCCTGGGAAGAAAATACAGTTTCTTTGAATAATACTTCTTAAGCCTGCAGAAGAGCAAATACTGTTACATTTCTCTTGTAAGTTTAAACAGAAGGAAGATAAAAGATATACTGCAAGCCAGTCTGATACCCAAATTTAAAGGTATCAGTTAACAATTGCTTATTAACTTTAGAAAATCATTTAAAGCCTAAAGAGAATTCAGTTTATTTTACAACCAGAAAGCATCATATGCTTATCTAGCTTGACATCCTGTGCACAACAGGTAATGAATGATCTGTGTCATGATCACTAACAGGGATAGACTCATGAGGTTACAACACGTGAATAAGGTTGTGATTATAGCAAGCAGGGCTAGATCTGAAAAACAAGCCAATTTATTATTTCAAAATGTCAGAAGTCAAAGGTAAGGATTCCTGCACAACTGATGAATGCTGTAAATTTTTTCTTCTTAATTCTAGGAATTAGAACCTGTGCACAGGTTTGTGATTTTATAACTGAGATTCAGCAAAATATACACATACATGTATATACACGTGTAATTATATAGTATTAGAGGTAAAAAATTTGTAACTTTTCACTTGAAAATTAAAAACTGTAGAAAGTATATGTTTTCAATAGTCTTGATACAAGCCATGCAATTCAGAAATGGGGAAATTTAAAATTTACTTTTAGTAAGAAACAGTGATAAAGGAGACTTTGTATCATTTCCAACAAAATTGCTTGCAAAATATAAAGTTCAAGATTCTTAGCACTGAAAATGTTCCCAATCCCAAAACCTCTAAAGAAAATCTATTAAAAAAATGAAGATAGCACTGAGACCATCTAATGAAAAATAGAACTGATGTCATTTCAATCTGCTTTAGCATTCTCAACTTTTGTTCTGCTTGTAAGTTGAACTCTGTGAGGTTTCATTCTGTTCCTTATTTCTCTGCCTGTTCTTTCCAAGAATAGTGCTGTCACTGATTTCCTGCTTGAAGTAAACACAATTTGCTCACCTGACTTCTCCCTGACCCCAAACTATGCCAAACTTATTTCCTCTCTTTCAGACTTTTTTTTCTTGTATACTCTTTGTTGTATACTCTTGTTACCACAAATGTTCCATGTATTGTTCTTTGAGGAAGACAATTTGTACGACAGACTTCTACAAATACCAGCGACACCGCATTACCAACATACCAACTGCTTTTGCTAGAAATGAATACATAAATATTTAACTGCTATGTTCATACTTCTACACTGACGTAGTCTTCTATACACAATACTTCATGAGAGGTATTCCATGAATGAACGTGATCAAAACATGCTTAGTAAAATGCTAGAGTAGGCCAAAATCAGCAGATGCTTAACAAATATAAAAGCACGTGTCTTGCCACACAGAAAACATACAGTGCATGAACGTCGATGGAACGTAAGGACGTACTTTACTGTTTTGCCTAGATGTCGCAGAAAAACACAGAAGTAGCATTTATTCAGAAACATAGTCTGATTGTAGCAAGCTCACAGGGACAAGAAAAAGTGGCTTTTGAGTGGATTTAACCAATCAAACCCAGTCTCTCACTCCCGATTTAAAACAGCAAGATGCAAAATCGTGAAGGTTCCTATATAGCATCCTATATCCTACATATAAAGCATTTGAAGGTTGCTACATAAACAAACTTTTCATTCAAAAAAAAAGTATCACATTTTCCAAGCTTTTTCACTAGCAGGGAAAATGAATGCAAGATTAAATCATTCACAATTCAAGAAACGGTAAATTATGCTCATAGTTTAACCAAAAAAGAAACTGAATTTGTACTCCACACAGATATCTATTTTGGCTACACGCTCTCTGAGCCCATGGCCTGTCAGAGGCACCTGACACACAACAGCAAGCTGGCAAAACAAATATCCATCACCAACAACTGCTGGTCAATACGTAGATGCCACTCCTCTATCCTGCCATGAAAACAATTAAAGCGCTAGTGAGACCATACTTTTCCATACAGAGGAAAAGGGGAGGGGGGAACCTCACACAACAAAAATGCAACCCTTCCACCTTGGTTAACGAGCGGGTATATTCTGCCAAGCCTACCCCGTAGACTGTAGGGGCCGGGGGCTGAAAAGGAACAAAAGAATTTCAAGACAGAAGACACAAAACATAAGATGAATCATTTACCAAGCAAGGGTGAGAAGCACCGGTCTGTATGTCTGTATCAAAACCAACTTCAAACACTGAAACAAGGTCAACAGTAACAACGATCCACAACCATTTATTATCATTCTCACACTGAGGTCCATCTTTGATACCAGTTTAACTTTCACACTTGTTCAGGACAGCACACAGACCAAGAGAGAGACACAGGCACCAGTACTCTCAGCATTACATTAATAAACATTTAGGTACCCCTCTCCTAGACTGGTGTAGGCATCTAGGTTCTCTTCAAAGAAATAAAACAGTGTAAGAGTCAGCATTCAGCCAGGGCTCCCCTATCTTTACCTGCAGTAGTTCAAAACCTTGCCACTCACAGTCATCTGTCTCGCCCCTCTGCGAGCATTTGCTTTCCTATCCTCCTCCACAGACAGCCAGATGGCTGTGGCACACGTATCCCATCCTAACCACTTCCAGTACCCTCAAAGAGAAGCTCACACCAAAACATCAGACCATAACCTGGTGAGAGCGAGATACTGACGGAAACATCCTGTCACAGGGTGTTCACGTCTTAAAACCACAACAATCGAGTCCACCAAAACTTGCCAGAGTCTTCCTCGGTGGAGAACTGACTAGTAAAGTCAACAGGAAACACCAGAGTGATGGATCTTGATTTTCACATTGCTCCCTGCTTAGGAACTGTATTCACTAATTCTTCTACATGGGATAAAATGCAAGAGACAGTCCTAGAACTGAGCTTTGCAACCCAGATACTTCCAAGGGAAATGTTACAACCACAAAAATAAGAGTGCCAGGTAATGGTTTCACAGCCATCACTGGGGCGTCAGTGGCTTCAGAAGAGACACCGGGGTTTATTTCTTCTGAAGCCTGAACAGAACCCGAGGTGTTATTTTTGAGGTTTTGCTGAGCTCACAACAGAACTAAATTCTACAGTAATGGAATTATACTGGATCAACAAATGTGTTGGGTTGTCTGGCACATTTTGAAAAACACAGTTTTGAAGACAGATTTCGTTTGCTGGATGCGCTTTACTATTACTGATTACTGTTCATGCCAAACCCTACTCAGGCCAGTCATACTGATTGTAATGTAAAGTGTAGATAACAAACCATTTTTATTAATAAAGCAGGTGTTAATTTAAGAACAAAACTAATATTCTCACATATTGTATCAGCCAACTCTTCCCAGTTTTATAGGACTGTATTTCACGTAAAGGAAATTTAAACCATTCCAAAGAATGAGATCGAATTCATGTTCTGTAATTTTTATTGATTACTGAAGGAAAGCTTAAGAATTGACTTATGCTACTTACAGGGTAAAAAATGAGAAGCGGGAAAAGGAAGATATGTTTGGCCATCCAAGGAAAGCGTAGATGAAGATTTATAGCTGTGCTCTGACATACCAAATGCAGGTACTCAGACCGCAACTACTAGCACAGTCATATGGAAGAAACAGAGCAAGATGACAATTCTGTGTTTCATCTTAAAGTATTTGCAAAGATACAGCCAGAGCCTGTATTATTGCTCACTGCCTACAAAACAGTATTTGCATTTCTAAGGGGGAAAGAATTGTTGAATGGAATAATAAAAACTATGCCGAAGTATTTAATTTGCTCCTCCACAAACCCAGAATTCTTTCACCCTGAAAAAGCCATTAACGTTCCATCAAAACACAGCTTTACTGAACCAGGTTTGGACTGTCACAGTTACCCTTTAGCAAGGGCCAAGCAGTTTTTTCTTCACAACCAAAATGCTAAGTGAGAGATATTTTATGGATGAAAATGTGGATGAAATACATTCCCTTCCCGAGTAATAAGGGTCATGCCAGTAACATTCCCTACTTCTTATCAGTCCGGCAAGCTAAAAAGCAGTGCATGTGGATTTTCACTCAGGCTTTACCCATGTATAAGATAACATTAAGCTGGTTGACTGGATTCCTTAGAAAACAAACCAAAACCCAGTAAAGCAAAATAGACATTTACGCCCACTTGCTCGATAAAATATAAGTTTGTTTACCTTTCAGTCAGAAAAATCCACTGCAACCAGGAAAAAGGGGAAGTGGGCTTAAACGCTTCAGGACGAATACCTCTTTAGTTATAATATCAACGTGACCATAAATTAGAATTTTTTTTTAAATCTGTTATGCTACGCAATTACTCTTCACAGCGGTACGTCGGCAACATGTAACGATGAAATAAAGTTTTCAAATCACCTCTACCGAAAATTTTGCTTAAAAATAACACAAGTGAAAGCTTATTTCCACGAGAGCCCTTTACTGACCGTGCAAATTCAGCAGAAAGCGCCCTAAGGTTAATCCACCCCCCTACGGACGGCAACAGGAGTTGGGAGCCCCCGCTGAGAGCACACGCACCGCCGAACCGCAGTGCCCTGCCGTGCTCCCTTGCAGCGCGGAGCCGGTGTTTCGGGGGAGAACAGGCTCCCTCCGTCGTGCTCGGGAGAGGCGAGGGGAGCCCGGCCGGGGCGAGGGGAGCCCGGCCGGCCCCACCGGGCAGCGGCGGCAGCAGAAGCAGCCGCCACCGGGCGGGCGGGCGCCGGCAGTGCCGCCTTCCGCGCACCAGGAAATAGCCGGGAGCTATTCCTAACGCTCGGCCGGCAACTTTCCACACCGCACGAAGAAACGATATTTTAAAAAAAAAAAAAAAGAAAAAAATCCCAAACACCGTTTCAAACCCTGGGGGAGAACCCCGATGATTTCTCAGCAAGGCAAGGTGGGGAGAAGGCAGCAACGCCGCCGGCAGCCCCGGCACCGCCGCCGGTTCTCGGGGCACTTCACCGAGGGGACGAGGTGGACGTTATTTCTGACCTATTTTCGGCGCCGCCTCACAGCGATAAACAAATCAACAACGGCGGCCAAACGCTGCCCGGCCAGAAACTTCCCGGCCCCAAGCCGCCCCCCGGCTGCGGGGAAGCGGCGGCTGGCGAGGGGGCCGAGGAGGGGGATGGCCGCGCCGGAGCCCCCTCCGGCCGCCCGCCCGCCCGCCAACCCCCCGCCCCTCAAGGCCGGGCTGCGGAGAGGCTCACGGAGTTATCCCGCCGGGGTGCGGCAAAGTGCGTGGGGGGGTCAGCCTGACACAAACAAGTCCCCCCACCCGCCATGCCCGCGGCGGGCAGAGGCCGGGCACGGAGGGGCGCCCCACCGGCCCCAGCCCCAGCCCTGCGGGAGGGGCCGGGACGCGCTCCCGCCAGGCGCCCCGGCCCGCCCCCCCCCCTCCACCGCCGCTTCCCCCGCACCGACCTGGGACACAAAGGGGCGGCCGCCGCTGCCGCCCTCCGATCGCCCGCCGCCTCCTCGCCCGCGCTCCCCGCGGAGTCCAGGCCGCGGCAGCACCGGGATGGCGTAGCGCAGGCATCCGACGCCAGCGCCTGCTGCTCCCGCGGCGGGCCGTGCCGCCGGCGCCCGCTCTGCGCTGGGCGGGGGAANGGGGGGGGGGGGGGCGCGCTGGGAGCCGTCCGCGCCTGCCGAGCGCCGCTTCCTGCTCCCCGGCGCCGAGGGGCGGCGGGTGCCGGAGCCTGGCAGCTGCCTCAGCCTCGCAGCTGCCGCCGGGGGGGGCGCCGCGCCCGCGGCTAGGCAGAGGCAGAGGAGGCCGGCGGCGGCGAAGCCCGCGGCCGCCGCATTCTCGGCTTCTGCGACGGGCTTTCCGCGCCGCCTCCGGCTCCGAGGAGTCGCCCGAGCGGTTCCTGCGGCGGGTTGCTGGCAGCCGGAGGGAGCCCCGGCTCGCCCCGCTGCTGCGCCCGGCTCGGGCTCCCCCTGCTGCCCCGCCGGGCCGGGCCGGGCCGCGGCTCGGGCTCCTCCTGCGGCTCCGCGGGGCCGGGCTGGGGAGGGGAGAGGCCGGGAACCCCCGGGGGCGGCGGCCGGGCCGGGCCGCGGGCGGGAGGTGCGGGAAGGAGGCGGCCCACCCCGGGCTTGCCCCTGGCTATCGGCCACCCGCAGCCCCGTTCCCCCAGAGCCCCACTTCACGGCGGGCAGTGGGAGGCGGGCGAGGCCTCCCTCCTGCCGGCGGCCCTCGGCGCCCCGCGGCCGCCAGCGCTGCCCTCCCGGGCGGCCTGGGCGCCGAGCCCCCGGGCAGCCGCCGGGGTTCGGGCTCTGCCAGCCGGTGCGGGGAGCAGCCGGCGGGGAAAAGGCACCCCGNGGGGGGGGGGGGGGGGGGGGGGGGGGGGGGGGAGGCGAGCTGAGGGGCACCTGCCCGGGTGCAGGACTGGAGATAATGAGCTCTTAAGCCCTTTGCGGGGAAAAAAGTTATCATTTCTGGAGTAAGACAGTGTATGTGATAACAAAATACAAGTAAACGGCCTGTAAGAAGTGATAATAAAACTGTTTGTTTTAACACAGAGGAGGAGAGATGCTGGGTACTACAGTCTCATTAACAAGTGCGATGCGTAGCTCAAAAGTTTGGTTCAGAAAAATACTGAAACCAAAATGATCGGCTGTCTGGAAGAAAAAATCTTTTTCTTCTTCCCCTTCTATCTGCTTGCCTTCATCTGAAAAAAAAAAATCTTAAATGTGAAGAAAACTTGCATAAAGATAGTTCTTCAGACTTCAACGTGGGCTTCCCATCTGAAAGCCAAACCTAAGCCTGTAGCTGTTTTGCAGAAAAGAGTTACAAAGCAGTAGATTTGCTGTTAGTTTAGGGACTCTTTCAGGCTAGTCAGGTGGCCAGCAACGTTAAATTTGTCTTTGGATAGGATTCTTTTGGTAATTTTGTCACCAATTGATTTAGCATCCAAAAATACAGACACAAAAGTTAGGAGTGTGAAAGCAGGAAGCCTGAGCGATGCCAGGATGGGATGAATGACAGAGGGATGAGAAGCAGATTGCCGTGGAGTACCAAGACCAGCTTTGTCAGACACCCTTGTGAGTTCCCAGCACCTCTTTGTTTCTTTAAAATCTAGTTGAGATTGTACTGATCGCTGCCAGCAGAAACTTACTGGAGGCTGAACTCATGGCTATCTGGGAATTTAATTTTCGGAAAAGACATATCAGTTCATGGGAGATTAATGATTTAAATGAAACTTGCATCTGATTTATCAGGACCATGCGAGTGTCTCAAGGCTTTTTAAAAAGGCAGTTCTGAAAGCATCGGTATTGATCCTTGAACCTGAGAACACATGGCTGCTGTTTCGCTTCTTTACCCTTGGTTATTTCAGGATGGGCTTGAGTAACTGCTTCGTGGTCCTGCAGAGTCAGTTCTGACATACCAAAAATAATACTAAAGCAGTTTGTGTGGGGCTGACAAAAGGACCCACCAACCCTCAACACAACACACCTCAAACTTACTTGGCTCAGAAATACAGCGTTTTTGTACTAAAAAATGGTCGGCATTGGATAGTGCTTGTGTCTCTCAAGAGCTAGATTTTGTTGAAGATGTTCTGGTTTCTGAATAGTCCAAGGCCAGGCTGACAGTTTGGATGGGCTTTGTATATTTGCACAGACATATACTTGTCTGGCTCATTATTGTTGTTATTTTATCTCTCCTGAACCTTGCCTGGACTTCTGCTATTAGGAAGATGTATCTCGCAGGCTTCTTTGCCATTAAATGGAGGAAGCATTTCTTGGCAACAGTCTTTTCTCCCAATACAAGCAGAAAACTGGCAGCCTGTTCCCATAAATGGCAGAACTCCCATTACAGAAATCTAATTTGCTCCCTCACCGAAATCCACTTGTGAAGATCTGTCATTGATCAGCCCAGCTGCCAACCATGCCCTTCTTTTGCACGTGGCCATGAGTCCTGTCTTACAGGAGGGGGTCCACCGTCCTCCCTGCATGTCTTTCTGGTGCCTCCTTGCTTGTTCATGTAAAGAAGGATGATCTGACAGCCCTTCTGAATGAAGACAACCTTCTGGAACAGCAGTTCTCTCAGTCTCTATGCAAAGCTGCCCTTGTTTCCAGGAGATTTTTAAAGTTTGGGTGCTGTATGTAAAAACTGCCACAAAATGGGTACCTCGTTCAAGACTGGATGCAGTGGTAAGCATTACAGCTTAGAGATGCCTATCGGGAAGTTATGGATTATCCTCACTACTAACTAGTGTAGAGAGGCCTAGAAGTAATTCATGGCTTAGGTACGATGCAGGAGACCCTAGAAGCAATTCTAGTTCTGCTAAGGCTGTTTTTCCCATGGGAAATGAAATTAAATCCCAAACTCCTCTTGCTGAGCATTGTTACTAATGCAGGATTTTGTTAAAAGAATAGTTCGCTGATTTATGGCTATGTCTGCATGGCTCAATACACCACGGATATTAGTCTGTATCCTCAAGCTATCACCAAACTCATGCAGACTAGGAAACAAAAGCCATATAGCCACCGGCAGCTGAACTGAGAAGCAGTACTGGGAACCCAGATGCGATACCACTGGAAAGCAACTGCACTGCTTCCAGTTTCCGAGCGGCTCTGAGCAGTGATAACCCAGGGATCTCTCCATGCTGCTCCAGTGTGTGGTATAGCAAGCACACAGCGGGAAAAGAAGAATGTGGTAAATAGGGCCAGTGAGGCAGAGTTGGAGCCGCATAAATCATAGAATCATAGAATAGTTTGGGTTGGAAGGGACCTTTAAAGGTCATCTAGTCCAACCCCCCCGCAATGAGCAGAGACACCTTCAACTCGATCAGGTAGCTCAGAGCCCCATCCAACCTGACCTTGAATGTTTCCAGGGATGGGGTTTATACTCTTCTTTTTTATTGCTTAAACTGATAGGAACCTGTACACAGCTGTTCCTGACAAGAGCAAATCTCTTGTGGTGGTAATAGAAAGAAAATATCTTGGTTTGGGTTTGTACCTTCATTTCCTGAAGAAAAGCCACAGCACGGACAGCTGCTGGTTGCTGTTTCTTGGGGTTCTGGGTTCCTTGGATCCACATCAGGAAAATAACACTTTGCCTGTGGAGACAGATTGCCCATTTCCATGCTTGCACCTTTCTAAATTCAGATGCAGTTGGTACCAGTAGAATTGCTTTGCAGTAAGAGGACCCACACTATATTTTCTGTCCTGCTACTCCAAACGCTCTGTAATAGCCTTTATTCTACTGATGATCCAGGGATGGGAGGTGTCATATGCAATAATGAAAAGACAAGACAAGAATTGCCAAGAAAATTAAAATATTAAAGAGGCAGAAAAAATAGCACAGTCCCCTAGTTTTTATCCCCATCGTCTCACAGTGCCAAATGCCATCCTGCCATATCACACTCTTCTCTCCTACCTTAACACACAAAAGAATAATATTCTACTGTGTCTTGAAGCTTTAAATATCTGCAAGGTTAAAGACCCTATCCCTGAAGGCTTGGTTGGAGGCTAAATAGAGAGCTGAAAGCACATACAGCATGTTGAAGGTGTATTACATAAAAGGCTCCTTTCCACCATCACAAAATTTCTTTTAATATAAAAAGAACGAGAATTTCTAGCAGAAAACAGTCATCCAAAAAGTTCCTCATTTTGCTTTTCTGTTCATGCCACTCTTCTCGTGCCCCCGAGAATGAAGCAATGGAAATGAGAACTGGTTCAGTTTCATGGAGGTATAGTACATGGTACACTACATTTCATTGTGTGGAGCTTGATATTGATTCCTGGGAGAAGAAAACCCAATGAATATTCTGGCAAGGAAGCTTGGTAACAGTGCACACAAGTGGATGGTGTGTCAGGAGGCCATTCAAGAAGAGTCTGGAGTAAGTGAACGGGGAGACTAGAGTCTGCCTGAGAAATCGATGGAGGTGGACAAAGAGAAAGGTTGAATCTCAGAAAAATTATCAGAGGAGAAAGAACCGGACATTGACTAGGATGATAAAGATTGCCAGATTTTGAGTCAACATTATATCGCAGGGATGGCTTGTGTATTACCGTGTCTGGGATTTAAAATCGAGTAAGTATGAGTGGAGGAACGATTCCTGTCAGAGAAGCAGCTGTTGATTGTGCTTCTTTGCTGTCAAAATACGGAAAAATGCTGAATGAACGTTCAACTGATTGCTCAATGAAAATAAAATTCTAGACAACTGCCACATTTGGCTGTGTGCCCCAAATGAATATCCAGATATAGGATACACAGCACTAAGCATGTTCATTTTCGGATAACAGATTTGTGTGAAACATCCTCTGCAATGGCTTTAATCATAAGAAAACATAGAAACTAATTACATCTTGAGAACATTTTGATAGCTGTGTGCTGAAAACAGTGAATGAAAAGATACTTCTGTGTACTGCGAGGGATTGCAAAGTTCTCATTAGAACATATAATTACAAAATCATAATTAAACTCGTATGCTACTAAAATAGAAAGCGTTACAATTGAGATGCCGTTTTGTACTTGAAATAATTTAATTTGTACAATCTAAAATTAGCTTTTAAACCTTATTACATAGTGAATGGATGTAATATATATTTATAGGATTCACAGAAGATTGGTTAAAAGCTACTTTTTAACAATCGTGATTGTTTCCTCATATGACAAATAACGGGAGGTTTTTTGTCATTTGGCGATTGCAAAGCAAAAGTGGTGAAGAATCACGAATCACGTATTGAGAACAAACTAGTGATAGAAAATTATGGCTACAGAACTTAAAGGGTCAGCGTCCACTTGTCTGCAGAGGCTCTCTAAAGGCTGCTCAAAATGGGGAACTCGGTGCTGGAGCTACCTTCGGCTTGCACGCTGTTAGGTTGATGCAAAAATAAGGAACTTGGTTTTTTTACACACAGCGTGCTAACAGTAATATAGGGAACCCTTCAAACCACGGCTCTAGTCAGTGGTTTCAGAGAAAGCAACGGGAATTTAGGTTTAGAGGTACTGACTTTAAATAAGGGGCCTTCAGGAGATGTCAGAGAAAGCGGCTAGATACAGGCTTAAATGAATGGACGCAGGTCAGATGTTGGACGTGTGCAAGTAAAGGTGGGAACAGAATTCACACAAGGAGACCAGTTAATAAGAAGTGAAGTTGTAGAGGGAGGGGAAACAATCCAAAAGTGGAAGTACGTTCAAAAGGGAAAAAGGAAGGAGAGAAACCACTAGAAGATAGCAATGTGAGGCTTGCAGAAAAATAAGATTTTAAATACAGCATGGTAATTATCCTTCAAAAACAGGAGAAACAAGGATATGGAAGAAATGTAATCCATAGGGTGTCAGAACAAAATACCTATATAGAAATGCTGGGGAAGACAGATTTGGGTTTGCTTTTCTTTACAAGTGTAGTAAGAACTGCAAGAGTCAAGGGCACAGCATAGGTTATATTAGTGCTCATCAAATGAAAGCCAGTGAGAGAAGGAGATGTAAAAAAATAATTCTGAATTTCTTAACTAGGACTCATGAAAGTAATCTACTTGAAGATCTGCTTTAAAAAGTCTAGTGCCAAGATAGGCTACGGAAAATACATTTGCATTAACTGTCATTGATATTCAGCAAATTATGATATACCAAACCTAATTATCTCAGTGCAGTAATACTTAATAATCATATCGACATCTAACGATTTAATTTTTTGTCCTTTTTGGGAAAACAGCAATAGGAACTAATTACACGTTCCAGATGGCAACAGCGGTACTTTCAGAGCAAGTTTTCTCAGACAGTGATGACACCATAAAAGCCCTTTCTCACGGTATGGGTATGCTCTTCTGTGGACTCTCTGAAAAGTGTCTTCTCCAGGTTGTTCCCTGGCCCTGTCATGGGCGGGACATGGCTCTTGTGTCTCTGGCCCCAGCTACACCCACGTGGAAGTTTCCCCCTCCGGCTTGGCGACACCTGGGTCTGGGTCCTGCTAACACCCAGCTGTGCAGGATGCGTTCTCGCCTGTGGTCAGGTTGCATGGCAAATGATTTCTGCCACGGAGCCTGCTGACCTGGCTGTTGGAAGGATATTCCATGGCCTAGCAGTTCTCACCTTAATACTAAGTATTTCCTCGCGCTCAAATCACATTTTACTTTGTCTTAGGTTGCACTTAGCATTAACAGTTCTCTTATTGCAGTCTGCGGTTAGTATTATAGATACAGATGTGCCCACCAGCAATCACCATTTACACATTGAGCTGTGCAAGTTTAGGACTACCGGCTCTTCCCATAAGATAACTTAATTCAGTAACTGATGGTCTCTGAATTCTTTCCAGTTTTCTGTAGTATTTGTATGGAGCAAAACACAGTATTGGAGGTATAACCCCGCTGGTGCCTGATGGAGAGAGCACGGTGTGTACTGACGGGTCGTTTAAATGTCCCACAACCTTTTAATTTGCATTTTGGCGATATCAAATGAGATCTTCATGAACAATTTTCTATCTGTTACCAACTCCACGTTATTTTGGAGTATTTTCCCTCTTGTTGTATTTGATCGCATTTTTCTGAGCTCGGTGTTAGTTTATTTTTGCCAGTCATACACCTAGTTTCTCTGGAGCTATTCTTTGTGCTGATTGTTTTTCTCAATTTGGCTATTATTTATAAGATTAATTAATTATTTTATTTTTTTTTTGCTTCTGAAATACAAATGAAAATCATTAATTAAGGCTAAACCTAAAAACAACGGTTAAAATATTCAACTAGATGCCTTTCCCCAACTTTCTTTGTTGCTATTTATCATTGTCTTTTTTTGTAGGGTATCTTTCCCAGACTTCTATCTGATTATGTAGTGTAAGATTTACTGTTATTCTTTTTTAAATGAGAGTATATACTTCTGAGAGCTGGGGAGCCCAGCAATGCAATAAATCCATATGGATTTATTCTACAGCATGTGATTGATGGTTGAAATGAGCTCTCAGCTCTCATAATAAGCTTGAAAAGAGGGGGGAGAGAGAGGTATGGTGTAACAAGCAGGAAGAAAAAAGAAGAAAAACCTTTTGGGACTCAACCATGTTTTGCTCAGTCCTTTGCGCTGTGATTGACAAGGACTTAAACAGTCACGTATGCCCTGAGGCCAGGGCTTAAAGAACCTGAGTCCTGTACTGGTTTGTTACGGGTCTGGTGCAAGAGATCTCCACTGTTGTAACTGCAATCAGGAAAAAAAAAAAAAAAAAAAAGACTTTATTAAGATTTGAAGGTGAAGTAAAGCATAGGCCTCTGTTAATTACTTAATTTCCTAAAAATGCAGCTCTGTTAGTGGGAAGGCATTAAAAGCTTTGTGTACCCTGTTGGTGTCTAACTTCTTTCAGTCAACAATGAAGTTTCTAAAGCATGGGAGCGGTATTGTAGATAATTTCAAATCTATGATATTGTTGATTTTAAAATGTGTTAATATGAGGTTTTATATACAAACACCTGTGATTTTTTTTATTTAAATCGTCATATTTTATATCTAGTTAGAATAAGAAATTCTGTCAGGTTTACAACATCAACTGTTAAAAAAAATGCATCCTAGCAGAAATTACATCATATCGCACAATTTCAGGACTATCAGGTCACTTATCATTTAAATCTACCACTGCTGCACCTATATTTTGGATTAAAAAAATCATGTCTTGCAAGAGAAACTATTGCTTAAACAGGAACTTCTGAAATGCTGGGATTTTACGATCCTAATGATCACAGCAATTTGAAAGGTATGAAAATGGAAATTCACCGGTGAAATGCCAACCTGAAACAACTAAGTCAAGAGAGTCACATTTTTTTTCTAATATCAGGCAAGCGTTTTGCAATAAAATATTGTCTTTTTCAAGGTTACTGAATGATAAAAAATATCCTGAAGGTCTCTGGCCTTTGCGTAGCATTAGACGTCATGACAAGATGAAAGGGAAGTTGCAGCTGATTACTACAGATGGTCTGCTTCCAAATTTCCTTAGCTAACTGTTGAAGTCTTTTCTCCACTGTCACTCTGCAAGTGGTTAGGTTTCAATTGCCCTGGAGAAAAGTGAGTATAAGGTTTGGGAAAAAAGATGATGCTGTGTCGGGGTGGGCCACCTTGTGTCTCCAACAGAAGAGCATTTGTTCATTTTGCTCTTCAGCTACCTCACATACGAGCTGGTTCAGGTATCTGCTGAAGTGGAAAGCTGTAAGACTCATTTTATAAAGAAGGATGAGAAAGAACATCACAAATTCTACTCACAACCAAAAGTTGTACAACTACTGCTGCTTACAAATATGGAAGAAAAAGTATTTTGCAGGTTATTGTTCAAATTTATGCTACCGTATTGCTTCAGACAGTTCTAACACAAAATTAATTTTGCAACTAACTAATAAAATGGAGGAAAGGTCCTTGTCCTTTACCATGTCTGCTACAATTTTTTTCTCATTATTTTATTATAAATATCACATTATCTGGGTTTTTAAATGCCACATTTCTCAGAAATATGAATATAAACACACAGTCTTAGGTAGTGTTAATTCTCAGTAAACCAAATGTCTCTGCTCTCCTGCCTATAAAAATAGGCTGAAAAACATGAACCCCAAAAGAAACCTACAAAACAAATGAAACTCATCCATTAATTCAGCTTTTCCAGCTGCCAGAGCTTTTGAATGATTGAATTGGTACTATGGAAAAAATAATATATTTTTGGAAGTAACCAAAAGAATTCCAGGAAAGATTATGGCTTTTACTGTCATCTAGACAAGACAAGAGTAATTGGTTTTCTGCCTCTTTGTGGCTGCCCACACATCGGGTCTGAGCATCTCTTTATATTTTCATCTTAGCAGGTGGAGCTAAAATGGGCAGTACCTTGGCTGTCCTCATCCTGCTCTCCGTCCAGAACAAGAGAGCCAGCAGCAGATGTCTTTACTGCTAGTACAGACCCAAAGCAGGCTGCCATTAGCCTCTCAGAGAACACGTAGAAGAAGATAAATGAATCAGAAGGGTTTCTAAAAATTACAGTACCTCACAAACAGCCCATCGCATCCAGGTGTTTCTAGATGTGTCCATGTCTTTGCAGACATCATGCGGTTAGTCTTCCGCATAGTGTAGTCTGCATTAACAGATCTTTTTCTGAATGCTTGCAAAGCTACCCTAACGTATATACAAGCCAGAAACCAAAAAAGCTTATCTTGCCACTGATAAGTCAAATTAACTGTAGCTAGAATCCAAAATGGTGTTTTTTCACAAGTTGTTCTACCTCCATCCTTTGCGCTGATATAGGGACCCAGGAATGATACCACACAACTACTTAGCTGGAAAATGACCCCAAGACACAACTTTGGACCAAAGGGAGAAACAAAAGATGGTTTTAATTCTTCAAAGTGCAACACTGAATTGTCCGGCCCTGCACTTAGGGGCTTACAACAGTGTCAAGGCAACTGGACATGAGGGCAAGAATTAGGTAAAGAGGATGCCAGGAGGATGAGCCAGGCCACAGGCTCTACAGTGCTGTGGACAATGAGCCTCATTTAATGCAGGGTACATGTTAAAAAACAGGTTGTCTGCAAAAATATGTCCCAACTTCTCCTTCCACGCAGCCCCCCATAAAGGCTGATCAGATCACTCTCAGTTCAAATGATCTCTTCCTCACTTTGGACAAGGAAGAGCCTAAGCAAGCTTGAGAGAGAAGGAGAAAATGAACATCACCATGGGGTATGGTAGGTTCGCGTACCTTTGTTTTCTACAAAGAATGTGAAATTTGTGGGTGGGTTTTGTCCTAACAACCCCTCGCTGCTGCTGCAGAGTCAGAGGATGTTTTCCCCATGCTACAGGTCAGCTCTGCTCAGCCTTTATTCCTTGCTCATGCTATTATTCTGCTTACAGCGGTGATGGGAAAAACCTTCCTGCAAACTGGCAGCAGGCAGTGGTTGAACGCAATAGTATCTTTTAATGGAAAACATTAATGCAAAGATAAAAAGCTTCATGGCACATACTCCGGCAAAGCCTGACTTACTGTAACGGTCCTTAGAGACATTTCAATACCTGAGGTATTAAGACATTATCCCCTAACTGCTGCTCTTACTCATCCTGCTCCTGGAGATTAATAAAACATAGCTTTTGGATCATCCAAAATTCCAATGCGTTTCTGAGCTTCTTTGATACAGAAGGTGCCTCACTATCACTGCAACTCGCTACGTAGTTATATGACAAGACATGGGAAGGTTTTCCCTGCACAGATGGATGGCTTCCTTTCTTAAGTGGGATCTTTCCTCCATGCTGATATGTGAGCAGCACAGTAGTTCTGAAGTTGTAGCACATTGAAAAGCATTTAAAACAGTTACTTACTGTTCTTCCTGCTGAGATCTAGACCCTATCATTACACTGATTTATATTTTTGAAAGATAATTTACAGATAATTAATAATTAACTTTCCAGTTGCTTTCCTGGGGAAAACAGTTCTATTGCAAAGTTTCACAATATGCAGAAAAGAACTGTCCTGGAGATTCAGATAGCACAAAGGATTTTTTTTAGATAAAAGTCATTATTTCTTAGTTGTGGCTGTGTACTTCGAACAGGGAATTATTCCATACTCTATTTTCCTCTATCAGGTTCATGTGCAAGAGGATCAGTTCCTTCAATGTCAGTGGCAGGTGCCAAGGAATGAGGTCAAAATAATGGAAAACCAGGATGTGACAAAGCTATACGCGATGTTTTCATAATTTGTCACCACAGTCAGACAGCTATTTCACGCACATTGAACACCTGCAAAAAAGCTGAATTTAAATAGAAGCTGAGCACACCAGTGAACTATAATCTCATTGACCGAGTTTCAACACGTTACTGATAAGCCCGAGAATTTAAATACATACAGGTGTTCCTTATCATTGTTGCTGTAACAGACAATGCACCTTTGATAGCCTTAAGTATTCGGTGGCTATAAAGCTGTTCCTTTGTTCACAAAGATATTGTGAAGAGGAAAACATGCCCAGTATCCAAACAAGAATGCAAACAGCCCTCTTTGTTGTCCGTCAGCCAGGATTGCATTCCACCAGGGTGCTCAGAGCACCATTCTGCTGCCACTTGTCCTGCTGGCACATGTCAGGACAAGGCGTCTGCAATCAAGGCAGCAGATGGTTCTTTGGGTCGCCTAAAACCAGGGTTGGCATGGACGCATCGTTTATGACGCTGCTAAGAGAGAACAAAATACTGGCATGCACATAATAACAGATCGCTGGATAATGAAGGCATCCTATATCCCGTTAATCCATTCACACGGAACAGTAGCCCACAAGCTTCTGAATAATGTTTTTTTCTATTAACGTGCTTGCTTGTTTCCTGTCTGGTGATACATATGCATTCAGTCCATAACCCATCCATTTAAACCCAATTAAAGACAACTGTTTGGGGAATATTTCAGGGTTTGACTATGCTTGTGGACAGCACTGCACAAGCTGCCTTGAAAACATCTGTGACTGCTGGGCCAACGTTTGAATTGCCAACACTCAGTTCATGGCCAATTCATTTCTTTCTGTCTTTCCAGGCTCCACAGAGTGAAAGCAACACATTTCTGAGCAGTGGTTGGCACAATGTTTAAACCCCCCGAAAGTTTCAGCATTGCAGAAATTTCAGGACCCCGCTGCTGCTCGTATCCCATTTTTACCATGGTATTTCCAAAAGAAAGGAGTGAAAGGGAGAAGAATACAGACCTTCAGTGTGCCTTCCCCATCACATCAGCTTGAGCTGTTCCGGGAAATGTTTCCAAGTCTTAGACCACTTCATGTTTTAATGCTCACGATACGCTGGCTGAGAGCACTCCACAAGTGTTAACCTAAAGCAAGGCAACGAACGATGATACCACAGGTTAGAGAACATGCACTCTCTTAGCTGAATTGCTTGTTACAGCCAAATGCAGATACAGAGTGCTGATATCGATCACTGCGCTTACATTAATGATGTGATCCTTCTGCAGTGGATCAGGCCACCATGCCTTAAATAATCTGCAATTAGTATTAGATGACTCTGAGTGTGCATTCTCAGATAAACTCTGAGGGGGAGGCCAGTTGTCAGAACCTCACTCAGATACAAAACAAGAATGTCTTCTGAGGAAGGAAGGAAGGAAGGAAGGAAGGAAGGAAGGAAGGAACGAAGGAAGGAAGGAAGGAAGGGAGGGAGGGAGGGAAGGAATGGGAGAAGGTTTTCAGTTACTTCTTTTTCAGAGCTGATGCTCCCTTTAGTCCTACTGTGTAAGGTCCTCTTCACTTTGGAGTCAGGTAGTCAAGGAACACAACATTTACAAAAGAAAGGAGAACACAGACCCAAATATATACGGCCAGCAATCATTCAGCAGAGATTTAATTCTTCTGTAAGGTGTTTTTCTTCTGCCTCTGTATCCTGCTCAATTAATCTTTTGGTATCTGCTCCTTGAAAATAGGCTGAGTACTATGGTTTCTTCTATGTCTATGAAAAATTTGGCTGATGAATCCTATGCCTCTCGTCCTCTTTATTGGCTGTTATATATGGAAATGGGTAGGAAGGGAAGCAGAAAAGCCTTGTTTGCCTCCTGAAATACATGTTCCTTAAATTACCAATACTGACCTTTTAAAAATCTTGAGGTTTTAACAAAATAAACTATTGTGTGCTGCATTAACCTTTATCCCCAGGTTTTAAACCTTTAGGAATTGATGCTTCCAGCTTCCATCCACAACACAAAAGCCAGAAACATGATGTACTGCGAGTAAAAGATGAGATTGTCATGATGTCATGAGCAAATAGAACAGGTAAGACGGAACAAAAACATCAGAAAAGGTACCACAAAAATCCTGTGAGAGTGAGCAATGGCAGTAGTGCCGGCTATAGCACCTTGGCATTTCACTTGGCTAAGCCAAGGCACTAAATACATGCACAAATAGCAGTTACCTAATTCTTCACCTCTGATGCGATGTTGTCATGTGTGCCTACAGCATGCAGCAAGGATTTCAGTGGCCTTTTAAAAAAATTTGGCCTCTGAACTGTAGAAGACTCGAGGTTTAATGCTTAGTGGGAAAAGGAAAGAAGACCGTGCTTTGTGTAAAATTACATAATCCAAATATTCCTAAAAATATTGCTATGGAAATATGCATGACACAGGAATAACTGGAATTTGCAGGATATTCTGTCAGCCATAACGGCTTTGTTGTCATACTTGTGGGGCGGCAGCACTGCCTGAACAAAGCTGAGACTCTCAGAGGCGTCTGCGGCTGGTCACGTCTCGCTGCGGTTCCCCAGTGCCGCTCCTGCTTTGTGGGGTTCCTTGGCTGCCGGTGTCAGGTTGGAGGCTCATCTTCACAAGCAGAGCGAGGCACAGAGGAAAGGTGGTGGGTGAGCGTTCGTGCCCTGGCAGGAGCCTGTTGGGTGTCTGTGCTCAGCCCCGCTACGGGCAGCCCCCGGGGACGTGGGGCTGAGGCAGCCTCGCATCTGCTGGACTACCCCTTTGGCAGCTCCTAATGATAAACCCAAACTACTGGGAAGAAGAAGCTTTTCCATTGTAAATTACATTTTTCTTAGCATGCCTAAGATCCAGCAGTCATATTTCATCGGATGACATTTTCCAGCTTTATAGTTTGTTTTTAATACATGATAAAGCTCTTCTGAAAGTTTTGTATAATTTCTTATGGAAGGGTATGATAAACAGTTACATAAAACATACAGAAATTACTATAACCACTAAATTTTTCTTCTCACTTTTTATGGGTTATTTTAATTATTGTATTTGTTTTCTTATGAATCATGAGCACAGTGTATTTTGAATTACTTCTGCATGGGGGTTGGTCTCCATTAACAGGAAAAGAGTTTATTTTATGAATACAAAAAGTGCATAGATTATCAGCAACTAAAATACATTTTAAAATCCCAAACATCGCAGTCTCAAGAATGAATTTTACTTATGCTGTAATATTGCTAAGTTGGATACGGGTAGTCTTTACGAGTTCTTTAAAGACAGCTTTGAAGCACTGAGTACAGGTGAAAAAACAGAGCAAGATATTCAACGACGTGTATCGTTGGCCTGTTCTAATATATGTCCTCCTTTATTTCTCTAAGTAAAACCTCGGGCCTGATTCTCTGACCCACGTGCTCTTGGGAGAAGGTAAAAGGTAGCAGGAGGAAGCAGTCCAGAAATTGCTGGGAAATGTACAGCGCCTTTGAGACCACGTCCAAGTAATAAGTTTGGCACTTGAGCTCAGACCGATGCAGTAATTCTGGGACCTGGCCATACCTGTTCTAGTTTTTCCTTTTCCCTGTAATTGCTTTGCTGTTTTTTTTCCCTCCTTTTAGAACAGCAGATTCTGCTTTTTGATTTGCAAAGCAGCAACTGGAAACATGACTCTGCCCATTTTCTTATCTTATCTGGGCTCTGACTGCATTTAAATGATCAGCAGTGTTCAAATAGGCTGAGCAGTGCAGCACCGTCCTCCCACTGCCAGGGATGAATGTGGGATCAGCACTTTGCAACAGGAGAATCAGCACATCCGTGGTCTGTTTGACGCTCTGCATAACAAGAGGAAATATTTAAATTGCAATAACTTGCTATGATGTATCTAAACATGGCTGGAAAACGTCTCCTTAGTTTTGCACCTCTCAGACGGTGAGATGCAGTGCTGCAGTGAGGACCTCTGCGCTGGCAGTCCGGCATGAGATGTTCTCCGCCTTGGACTTGGATGACACGCATTATGATGAAACTTGAAGATCCTTAAGTGTGTGAGCTCTTGTGGGAATTGAGGCATGACTAAAAGGGTCAGAAGACACTCAATTTACTTAGTAGAGACAATTTATTAATGTTTATAATTTGCTACATAAAATATTAGAAGTAATATTTTAAAGACACATGTGCAATGTTTCCCCTCTATCATGTCCATCCAACAATTTACAGTGACAGTAAAAATGTTATGTTACAATCATTTTTTCCCCTTAATTGCCCAGGAAACAGAGTAGTTAGCTAGTATTAACCAATAAACAGTGAAATTTATAGAAAACAGTCTGTTTGTAACCTGATAGGGAATTATTTTGGAAAATTGTTTGTCCAGGCCCAATGATAACTACTAACAGCCTACTCTGTAGTACCAAATGGAATTGTATTATCATGATGAAGATATTACCCCAAACAATGTATGTGTTGCAACCAAATCCAGTGATGAAATTTTGCCTGTGCTGTCAGCAGGCCTTCAGCCCAGTTTCTCCTGGATTCAGTCTCCATTTGCTGAACAAGCCTAGACAGGTCAAAGCAGCAGAAACCAGCTTGGATTCAGCATGGTTAGGCATCTAGTGCAGAGGAACCCAAAGCATGTTAGGATTTGTGCTCTGCTCTTCATGTTGGGAGCCAGCTCAGACCTAGCTCTTGCATGTTGTCGGAGTTTGTACGATAAAAGCATTTTATGTCTAGATGGGAACATCATCACTGAAAGACGTGATCTAGCCAGAGTGTGACCTACCCACACCGAACCCTGAAGACTACAGAAAAGCTTAGCTGCGGGTATGTATCTTTCCCAAAACTTCTCTGCACACGGTTGCTATGCTCAGCAGCAATAGCTGACATGAGGACTTCTCAATCCATTTCATTTGCAGTGACATGTATTAGCTTAAGTAATACCTTATTAGCATTCCATCTTTTTATTAGCCCAAACAATGCAGTGGCTTAAACTGTTAGCTTAAACTATTCAGACAGTCATTGCTGAACTGGAACTTCGGGATGAAATGCGAGGAGCAATCTTGGCAGATCAGCCTGGCTGGGAGCAAGCGGAGAGGGTAGGCAGGGCAGAGGGCAGAGCACAGCAACCTCATACACTGGGGCAGATGGATCCAAAAAGGGCATCATCCACAGCTATAGCCAGTAAGCGTTTAAAAATCCCAGCTGAGCTGGTCTGAGACAGTTTAGTGTAAAAGTAGTTTTACACAGTAAATAATTAATTCCGTATGCTTCCTACTTTGCGTTCTTTTCTTTGCCTTAGCTAAATCGTGTCTCACTTTAAAAAGCAAACAGAGTAAAGCTAAATGTCAGAAGAGTTTATTTCCAGATGAGTGATACAATTATTAACAAGCAAGTAATCAAGCCCTCAGATAATATACAATTCAGTGCATACCTTTGACATTTTGACTAAAAGTATAAAAAGTGCAATTAAATCAATGCACTTCCCTAATAGAGTTCTTACATCAAAATTCTGGATGGCTAAGGTTAACTCATAATGATTTAATTAATAATTTTTTAAAATCACACTTGATCACTCTTTCTGTTTCTGCAGAAAATCATTAATGCTCTTTAGTGAAACTGGTTATTTGTCACAAAGATTGTCTTACATTATTAATAAAACTTTTCATGGAAACTTGTATGTGTTAGAAATTTCAGAGATGAAATAATATAAAGGTGTCATAGAGATAATTTGCAGAGCCAGTTTATATAAGTCTAGATGTTGAATACCCTCACATATATTTCATTCTCAAGATAAACATACAAATTTTTGTTTCAGGTCCATAAGCACAAATTGTATCTCTCCTTCATGCTGAGAAGTCACAAAAAATAAATCACTGTTTGAGAAATAAATATGTTTGGTAACACGCTTTGTCCTCACCAATCAAAAAGATTAAATTAAATAGCAAAGCTACTATAAATTTCATGAAATTCAGATTTCACAGGTATGTGTTGTCTTAAAATGTCAGAAAGATAATACGTTCCAAGGGACTTAAATACCCGTTTCTGTTTTACCTCTCCATATCCCCAATTTTATTTTCCTATCATCTGGCAGTTGAAGAAATTGGCACACTACAACAGTACGCCAGAAAAATATGTCATTTATGTACAATTACCCTTATGCAGTACTGCTATAAGCCACAGGTCCTGGTGAACAGCTGAAACCCACTGAAATTGCATACAAAACTCATCAATCTGGCATTTTAAAGTTAAAATTGTTCAATAAACCAGCTGGTTTTGAAATCCTGAGCTGGTATCTTCCTTCAAACCTAGAGTCCTGCCAACCTGTGGAGATGGTTTAATCTTATTGTGCTGATTAATCTGGGTACATTCAATCTTTCTCATGTTTCTTGAGTTAAGTTTATCATGGAAACTTTTTTGTAAATCTGAGTAGCTGATGGAGAACAGAAAACAATAATAGACAAAATGGCTATGAGACATGATAATTTGAGAAATGAAGATATTTCACTATTTTCCAAATACTTAAAATGTTTTGGAAAGCCATTGTTTCAAAATAGGTAGACCTAGAAGCTACAATAAAACAAACACAAAAAAATGACTAAACCTAAAGCATGGTCATGTCTTTGCCTTCATTACTATTTAGAAAGGTTTGATAGTGTTACAATGACTGAAACCTGATTTTCCCCTAGGAAAAATACATCGTCAGTAGACAGGTAAGTTCTGTGGCTCTTTGTATCTGAACTATCTTTTTCCGCTGGCAGCTCCAGTGTGGGCTGTTTTCATTCATACCTCTGCCTTTTCAGAGTTTTATTTGAAAGAAGAATCCTAAGCTCAGACTCATGACTCCTGTGGGACCAGGATAGGAATATTTGTTGATAAATATTCAGGGACTGCAATATGGAGCTGCTGTAGCTACAATGACAGAAAGAATAATTGAGGCTGGTGATCAGGGAGCTGTGAGTAAACATTTGAAATGGACTTGGGCTGTGGTACGTATCACTGATCAATGCACGGTTCATCACACTAGGGTAAAGCTGCCGTTGTTTATGCTCTGCTCAGATACTACAGTAATTATTGTGTCACAGATAAGTCATTTGATAGAATAAGTAAAGCGGTGTGGACACATTAGTTCCCTTTTTGATGAGTATAGGCAACATTTCCTTGTTAAAGGAAAAGCTGGACATCCTTACAGAAAAAGAAAACATGGCAGTATTTAGCATATTGTCTTGAACCCTCGTGTAATAAAAGATTAGTGAAAGACAATGGTTTTTTCCCCCCGTGTTTTCCCTTGTTCTCTATTAACATGTATTTCGATAAGGGTGTAGAGAATACGGCATGAAATTGGAATTGCAATAATATTTAGGACTGATGAGAAATAAAAAGATTAAAACGCATCATACAAAATCCATTATTGCCTCTGTTTTTGATACTGTTAACCCAAAGTACAGGAAATTAACTATCAATAATGCCTGGAAAGGTCATGGCTGTTCTTTACTGGCCTGTCTCCTTTTTTTTTTTTTNTTTTTTTTTTTTTTTTTTTTTTTTAAACTTGTAACTGGCCACCTCTTTTGCTTCTAATATCTTCTGCATATGTGACCCCTGGGTTCTAACCATCATCCCTCCATGTTTTTGAGCCTCTTACCAGAAAAGGAAATTATTTTGGCTGGAGCACTGCCTGGATGCTGATGCTGTCTTTGCTCTATGTGTACTTTGTAGATGCAGCAATCTTGGAGAAAGAACTCCATCTCAAAAGAAACACAAGCCCTGAGACAGCTAGCAGCAGGCTGGAGGAGGACGCTGAGGACCGTAAAGGAGTGTGTGATGTTGGCATGAGATAGAGTTGGTGTGGAGGACAGTAGTTTGAGGTAAAGGCTGGAAGTCTGTTTGCTCTACAGTGCGGACGTAGTGCTATGGGTGGTACGACAGCCCAGAATCATAGAATCATAGAATGGTTTAGGTTGGAAGGGATCTTAAAGATCACCTAGTTCCAACCCCCCTGCCGTGGGCAGGGACACTTCCCACTAGACCAGGGTGCTCAAAGCCCCATCCAACCTGGCCTTGAACACTTCCAGGGACGGAGCATCCACAACTTCTCTGGGCAACCTGTTCCAGTGCCTCACCACCCTCATAGTGAAAATTTTCTTCCTGATATCTAATCTAAATCTACCTTCTTCCAGTTTGAAGCCATTACCCCTCATCCTATCAACTTATAGCATAATGGCCTACATGATCATTTTGAATAGTGTTAGGAATCACTGCCATACCTTCGTAGTCAAAGGCGAGAAGGATGCAAAGGTAGCCTAAAGCTACTTCAGCTCTCTGATGCCTGCTTGACCGTCAAGTTCTTTATTATGCCCATAAGGTACACAATACAGATTATCTCCTGTTTGTCTGAGGGGAAAGGGAATCTAAATTTAAAGCAGATTGGCTTTATTTCACTGGTGATAGCATTTGCCCTAGAAAAGGCAATTCAGGTTTGTTTAGATACTCCTCTGACTAATTCCTAGGCTTGTATGCTGTGTGACCTGCGCAGACTTCTTTTCAGCTGAAGCAAATCACTCTTCTTGACATGCTGTCAAGAGTCACAGACTACTGACCTTCAGGGCACAGTGCAAAAGACGCTTGTTTTATTGAGCAGCCGATTGACTAGTTATGGATTTTTTCCTTGGCTTTGTTTTTGCCAACAGCATATTTAATTTGTGATTTAATCTTTTTATTCAATGCCTAGCTGCCTCAGCAGTCCACTTTAAGAACTAGTGTATGAAATATATACATTTTATGTCTGTTTTCAATTAATCATCAGTGATTATGCTGTGTAATTATCTATCCCATTTGGTTTAATATCAGTAATGGATGTATATTAAAGTTACTTCTGCCATCTGCATATTTTTCCTGCCAACTGCTATTCAGCGACCAGCTTTTTAAGGCATTTTCTGAGCAGAGATGGCCATCTGCTAATCTTGACCATGCTCGTATTTTAAGATTTGTTGACTTGATTATATAATGAAATTGGAAATAAGGAACATGATATATGCCGTTGAAGACTGTTATCAGTTTGTTGATCAATAAATACTTAAGTAATTTTTTACTATTATTTTCCCTTTTTAAATCGCTGAGATTTCCTATTTCTCAGTTAGACATTTTTGAAGCATGTGAAACCGTTTACCGTTCAAGACAGGATACTTTAGAAAATGTCTACTGTAGTCTGGTAAAAGACAGCAAGTTTTCCTCATTTTATTAATCCAATCCCTGTAGCAGTTTCCCATTTCCAGTTTAATACCCACTATGTGTATTTATGGCTAAAAGTATATTTTCACACCATTTTCATTACCCATGTAAGTGGTGGTTTTGGAAGGTAACCAGCCCGCACGTTAGGAGTTCAGTTTGAAGTCTATGTTGATATCATTACTCACTTTTAGATCCCACCTTTCTCCCGAGCCTCGAAACGGTCCACGTGAGTAAGGCTCTGGCTTCATATCATATAGAACAGTCAGTGGGAACAATCTCTAATATCCTCTGTGATTTCCATGCACTGTCTGAACCTTGTAGAAAAAAGCAGATCTCTTCTGTCAGATGATGCAAACCCAATAAACCTCTTTTTCTTCAAAACGAGACAAATCTGACCCTTTCCAATTTCTTCCTCTCACTGTTAACCCTTTTCAGTCTTCTCCTTAAAATCTCTAGCTGTTCAGGCAACACCTACAACTTTTATTCAGGGAATACTCTGTAAAAAGGCATTGGGTGCAGCCTATAATGGGACAAATGGTTTTCTCTGGATGCCTCATCTGCTTTATTCATTTTGTTTTGTTTTTACATGAAACTAGTTTATTCATCTATTCACTTACTGGAAACTGAACTTCAGTCATGAAACTGAATTTTCACTACAGTGTACGCAGCGAGCCCTTCTTCTGACTCTATGTTCTGGTGAAACGTGGACGTTGGACAGAAATACCTGGCTATTTCCACCTATTAGAGAAAGCCAGAAGTAAATGCATAAACAAAGTTTACTTGTAGCCCATTTATAAATGTAACTTTTTTCTTTTCAAATAAATGATTCATCCTTGTGAAAATAAAAATACAGAGTTTTCTAATGCTTTTGCCAAGCATTGGAAGGGTAAATATTCAATTAATGAAAATGTCTGTATTCAGTGGGTAAATAAAGTTCCACCTTTCTTTCACTCCTATCTATATCACCAGAAATATAAGATGTAGATTTTAGAGAATGTGTTTTCAGGTCCTTGGAATAATATGGTTTTCTTTTTGCATTTTTATATTAATTTATTATATTATGAATGAACATGTGGTTTAGCAACTTAATTACCTTTATTCTGACAAAAAACTGCAAAGTGTCATCAATAACTTTTCCAATTATTTCCATTATGTTTATCACATACCAACTGCACTGCAACTTCTGTTTTGCTAATGAATCAGTATTTTTCCAAGAACTCTGAGAAAAATTACATTTTTCTTACATCTTTAATCCTTATGTTGGTAAACTGTATTTGGTTTTTTGCTATAGTATACTGTCTATGTTTTTTCTTAAATGCTTACCAGTGAATCACCAGTGTAAGACATATGAAACATGTTTTCCTTCATTTGTAATAACAGAATGTAAAGTATACAGTGGAAATTCCAGAGTATTTTTTTTTCAACTAACCAGAGAAACCGGACATTTTTGTTTTAAGTCAAGTGAAACAGAAATACTTACCTGGTTTTGATTAAAAAATATTTCTTAATTATTTTTAATTCACTTCAAAATTATTCCTTTGACTGAATATGAAATGATACTTTTAGTTGTGGATCATTTCCCAATATTATTTTTTTTTGTTGGTAAATTTTGATACATTCTTAAAGGAAGAATAGTTTTTGGAAATGGAGAGTAACAAGATATAAAATAATGTAAAAAATATTTATGCAAAGTGTTTCTATATTTCTGAAATTAACTATTCATTTTTTACATTAGAAAACACTCTTTTCTTTTGGCCAAAACTCATTTTTTTAGAAAACAAATTGTTTGTTAAAATATTTGGCCCAACACTTCTTTTGCTGAAGTGAAAATTGGTATTGATATGAAAAAAGAAATCATATCGCTATCAAAGATACTTTAACACCTGATTTCTGAAGTATCATTCAATAATCACATAAATTATTCTTCATTTCTTTGTGTGTTAATCAAATGCTAATAAAATCCATAAATTGCAAGAGTTGTAATATAATGTCAGTATTTTTAATTCCAGAAAGATAGAAAATTAGAGGATATTATAATCTCAAACCACTTTTTTATTTCATGGAAACATAGAATGGTTTAGGTCGGAAGAGGCCTTGAAGATCATCTAATTCCAACCCCCCTGCCATAGGCAGGGA
>RSEF01000003.1:91734068-91765930 GCA_003993805.1 Himantopus leucocephalus | reverse complement strand
AAAAAAAAAAAAAAAAGACAAAAAAAAGAAGACTTCTTTCTCTCATCTTGTTCCCTGTCAGAAATATTGCATAGTATTTATAACAACTAGGTGCAATTTTCAAGATCACTTTTGCCTTTTTTTTTTTATTTAATTTATCAGCTTAAAAAATGCATTCAAATTACCAAAGATGATATGTTTGGTTTCTTTTCCTTCTTCGAAATCATGTATTCAGTTTCTTTTAAAAGAGTGCATGTAACGCCCATCAAAAGAATATCTGCATTTGTCATGAAGACATTTGTCATGGCCCAGTGGAAGAAATACAGAGAATTTCTGAGGAAACCTAGAGCTCTCTCAGGTATTCTCCTGAGGCATCAAGGAGTATTTAGATAGTCTTCTGAGGTTACCACGTGCTGTTTATCATTATTAACCACATCTGAACAGTCAAGTCAAAACCCAGTAATCTCTGGAAGTGTGGCATAGATGGAAACAACCACCACAAGCATGAGGTAAGCACAAGGAGCGTCCAAGGTGAGTATAAGCATATGAACACTTTAAAGAGGGACTTGTCCAGTAGGACAGACCAAAAGCAATGATTGTTCTAGAAAATGGTGGAACCATATCAGCAACTTTCTATCTTCTCTATCTGTTTCTACAATGAAATATTTTTATTTGCACAGGACTTACCCTTAAAACTAAGTTAGTATAAGAATCGAGAGAGATGATAAACTGCTTTGGAAGCTCCAAGGCAGTGGAACTCTCCTGCAAAAGAGAATCGGTGTAGGGAAAATGGACCCTTAAGAATAATGTGTACAGCTGGATTATATGGAGAAACTGGCTCTACTGGGATTTTAAGGCATCCTAACAAAGAAAATCTTTCGATAGACTTTGAGCAGATTTTCAGTCCGTAACTTGCTTAAACAGCCTGAATTCTAGAAACTACTGCAGTTCGCACCCAGCACTGAGTTCAGACTCTGGTTCATCCCTCCTCTATACCTCAGAAAACATTAGCAAATGGCATGCGCCAAAACTGCAGCAGAATTTTAAAAGCCTTATGCAACACCCTAACATCCAATAGCCAGGGATTATTTTTATTTTCTTCTTCTGTTTAACAATTGACTCGTGTACTGAAGAGTATAATTTTATGGAATTCTTTATAAATGTATTTCCTGATGAGTACTTGATGAGTATCAAGCTTACATCCCTGAGGGCATTCAGCCACTGTGCAAGTCAGTCTGCAAGGTAAACTTGGCTCATGGCCCTACTGCCACAGGGCACAGCGCCATCCCAGCCAAGATGCTTCACACCATCGTCACTCTTTCAACCAGATGAGCTAATGTGCATGTGCACATGCCGTCATTCTGGCACTTTCTGAGATCAGCAGCTTTACTGTTCATGCATGTTCTTGGTCCTGCACAGGCACAGCAGGATCAGCCTTCCCTGGAAGTATCAGGTGCTCTGAGCAATGTGGAGCACCACTGAGTCCAGGATCAAAATCGGATGCCAGTTTTAGCAGTCAAGGATTGTCCTGCTGCAGAGTAGCAGCAGGACAAAATGCCCAGCATGTGCATTGAGGCTCCAGGCATTTGGGCTGCGTGTGCCACCCTGGCAGCTGCTCCCCATCTGTACCAGCTCCATCCCCAGGTGACATAGACAAGGTGTCAATGTCCCATTGTCAACCTGCAATGAACTACTCCAGCATACGCTCTGTAGATCAAACCCAGTGAAGTTACTGATAGAGGGCTCAAAAGTTTAGTAATTTTCTCTGCTGTCAACAATTTACCCTACTTCAATATTTGGAAGAAGAAATAGAGTATTATTCCTGCAAGGAGGAGACTGTCAAGAAATCTGCCTTACTTCTACCCCATGCATCTTCAAGAAATCCAGCTTCCTGCTGGAGCGTATACGTATATGCATATTCTCTCTGAGTTTTCATAGCAGGAATACAGAACTACCCTCTGCTCCCGAAAGCAATACATGCACTTTGGCACTGATTAGGGTCATGATTTCTGGGAAATAATTGCAACGTTGGACCTTTAGGTCCTTGACTCCTCCAGGAGAATCCACAGCTTGGACTGATGTACCCCAGCTGTGTGCATAGTGGGTGATGAGATCTGGGATGCATCACTATGAGCAAGTGGAGAAATAGGTGGGTGAACATGGCCTACGCTTTTGGTGGCCTCAATCATTTTGTCAGTTCTCTTATCAGTGTTCAATATCCTAATATATACGATTTTCTGCTGTATGACCTGGAAAGTATGTGAATACATTTCAGAGTGATTCAGCTATAATCATAAATACAAATACATAACAAACCCATAATTAACACTCTAGAAATAATTTCTTCATATGAAAAATCTTGTCCTGATTGGTGGGTCTCAGATACCCACTGCAGCTCACAAACACATATATTTTCTTTATTAATTTTTTAAATTTTCATTTCAACAAGTCAGCCATTAATACACCTGATGATAATCCATTTCTATCTCTGCATTTTACACATCTTCGATTTTTACCAAAGCACATCCAGGGGTGAAAGACTGGATCGACTAATATTCATCTACCAAACAGTTTGCATTAATACCGCAAGACCTGCAGTGGGAATCCAAATGAGGCATCTTTAGGCTGACTGGCAACGACACGCCAAGGGGATTCAGAAGGCTGACTCTTTCACCCACATGGCTTTTAGCTCACCCATAAGGTTGACTTGCAGCTACAAGCCTACCTTGTGAAAGTATCTGGGTTTTGTAACATTTTGCAACCCACATATCATAAGTACCTTTTAAAGAAGTTAACGTACGACACATTAATAAATCGGTGTCGGTCTTGGGAACAAGGTATTTAGGCTAAATAGCTCCTCTGGGACTGTCAGGATCAGGGGCCAATGTGACACAGCATAACCAAAAGCAGATTGCGAGTCTGACCATAATTACGAAGCTACGTGCCGTGGCACTCAGATGGGAGAGAGGATTCCTCTGTCATTCTCTCACCTCAAAGGTGGAGTACTTCCAACCAGGGGCACTGAGTCACCGCTCTTCACATACGAACAATTAATCCTCCCAGTTGCTGTCCTTGCCTAAATACTACCTGGGTAGCTTGCATGGTGACACATCCTCATCCTGCTCAGTCTGTGAGATGCGAGGAGATAATGGAAGGCAGAACGCATGGTTAAAGTTGTCAGTTCATAGGGTAAATAACCTTCCTGAAAAAAATGCAGGCAATAACACAGCTGAAAGATAATTATTTGTTATCATCTCATGATCTATATGATTTAGTTTCTCAGGATTTTTCCAACACTTGTAAGTAAATTCTTTGCCATTTCCATTTTTTCTGTAACTTTCTTCAGTTTTTTTTTTTTTAATTTTACATGGCAGTTAAAGCAGTAAACGAGAGAAGCTAATTTGTCTATGAGTTAGAATGGTTGTAATGAAGCATAAAAGTGTGCATGATTCTACCAATCTGTGATTCAATAGTTTTCATTTTGTACTAAGATGTATTAGAATGTATTAGATATATTAAGGTGCATTAGGTGTATTAGAATACAAGATGTATCAGAATAAAAGACGTATTAGAATAAAATTAAATAGATGACTAATAAAGATAAAACAATTAAGCAATTTGAATTCCTAATAGTCAATAAAATAGCTAAGATGACTACTGTAAAGGAGTGTTACTTATTGGATGACTTACTATGTTCTTTTACTCACACAATAAATATACAGGCTGATGACACCTTACTTTCTCCATACATCCGTACGGAAGAGAAGCAGGAAAGACTCTTAGAGACTCAGTTGTAAGAAATAAGTATGAGAGAACTGGGAAGAAGACAAATTTTAGACAGATATTTTATTTTTTTAATATTATTTTTTACTGATGAATCTAGATGTCAAAGGAGATATTCTTGACTCATGCACATCAAAGCTATTCAAAATAGCTATGGGTAACACCTGCACATTTTATAACCAAGATCCTTGGAGTATATAACAAGTTTATAGTTTTTTTTTTTTCTGAAAACCCTAAGTATGTTTAAGCAGGCAATCTAGCAGGCATGACTGGGAGCCAGCTTGGTTGAAAGAACACATCACTGAACTTAAATACAAAGAGGATGTGTACAGAAGGTGGAAGTGGGGCCAGGCTAGCCGGGAGGAGTGCAGAGGCATTGCCCAGGCATGCAGGGCAAAACCAAAGCTCAGCTGGATTTGAAGCTGGTGAGAAGTGTAGAAGGTAAAAAGGTCTTCTATAGGTACCTCGTCAGCAAAATGAAGATCAGCAAAAATGTGTCCAGCTGCTGAATGGAGTGGTTGAAAAAGAACATGGAAAACACAAGGAAGTACGTTCTTTGCCTCGGTCTTTACTGAGTAGGTATTTCCTCAGGCATCTCCAGGTCTCTGTACTGGCTGATTGGGTTTGGGGGAGAGAAGTACTGCCAATAATAAAAAAGCATTGAGTTATGGACTGCTTAAGCACATTGGACATAAAGAAATCTCTAGGTTCAGACAGCATGCTGAGAGAACTGGACACAGAATTGCAAGACCAGGCTCTATTGCCTTTGAAAGGCCATGGTGGTCAGGGGGACTGGAAAAAGGCCTCTTAAAAAGTGCATAAAGGAAGGTCTAGATACAGGACGACTACAGGACAGTTGGCCCCAATTCAGTTCCTGGGAAGGTTATGGAGCGAATTACCTTGCACACTCAGGGGTTTTATATTGGATATTAGCAAAAATTTCTTCACAGAAAGGGTTATGAAGCATTGGAACAGGCTGCCCAGGGAAGTGGTTGAGTCGCCACCCCTGGAGGTATTTAAAAGTTGTGTAAATGTGGTGCTTAGGGACATGGCTTAGTGTTGGACTTGACAGTGTTAAGTTTACGGTTGGACTTGATGATTTTAAAGGTCTCTTCCAACCTAAAAGATTCTATGATTCTATGATCTTGGAAGCCATTTCCAAGTGCATGAAGAACAAGAAAGGCATTGGGAATGGTCAACGTGGATTTACCAACAACAAATCATGCCTGATCAGCATGACCGTCTTCTGTGATAAAATGCTGGACCTGTGGACAATGGGAGAGCAGCAGATGTCATTGACCTTGGCTTTAGCAAGATTTTTGGCGCATTTTCCTATAGCATTTTAATAGACAGGTTGAGAAGGTTTATCCCAGATGGGTAGACTGTAAGACGGGTGAAAAACTGGGCTCAAGGGGTTTGTGGTCCAATTGGTGTCTCGTTATGATGGTGTTTCCCAGGGACTGATACTGGGGTCAAAACTGTTTAACATGTTCATTGATGACATGGATGATAGGGTGGAACACACCCTCAGCGAGTTTGCAGATAACACCAAAATGCTGGAGGGCAGGGTTGTCTTTGAGAGGGACTTTGATAGGCTGGAGAAATCCTCATGAACAGAAACCTTATGAAGTTCATGAAAGATAAATGCAAAGTCTTGCATCTGGGATGGGAAAATACCATGCAACCATGCAGCCTGGACACTGACTAGGTAGAAAACAGATTTGCTGAAGAGGAACTCACAGACAAGAAGTTGAACAGGAGTCAGAAATTCACCCATATGGTGAAGATCAACCACAAGCTGTGCTGCGTTGTTAGGTTGTGGGAGGGGATCCTTCCACTCAGTGCTTCTGAAGCTGCATCTGGGGTAATGTGTCCTGGTATGGGCTCCTTGTTACAAGGCAGCTGTTGGTATACCTGAGTGAGTCCACTGCAGAGACACTAAAATAGTTAGGGGACTGGAGGCCATGAAGTACAAGGCGAGACTGAAGGAGCTGGGCTTGTTCAGCCCAGAGGAGGGTAGGCTCAGGGGGGATCCTATTACTATCCTCAAATATCTAATGGGGGCAGGGGGGAAGTTATAGAGAGAACAGAGCCGGACTCTCCTCAGGGGCACACACTGAAAGGATGGGAGACAAGTTGCCACAATGGAAACTCCAGCTAGGTCTGAGGGAATAATTGTCTCTGTGAACGTGTGTGGGCGCTGGAACAGGCATCCAAAGTGGCTGTGGGATCCCTGTCCTTGGAGAAATTCAGACCGTGACTGGACAAAACCCTGAGCAACTCGACCCGACTTATGAGTCCGCCCCACTTTGAGCAGGATGTTTGGCTCAACGGCTTCCAGAGGTCCCTTTCAGCGTAAATTGTCTTGTCATTCTGTGCTAGTTTAAAAGTTGCATTTTACAGTTTTCACTTGCTTCAGCTTTCCATATCGTTGTCTCTAATCTGTGTTAGAAAATCTAGGTGAGCCTTGGACATTGTGATTCATTTGACATACTGGAAGTGTTCAGTTGGAAGTTAAAAATATATTAAAAAAGCTATTTGGTCAAGAAACAGTCCATAAAAACTGACAACCGGTGTTCGTCTGATTGAGGGGAAGAATGGGAAATCTGTACCTTTCAAGATTTGGCATGCATATGCTCTTTATCTCAAGAAAACTGGCTTTCTAACATATTTATGTTTTAAACAGAAATTTGTGGATTAAAAAAACATGGCAAAGAAATTTGGCTGAGGAATGTAGGTATGTTTTTACAGAGCTGAAAGCAGCCCTGTAAATCGGCCACCCTTCCAGGGCACCCAGGGCATCTCCCTGGGGCTGGTGGCCGGGAGCGGTGGGGGGTCCCCTCCCTGGGGACAGGGATGAGCCGAGGCTGGGCCGGGATGCGGGCCTGGCTCAGCATGGCCCATGGCCGGGCAGGGCAGGGCTGTGGGGAGCTGGAGACCGATCCTGCTGCAGCGATGCTGGGGCAGGGGCTGACGGCCCTGTTGGGGGGGGTTACATGGGGTCCTGAGCCAGGCGGGGGGAGCCCCAGGGGAGCGGCAGGGACAGTCAGGCCCATTAGTGCCTTCAGGGCCATGATACCTTCGTTCATGCCACCAATTTTCCAGTTAAATATATTCAAAAGGTACTGAAGTTTTTCTTAGTGGAAACATTTTCTGCTGGGAACATTTTGAATGCTTTCATCTCAAAACAAGCCTTTTGACCATTCAAAATTTTCTGCCAAGGCTGTTTGTTACCTCTGTATAATTTGCCTTTGCTTTCTTGGATGAAAACCTTGTTTATTTAAATGTTTGAGACAGTATTTCTCTTTTAAGACTACAGGTGCAAATGTTTTATATCTTAACACATGCCAAACTAATTTTTTGGTACCCTTATTGTCTGAATGCATACTGTGTAAAGTATAGTAAGGTGCTACATTGGTCATTAAGAAAAGTAGCTATTTATGTTAGAATATTTATATTAATTGAGAAGTTAATTTGGCCAGCTGTCATACGCAAGCCTTTGGCTTATGCAACTCAAAAAGAAATGACTCACATTACACCCACTCTTTTAAGAGAAGAAAGATTATGAAAACAAGATAATGCATTCTTGAATAACGACTTAAAAGTCAGAAACCCTTCATTAATTTAGTGAGATGAAAGATTTGCATGAGCAATGTTATTTGGATTTATTTGAAACAGATTTTCAACTTTGGAAGTACAAAAGCTGGCTTCTTTGAATGCCATTTAAATGAGAGAGGTTTACTGAAAAGTTGATCTTCGTGATTTCTTTCACTTATCAATATAATCGACAACTTATATAGTTAATAAACAGTATACAGGTAATAAACCACATAGATTATCTGTGATACAGCAAAAAGGATCTATCTTTCCACAGAAGAATTTATCAGTCCTTCCACACATTGTTTCAGGTATTTGTAACACATCCAAATTAGACTCTTCTGTTTATTAAGGGAACAAAGAGATTAGAAGTGTCCTCTAGAGTAACCAATAGTTGGATTTCTGTTGCACACTCAGCTTTGCAGCTTTTATGCCCCTGTCTCCCTGTGAGACCAGGATTTGTTAGGCCCCTGCAAGAACGCACTCTCAAAGGTGTCATCATCAGCTTAAACTTTCTACAGAGAGATATGGAAAAGAAGGAACTACCTGTTCCTTGCACTGCTGTTCCTCCTGAATTATCCTTTCCTTTTGTTAATAATAAAACAGTCGTTATTAGTAATGGCAATTATTTTGCCTGATTCCAGTCATGGTATCTCCTAATGTCCAACAAGCAGACTGACATGACCGAACCAGTCTCCAGCTTGAGGTAACAGCCTCCAAAGGCAGCAGCTATTCCAGTTTGTCCTGCTGCTTTTGTTACTCTGTGTAACATTTTAACATCCATTTTTAGCTCTTTTTAGGGATTTTTTGCTCTTATGAAACAGCCTTTTTTTACCTTACATACATCCCAGCATGTGAACTTAGTTCTAGTCCAAGTACTGAAAGACATCTCTGCAATTTTTTTCACCAATGACCATTATATCTATATTCCTATGCAGCCAGAAAGGCAATGCACACAGAATGATACACAGTGCAGATATTAAGTTGCCAATGTTATTTTTGTATCTATATTTATTTTTGTGTTAACTAAAGAAAAGCTAATGATAAGAATCTCTCAATGTATTGTTTTATTTTCTAATTTTTCCATTTCCAGATTCTCAAAGTCTCAAATCAATACTTCCTAAGCAAAGAATGCAGAGTGAGAGTTACTTAGGAAATAACAATGCCACTTTTATAGTAGTTACTGACTGAGAGAATTATTTTTTCTCTCAAAGTAATAATGGAAATTTATTACCCAAATACACATTTAATCATTTAGTCAAAAATCTTACTAAGCCTGTTGTATTTCCAACATATTATATATTTGGTGAGTATTAAGATTTTTTTGTTTAAATGGTTGTGTCAGGGTGTATGTATTTCTATAAATTTCTGCACATTTTAAATAAGAAAATGGGGAGCTGCTGCAATAAACTCACGTAGGAGAAACCTGGCAGGTTTAAACAGACAACAGGATTGGCACCCTGGTGCTAGAGAAAAGAACGGAGGCTGAAGACCCATAAAAACCTAGTCTGCAGTGACAACCTCTGTCCTGGCACACAGGGACATTACAAGAGACGCAACAGGCCAAAGAAGTAGTGCAGCACTCTGCAATTCCAGAGTGAGACTTTTCTCCCTTGAAAGCACGTCAGTGCTGCACCTCCACTGCATGGGGACTCGATGCCTGGAAATACTTGATTCATTAGATGATGCTGACAGAACACTTTGACAGTTTGAACTCTCCTGAGGGCTACCATCTCCCCAAAGTGCACTTTGTTTGATCCCTCGCTGTGTCAGGGCAAGTCTCCGAAAGACGCATGGCTGTGTTCCCGGTAGGTAGCTTAGTTAACGATGTGCTTTATTTGTTTACTGTGCAAAGCAGTGGAGGAATCTTCAGCCAAGGCAGTGAACACGAGTAATAGCTGGTCTAGTGTGGAACACTTCATTGAATGAACTTGTACAGCTTGACTATGACTCATAGCCCTCTTGTACTTCATGCATAAATCATCTTTTCACAGTTTCACGAAATCACTATCCAGAGGGGAGCAAGAAAATGTGAGCGGATAGGTTTTTCACGAAGATCACACCCAGGGCCTCTCTGGGGGCAAAGGAAGGCCCAGTTTTGCACGCAGCTGCAGTGGCTGACCTTCTCCTGCTTCTGCTCCTCCTCGCCCCCACAGTACATGCTCTTCCTTTAGCTGGCAACACATTTCAGAGAGACACAGCAGGACAGTTTACTCCTAATGAAGCTAATATTTCAGGTTGTACACTAAGCAACAGGTAGCCTGTTAGATTTTTAAACTTTTCTTCCTATCCAGACAGAACGAGAAAGGTTTTCTTTTAAAATAAACACTGATACTTTGATTTCATCATGTGGCCCTGGGCCCTGCCCAAGATTTTGAAGCGGTACCTCCCTTCTCCCCACCCCAGGTGATTGCTGCTATATCATGTCTTGGCAATACCTATGCCAGCTTGGAGTTTGTCTCTTTGTCTGCATGACTCAACTGTAATTACTCTGAATTTCGATATGGGGGCTTTGGCACATGAATCAATCATGACTTAATAGATGAGTGGTGTGTTTCTTACATATGGCTTTAATGAGGCATTGTTTCCTGTTGTCCTAGATTTATAAGACACAGTACATCTACCTGCACCCACGCAAACCTGCTATTACTATCAACACAACTGTCCTACTCATTTTTGTTGCTTCCTGTGTATCCACGCAGGCACACCTATTCATGCGTATACATATATGCAGGGTGGGGTGCGGCACAGTGCTCTGGTAAAGACAGAGGAGGTACGGAGACTATAGAAAAACTGTAAATGCTGACAGCATAGGGATGACGAGTTATGCTCACCTCCTTCATACACATATCTTTGCACACCTGCTTTTCCATGTTCCGTTTTCTTAAACAGTGTCCTGCACAGCATGTAGTGTTTTAAGGAGATAAGTAAAATGCTGATATGAAAAGGTTCCTGTACTTTTGCTGCACCAATGAAATGACTGAACAGGAATATCCACACTGAGGTAGGTCTAAAAGGAACAGCTCAGGCCAGAAAGGTCTTTTGTCTTGGTGAAACTAAGCTCATTTCATGATTTTCATAGTACATTGAAACAGTGTTCTGGTGTGTTACTACCTCAGGTTTTCATATGGAGTATGTCCTTAAATGTTATTTGTATAATCCAAGTGAAAGAAGAGTTGTGCAACAGTTGTCAGAAAATAAAAATTGCCTGCATGTAAGTATCACAATAACAATAAAAAGATAGATAGTGGTTATGTCCATATTATCTCTTAAGGAGAGCAGTATACTTGACACATGTGATGTAGAAAGCCTTAGCTCAGCTGCATACATCTTCAGTCATCCCTTGCCATAAACACTATAAAACCCCATGAGAAGGGTCAATATTCCTACCCAAGTATCTACTAGCCATGCAATACTACTCTGCAGCACTCAGTGGAGAAATTTTCCTGGCAGAGAAAGCAGTGTCCATGCCCATACATCAGGAAGAAGGGTCCTTGGGGTCTTTCCAAACTGGGCAAGCTGGGGCCCGCTTCTCCCTTTCTCTGCTCCTGTTTTCTAAATGGCATCATCTCTAAGCTGAGCTGAAGGAGAAGGAGGTGAGGGCAGCCTTTAGGAAGGCTTTGGTCAGCACTCGTCAAGGCAGGTTTGATGTACTCTGCAGGCTCTGCCCAACACATCGGAGGGGGCTCATTTATTATCCCTGACTAACTTTAATGATGAATGTTTGAAACACAGGAAATGTTTATGAAGCGGGTAACAAAGTGCTTCCCGATTTGTGGGGTAAAACGTGTAGCATGTTTATGCATTTTAAGTTAAGGGGGACTTAAGCAAATTTTGGACCGCCACAGCAGAGTTAGGCAAGTTCCCACGACGATGCTTAAGAGGAAGGAAGGTGGGAGAATCCCCACAGCTTGCAGTTGGCAAATATCCTATAGTTAACAGTCTACTTCTTCATGTCTCTTCTTATTCATTTCCTTTTGAACTTAAACTTTTCAATTCTTATTCATATGGAAGGCTTTCCTTGAGTCTAATTATTTTTGTCAGTTACCTCTGAACTCTTTTTATTTCTGCTTGATTAAAATGCAGTCAGTCATTTTATGCAGAATGATAACCCTGTGTTACTGACAGTGCGCAGTTTTTGCCGTCAGGTTCACTGAAAAAAAAAAAAAGAAGTAGGTCAATAATTATTTAAATCAGAAGACAGGCTTCTCTATGTAGTAGATAAATTTCAATACACTGCCAAGCAAAATGGTAATTTACTATGGCAAAAGGCATGCTAAACATGTCAGCTATGAATTCTGTAATAACTGGGGCAGCAATTTCAATAAATCTAGCTCCAAGACCCACTGTCTCAGCATTTATAGTCAAATTAACCAATCTCTGGTTATTATGGATGAACTTAGCAATTATATACTTAAAAAGGAAACTTGGAAAAAAGTCTCTATTTTTGGAACATAAATGTAGGCTGTGAATTTTCTCATGTCAGTTTATAGAAAACAATCTCAACCTCTTGGCTTAGGTAAAAACAGTAATGCTAAGTTCATTACAGCGCTAACAGGATCATCAGCTCTGTAATCACTTGTTTTCCAACATCTCTGTGCAGTGGATCCTTCTTGGCTGAAGCAGGTAATCCCGTCCTTTCTTTGAGCGGGAAGAATGGATTAGGTGTGTGGGAATCATCTATCCAAAGCATATTATGGAATATGAGCAGACACGACAACAGAACTTTCAAAACCCTTAACAGTATGATATAAATGCCAACATCAAGATTATAAATGCCAGCTTTGCAGAGAGTGAGACCGGTAATAGTGGAAAATCACTCCAAGTCTTTTCCAATAGATCAGCCGTTTTTTTCATTTTTTTCTCTGTTTACCATGTGATTTGCATAAGGATCCCTCTCAGTATGAAAGCAAATATGTCCCTTCATGCTTTGCATAAACTCCAAAGTTCAAGCCCCTGGTCAACAGTGGCTCCTTCATTGTAATGAATTCTCAGGATGTGCAATGTGCTGACAGAGAAAAGGGTAAGTTTGTAAAAAAAGAGTAACTGACTGCAGTGTTTGGCATGAGTTTTCCCTGACTGGTCATTGTATTTCCGTAACATTTCTGATAGATATTATATAGAATCTGTAGTGTCAACCAAATCTAAATTCTAAAAATGAGGAGAAACATTCTTCCAAAGGTAAGACGAACACAAGTGTGATGTTGACTACTACAGTATATCAACAGCACAATGTGATAGCCCACCTTAAGGGAAAGAAGAAAAACGTCAGTGCCATGAGTTATGTATGTAAAATGTCGGAATGATAAAGGAAACTTTAGAGTGTAACTGGACTGCAAGTTTAAAGAAAGGGATCTAGCAACAGTAGAATGGTTGGCAATCTTTAGGACAGACCTTGTATGTATGAATAGTACACTGTGCAAAAAGGAGACTTGGATCTAAAACCCACTCATTTATGTCCACCATGCCTTTAAAAAAATATTTTACTTAATGCAAAGTAACTAATAACTATAGTTATGGTAATGCAGAAAGAATACAACATAACAGCAATACCAATAGGTCATCCGAAGGTTTGACAGGTAGTTTTCAGAAAACTATAGAAGTCAGGATATCTGACACACTCTGGAGACATTTTTACACTGTGAATTTAAAAGTTCAGCTCCTTTATGCCCCCAATAAACTAAAAGAATAGGAGGCCCAGTGAGGCGATTTACAACACCGGGTAGGTCTGTGCTATTTTGTCACATTGATTTAAATACCTTGTAGGTTAAATGCAGTGCCACTAACAAAAATCCTAAATACAATTCTATACCCTGTAAAGAGAAAATAGCATGTGGTCCTTAGTCTGCCTTCCGTACACATCAAAGTTTTGAGTATTACAGATGTGTACTTGTTGTGTATCTCAGTGTTCACAAAACCACCGTTGAACTTTTCAAAATTCTTATAAAAACAAAAATGCAGAACAAGTATAACATGACTTTTCCTCAAGATACTGCAGGCTGCACAGTCACCTAAGAGTTCAGCAGTTTTGAAAACTCACTGTGATAACGGTTTTATTTTCAGACAGAAAGCCTTATATGTGTGCAGAGACTGCAAGTATCTCTAGAAATGCCTGAAAGGCAAAATGGATTGAACAGATATCAGGATCTACTTGACCTAGCAAAGGCATTAAATGCGATCTTCCAATAGCCTGCAGAATAAGTGTAGCCACCAACATATTGTTTAATATCTTACAACTGATGGAGGAAAGACTGTGTTAGATCATTTTGTTAATTTTTTTTAGTCATATGCAGATATATTCCACATTCTAAATTTTGTTACACATTTGCAGCTATTATCATGTTGATGTTTCCTGGCATTACAGTGCTATATACATGTGTGCATAGCAAAACAAGCACTGCAAATGCACATTGGCTTTGGAGGAATACAGTACGTGGAATCTACAATATCTATGCCCCATTTCCTTCTATGTACATGAAAGGTTTCACTTTTAAAATTTTTCAATATTTTATAAGGTTTAAAATGAGTGGGAGGAAATGAGAAGTTAGAATCAGGACTATTAAAATGTGACATAGTTTTAAATATTTTTTTATAGTTTATGACTTAAGGATTTTGAAGTAATTCAATATTTATTTTAACACAGAAAGAAATGACTTTCAAAGGTCCTTAATATATTTTTCTAGTGGCTTGTGTTTTTATTTCAAAAAATAAAGTTAACAATCAGGACTTTTTTGAATTTCTGAACTGATACTAAGTGTGACTTCATCCGGTTAATTAAAAGGGATCACTGGGAATAAGAATTATACACAGGAGTTTACACTACCACAATTGTATTCACCCAGCAAAAAGTAAAACTGTCAGGTAGAAACTGCTGCCTTCAACACCGTCAAGTTTTTTGAGGTGTGATTACTATATATTCCTGTTACAGTTAAGCAGGAACAGGAGTACTGGTTGGGAAAAAGTGTTATTTTAAATTCTAGTGCATTTATGCCATATGATCTTAGACAAATGATATAATCTATTCTCTGGAATTCTACATCTGGTGATTCATACACAGGCACTAATTAACGTTACGAACAAGGCATATTCATTTGCAAATTCGTCACATGGTAAGTTTATTCTTTGTCTTTCAAAATTGTGGTTGTTCCCTTAGGTTACATGCTGAGCTTATATTTTGTTACTAAGACAGATGACAGTATCTTTAATGTGAACATAAAGAATGAGAAATAACAAGGATTTTTTACTGTTGACATCTGTGAAAACAGTAATATATTCACCTTCATATCCAGGTAAAGTAAAAAGGATACTGAGAAAGGTAGGGAAAAAAATGGAGTTTGAGAACTCAGATGGATACTTAGGAGTCTGGTACCAGACATTTATAATTAATGAATATATATAACATACAGATGGTGAGGTCTTTCTCTAAACAGTTTTACATGAGCTCATAGCAAAAGATTTCAAGTACAGTTGTCATAACAAGTGCAGTTTTCATATCTTATTCTGTCTGCTACTGTGATGGGTCTTGCCCCCAGCTGAGACATAAATGTTGCCATTGAGAAACTACTAATTGTAAATAACTCTAAATAAAAAGTTCTGATTGTCAACTATATTTTAAAAACATTAATACTGATTTATTATGAAAAAACACATTGTGGTTCTTGCTTGACAATCACAATATTCAGTTTGAATAGAAAGGAATATTTGGCCTCAGTTCTTGGTTTGAGTAGAGGGACAGCAAATCTATGAACTGTGTTCAGTGAATCAATGGACGTAGAACAGCTGCGTCTCTGATTTCTTTTTTTTTTTATGCACATACATATGTATTTAGAGAAAAATAATCGTAAAATAAAGGCTAAAATTCTAGTCCTGCTGGGGACTTGGAGAAGTTCAGCAGGTTTCAGTAAAGTCTGGATTTCATACAAAGGACTGTTACAGCATTGTAAGTGAGAACAGGATCAGTCCAGTCTGGCCTCAGCCCTGGGATAAACTGAAATCCTAACAACAGATCGGGATTATGTCTATCTTGGGGGATCTGGGAACATTTCCAGGCTTGTAACTCCAGCCTCATCCCCTGATTGCTCATGAGTCACCTCCACTTTAGAATGAAATCTCATCATTCACCACACCTTCCCTCATTTTACCCAATCCTTATTTTCTCATGGAAAACCTCATTTTCATGGGGAAACTCAGCTATAAGAGCTAGAAGGGAGTAATGGCATTCCCAAATGAGGTCCTTGATCTGCACAACCTGAGAACTAGCACCTTGAGGTGCACCACCGTCCTCTCTTATCCCTAAAATGACCTTTACACCAAAGGCTGCGTGTGCAAAGGAGGGGGTAGGAGCTGACTCTGCTGGGCCTGTCTGTACGAGAGACATCAGCATGTTAGACTACGCCAAGCCAGAAGGTTAGAGCTGTGTGCTGTATCAGCCAAGCAGTTAGTATAGGCTAGGATCTCTGGCTCTATACCACATCTGAGCATGAAATTATTTAGTAAAACAGCCAGCCAGCACTGTATGAACCACTTATTTGCCACGTTTTCTTGGCATGATAGAAGTAGTGCCCCATTTTTCCCATGGGCTGAAGTTACGACATTCCTGGAGTAAGAAAAACGTGAAAACTTAAGCTGATGGTATTCTTTCACCATATGTACTTAGCTAAATCTAAACAGGAATTAGTCTCTCTCTGTACAGTCATCTGAATACATGATTGCTTAATGGGGCTGTTTTGTAACACTTCTTCTTTAGCTACCAAAACTTACTTTCTTACCACAAAACCAGAGCATGACAAAACAGACTAGGGTACTTCATAGTTTACTGAATGCAGACTTTCAAAACATGTCTTATCTTGTAAACAAATAATTGCTTTTTTTCCCGTTATACTAAAGACATTTATCAGCTGGGCTACGCAAGCACGTCTTCAAAGACATCAGTGATAGTCTGAGAAGGTGGAGGAGAAAGCAAAGCTGCGGAGTATTGTGTGACGGCTGCCACAAAGGCAACCTGAACTCTGACTTGGGCTTTGCCACCCGCACCACGCAGCAGCTGGCTTTTGCACTATGATTTCCCTTAAAATACCCATGCGGAGCATGTATATTCNGGCATCCTCCATCTGTTGGGTTTTTTTTTTTTTTTTTTTTTTCCCCCTCCCTGCTTTTATGCAAATCTGTACCCGTTGTGCAATTTGAAACCCAACCGGAGCACGGCTGTTGTGTTGCATGTGAGACAGTGTGCAGGAGACGGAAGAGAAAAAGGGGCCGTGTTGCAAAACTGAGCTCAGCCCTGGAGTAAGTGGACAGATTCAGAATTCTTGTATTAGAACTCCTTTCGGTAAACTCTCTGATGATCATCTGTTCACGTAAGGAAAGTTCTTGCCTATTTTGACTGTTTTATTTCATTTATTGGTCTTGGTGGATAATGCTTTCTCCCTGAGTTTCACAGAAACTGAAATAAGAAGGAAAGCAACAAAACAATTTGGAGGAATGCTTCTAAGGAAAGCTGTTGGAAACTCTACATTCACCAATTAACACATAATGTACAGGTGTTCAGTGTCAACATCCACATTTTCTTGGTCCTTTTCAATATCTACTTGCATCCTCTAAATTACTTGATCAGATATTACAAAGAGCAACAACATGTATTAAACTATCACCTTATCACATACGATGTATTCGTGAGTAATACTTGCTTTGATCATCAGGTGGCCAGCAGTTTCTGTCCCACTCTGGTGGGCAATAAGCTGGATTTTATTCACACCTTCATCACCTCTTAGCTGGAATGGTCTCTATGATAGGAGATTGCATTTAGTTATAGCTAATATAATCCTTATATTCTAAGGGTTGCATCGTTGAAAAGCTTCAGCTGGAAGACCATATTGTAGTAAATGATGGATGACCTTTCATCACAAAACACCATCATCATGCAAACCACCCTAGCAAAAAGAAGCCATAAAGGAACTCATCACATTTTCTGAAATTGTTACAAACAAAACAGTCAAGAGAGAGAAAGGATTTGAGGAAGGGATAAATCCTACAAGCAGAGCGTCTGTGTGAAAATATCCTGCTACTTTCACAATTTTCAGTTCCCTCTCCATGAAGTAAATGGAAGGATGATTTCGTTCCTGGAGTTGAATTTTGTTTGAAGAAAATTAGTGGACAGAAAGGTAAGTATAGAGAGGGAATAGGCCAGGGGGAATAGGCCAGGGGAGAGGAAGGCAAGAAAGAAGAAATACATGCTGAGGACAGCTGAACTGAGGCGGAGTTGAAGAAAATGTGAAGGAAGTAGCTGTAAAGCTTTATAGTGAACAGTCAGCGTAAATGAAAATGGAAACAATGAAAACCAAAAATATCAAACGTCATTCCTGGTGTCTGTGGCGTGGGAGGCTGCTCTTTGTAATTACTCACACACAGTTGAATCTCTTTAGCCTGTGGACTCTGCTTTTTTTCCAATAGAAGCCCATGTGGCACACCTCGTGCCCCAGAGCTGGAAGTGCCGGCTGGGTGGGACTGCCCGCTCCTGCCTAGACCCAGTTGTTGCCATGGCACTGTCAGGTCAAGTCCAATACTGAGGCTGCAGGAAGGACAAAATCCGTGATAGAAGGAAAGGGGGAGTCATGAGGGCAAGACAGTGAGGCTGTGCAGTGAGACTATGTAGAAGGGGTAGAGAAAAATACGTGAAGCTAAAATCTGGCTTAAGAGGTGCTCCTCTTTAAGCATCTATGATCAAGTGAGACTGTGTGACACATCAGAGCTGCTGAGAATGTGGTTTGAAGTATAATACGATGCCGTGTAAACAAATGCTTGTGATTAAAGATAATCTAAAACCACGTAGTTTCTGAGGACATAATTCACTGATCTGTGTGTCATGTACTTTTTGATGTATGAGAAACACCGGTCAATGTCTAAAATAATTTCTGCTGTAGCAGTAATCTACGCTTAGCATCCCGCAGTTTCTCCTCTCTACCCAACAGATACACAGGCTATAGGAATTACGAGTTGCTAAAAAGGAGCTGCCCTGGTCTTTTGGCAAGCAATGTACACATGATAACAATCAAAATGTTCGCTTCATCCGTCTAATCCGCTGTCTCCCCCAAGCTCACCACATCTCAGTTCATAGAGTTTATTCACTGTAGGTAGTCACAATTAAGCTTCATCAGCCTTATTATATTTCACAGGAGTGTTTTTCCTCCTCAGAGACAGGCTTTCCTTAGGCTGACTTTTGCTTGAGGTAGGTTTTATTACAAGATTACCAAACTTTTAAATGAGAAATATCAGTGTGTGTTTTAACTAAGTAGCCCAGAACTGAGATTTATGCCATAATTTATTTTTTTTAGTAAAAATTGTCCAAGATTTTAATGAATCTATTTATTCCTTCCTTTTTCAACTTAAAGATTATAACATATATACAACTTATACAACACATAAATGGAGGGATCTTGCTGTGAACAAAAAATGTCATGCTGGTGCTTGTGGGGTTTTTTTTTGGTCTTTAGGGAATGGACACTTTAACATATTACAGAGGTGCGAGCTGGGAGTAGAGGATTTCATAATGTGAAAATAAGAAACAGTTTTATTTTTGCATGGAGAAGGGGGACAAAACAAAAGAAGCATAAAGGAAGGGGCGAAGGGGGAATGAGAGAGGATGAGGATGTTAGAGTGATCAATCACTTGGCAGAGAAGAAAGTAGAGAAAAACATCTCCGGTGTAGACTGGATGTAAAGTCTGATGAGATGGCTCCTCATCACGGGAGTGCAAAGCACATAAAAGAGCTCCTGTGGCAGAAGTGAGTCTTCTCTACTAGTGCAGAAACGTGTGTAAGCTGCTGCCTTTGGTGTGGGTGTGAGATGCTGGTCCCCTCCTCTGGCATGGTCTGGCTGTGCAGCCTGGCGCTTCTTCCCACCTGGCTTGCCCTGGCACGGTCACTCCGACTTTCCCACCTTTGCTTGGGACGAGCTTCATAAGAGCTACAGGCTGAAATGCTGAGGTTGTTTAGATGCCCTATGACATATATCCTGTGCTTGCAGTTATTAAATACTATCTGGCACATGATTGTTTCTGAACCACAGAATTGCTCAGATGTTTGAGGATTCAAAAGATTCTACATACATGTTCGTATACAGTGAAAAAATAGCTGAATTTAAGTAGCGGCACATATAGCTAAAGACATTAAGCACAAACCCATATGCTAATGTTCAAATTGGCATTGGCAGCAGTGTAGCTGCTTGTCAAAAGATAAAGATCATATCCTCCAAATGGGTTCACTTTGGCCTCAGTTCAGCAAAAAAGTGTCCAATACAGCATCTAAAGTCAGTACAGCATGATAACGTAATTTCCATTGACATCTTCCTTCTCTCTATCCCCACCTCTACCAAAGTGATTTCACCAAAAAAATATCCCGAGACCAACAGACAAAAACCAGAGAAACCAGTAAGAAAAAGACTGGGAAAGTTAATGAAATAGCCTTCACAGAAGGAATACTGTATGCACTTTCTTTTTCAACCTCATCCTACTGGGTCAAAAAAACACTTATGGGAGAACTTTCCTCTTCCTCACCTGTCACCTTCCTTTTGCAACATGACTCCAGATCCTGTCTGATGCACAGGCACATGAGAAAAAACCAAGAACAATGTTCCTACCCCTTAAAATAGTTTTATGACTACAAGCTACTAAGATATCTCCTGACATGTTCTTCAGTGTATTTTTCTGGCTTTAACATCTTTCAAATGATTCAGGAAGTTAGTGTCTTCAGCACAGAAGCCAGGAGTCCTAACACCTTGTTCTAAGAAAGTAGTAATTTGCATCTTCATAGCATTATTCAACATGTCAACCTCTTCACAACCTACATGGCCATGCTATGAATTTGTGAATTACTGTTCTCTTAACTCAAGTTGTCGGGACTCTGGGCTTCTGTATTGGTTTTCTTGCTGATGCATTGCCTGATCTTGGTACAGTAATTCCCCTAAGTTTTTCCATCTGTAAAACCAAAATAGAATACCCTTCCCTGACACATTATTTTACTGTTGTGGTTTGTTATTGCTTGTAAAATTCCTCCTGGGTCTTAAATGGAATCTGTTGGGATCATGCTAGACACTGTTGCTTTTCTAGGCTCTTGGATTGTCAAAGGACTTCCTGAGTCCTTCTCTTCCATTGGGTGGTTAATAGCAAAGAACTCAAATGTAACCCTTATCAAGTCAGGATTCAGGCCTGCACGTTAGTCACTTTTTTCTTTTTTTTTAAAAAAGAACTTTATAAAAAGTTTATATTTTTGTTATACATTGTGTATTTTCATCTGGATGATTAAATTTCTAGCATTACAGTAAAGAGGGTACCTGACCTGAACAAGGACTTTTAATTAAGTCTAACTTCTAAATGAAGATGTATTGTGCTCAGCATCTCATAACTCTCTCCTTACGCCTCTGTTTGGGGTACAGACTGGAATTACAATAGTTTTAATCATAAAACAGATGTTGATGACACTATTGATGGTGTGTTCCGTTTTTATTGTATTTGATGTCATCATCAGCCAATGGACTGAAAAACAGCTGTATAAACCCAACCCTGTATGAAGGATACCAGATGCTTTCAGAACAATGAGCCCATTTTCAAATCAGGTAAGATGTATATGAAAATTGATAAAAGCTTTGGATTAGTTTTCCATTTTTCATGACCTTTGTCCGTTAACGTAAAGGTGAACAGAGCAGTTTCATATTCTGGAGCAGTTGTTCCATTGCAGGTGATTTGTTTTGTTACATTTTATTGCTGATAGAGAAGGTGGAAGTGATGCTGTAATGCTATTAGTTAAAAGCTGGTAAGCATCCCTTCTGGAAAGACCCTGTGGACTTTAATAGGCAAGAAATCAATAAAGAAGTATTTTATCGGGAAGAAGTAATCTACTGAAATTGATAGAGAATTATCTCTTGTGCTGTTTCTTAATGGATCTCAGTGAGCTCTGCACCACAAATATTTATTTCATTATTTTATATTAAAAATTTATAACTAATCTGATTAGAATTCATATGTTAGCTTACAAAGTAATGTAAGCTGGGATCAAAACCATACAAAATATAAATTATATGTGGCTTCTTGATTTGATATAATTCTTTTTCTTCATTTTACAATCTAGCGATAATATTTATATGCATTACAATAATGCTTAGTAGACACATTGTTTTATCTGTTTGCAATGTTATATAATCAACTTAAACCAAAAGTACCCACTGGAAATAGATAATGTGACCTCCCATTATACACATGTGGAAACTGAAGAGAGAGGGTTTAAATGGACCATCCGAAACAGTCAGAAAGTGTCAGTACCAGGAACAGAAATCAGGCGTGTCTCAGTTCTCATCTAGATTTAACCTGCTGCAGCGATGGCAAAGTCCAGAGGGGTGATAAAAGGCAAAGCAATTTAAACAACATTAGCTATAACCAGTGAAGTGGAAGCATATAGGATGTCCTTTGTTAAATTTGCATTGGTTAACTGATATTTTTTTGCTTATGATGTTTTAGAATTTTTTTTTTTTATATTTTCCAATATAAAGGGAAGGTAAAAACCCCCAGACCTAACCATTTGACGCAATCAATACAGAAAGAATAAACACACACTAGAAGTGGGTACTAATGATGCCCCGTGATAAGCTACATCTGGAAGAGCATTTCAGTTGGCTCATATTCCTTCTCTCTTCCCCTTTCCTGTCTCTCTTGCTTATCAGTAGCCTGCCCTTGCTAAAAAAACCCACCAAAAATAGCAGGCATTTATGGCCACTGACTAATGCTTTAATGTGGTTCTATGTGCATTGTTTATTTCAATTCAGCGGACGATTTTTGTTCATATTAGTGTTATAAAGTTTATTGAAGCGTTAATTATTGAGACTTCATTTCAAAATTCCAGCTGCCTGTTTGCCTGGGAGAAGTCACTTTTTGTAAGGACAACTGAAAACATCATTATTCTTTTTAGTTCTCATCCTCAGCATGATGAGGGTGGACAAGATGACTTTTATATAATGGCTGGTAATTTTTAATGAAAATTTTGCAAAGTTCTAATTGTGTTGTCCAGGCTGACAATAGCAAAGCACACTTTTCCTTCTATTAGGTGGGACATTTACCCAGTACCATTTCATGCATTCTGTTGTGGGTGAAACCATGTCATTTTCTGAAATACATAAGGACTGATGATTTAGAGATATGTAATATTCGTGAAGTCTAACTAGCCTTTAACCTGAATACAGGCACTATTTCCCTGTGTGGTTTTCCTTGCGGAAGTTTTATGCGTGCATGCTGAGGTGCAGGGGTTTCCATGGCAACTAGAGGTTTGCAGAGTATTCAAGAAACTCTGCAAGTTAAAATTAGCTTAGATGGTCATGCATAGATGATAAGGGCCCGGGGCTATGCAACTTTGTGCGAACTATTTTTGGGAAATTTAGTGGAGGATGTTACAATTCAAACCCGTCGTATTGTATGTATCAATGTATACAGCCACAGTGGGTCTGGATTAAATACAGAGAGCTGGTAGACTTTGGGCTTCTAAAATAAATGGGGTGGCATTTAAAATACATTTTAAAAGAAAACCTGACTTTTAAACACATTAGGGAATGAGGAAAAAATCAGTCTGATTAATTAGAGTTATGGAAGTAAAATGGCTCAGGAGCCTTTTCATTAAGTTAAATTGTTCTTACAATCACTCCAGTTTATTTCTGAATATCTTTTCCTTGCCTGGACACTCTTCTCACCCATGGTCTGTTGTAGGTTGACTCACTCCATAGCTGAAAAACTGTAAGTTTAAGAGAGACCTCAAACAGGGCATAGATTTGTGTCTCCCCAGGTCTCCATTTAGAGTACAAATACAGAGGTAAACAGGAGGCTTGAGATAACATTTCTGCTTTAACAAATCCCTCTTATAATACTGGAGGGTCTGTGGGCATTGCAGTAACGCTGTAGATAACTTGTTCGATCTGTGTCTGAGCTTGTCTTATTTCCCAATAAAGATGAGCATTTAAATGTAGCACAACTGTGAAGCTATATTTATGGAACAGAATAATTTGTTATTATATGCTTTTGTCTTATCTTGCATGATGGGTTGTGCATCCTAACACAGGACACACTTTCATGTTCTGTAGGCATTGTACCCTGAGGAAATTAGAGACAGTATATTTAGGTGTTTCGCTGCAACAGTTCAGGAGATACGAAAATAATTTAAAAGGCATCATCTTCTACTGTGGTCAGACAGAGACTTGGATCTAAGCAAAGGTGTTGTGTTTTGTCCAGTCACTGCTTTAGGAGATTAAAACCTACAGAATCAGTTATGTGTGATTGCCTGCTTTTTAGCTGAACTACACTTAAAAAAAAAATTATTTTAATTTTTATTACAATTTCAAAAAGAGCATGGGATATGTCATACTTCCTTTCTGCTAACAAAAATACTCTCAATAAATCAGCTAGTTGATTGAAGATGCTGACATTATTGCAGAGGAGGAGATCCATGAAGTGCTGGGAGGAAAGATGTTTCTCATCCTGATCTTATTATTCTGATAATTTTGATAAAGCATGAATTCCAGCAAAGCAGAGGTCTCTCAAGATATTTTTTTTCTTCCACTGTGGTGATTTCTGTATTGCTTAAAAAATACTTTCAACACTAGAATTATACAACTGACAATAAAGTCACCTAGAATTAAGGGTTCATTGTGAATATGGATGCCCTCTTCTGTGGCTGGATATTAAAAAGTTTCCTGCAATCACAGGCTTGCCTTCTGTTTCCTATCAACCCAACAAGAGAGACGAACATCTCATCAGGAAGAGAACAAGTTGTAGCAAAAGCTGTATCACGCTCATGAGCAACTAGGCACTGAAAAACAAAACCATGTTAAGACACAGGAGGGAAAAGATGCAAATCAGAAGAGAAGGAAGCCATTAATCAAATCAGTGGTGCAGCTTCACCTGCATACACTGTACCACACAGATCAACCTACTTCAGAGAGACTGTACCTTATATAAGCTCAGAAAAGAATGAGAAAAATGATAAAGTGCAGCAATGCCTCTCTGCACTGAAAGGAGACTGAAAATACTGGCACTGCATACTTTACCAAGAAGACAAGTGTACATGATAAAACATATTTTAAAAGCACTTGTTAAAGGGAGGTATGTCAGGACTCCTCTTGTTGCAATATAGTGAAAGAACAGGAAGACAATTTAATTTCCCCCTTTCCAGCCCACCGATGGGAAAGCAGCATCGCTGGAGTCACTGCCTAACTTCTTACTCCCTGCCTGTAGGTTTCTCACACTCTGTTGTGGGTGATAAGGAATTGTAACCATGCAGACACTTGACAATAGCACATTGCCAGTAGGGGCAGGTAGGGTTTTCCATCCTCTTAAAGTTATAAAGGAGCCAGGATAAATCTTTCTGTAGAAACAGGAGGAAACAGAGCATCGGTCCTGACCAAACCTCCATCTGCTCCATTAGCTCTTCAGGATTGCACAGCTACACACTGACATGCAGTTTCTATATCTTAAATATAAATGTATAGCGTTTTTTTCTATCTTATTACATATTATGCATATGACATATGGAAACACAGAATACTATTTATTAGAAAGTACTGGAAGGAGCTGGAGCAAAAAGCTGGGTCTTACACTGAGTTGTTGGAGAAACAGCTGTTATTGGAGAAAATATGTGATTGTATTAGCTGTGCACTCATGCAGCATGTTTTCAATTTTAAGCGCTCATTCTAAAAAAAGATTGCTTTTGCGCAAAATGTTATTTTCAGCACGCTGTAACTTGGCCAGATCTAAACTGATTTTCACCAACATATTCATATGCTTTTCCTCTTTGAGGGCTAATTTGCTAAAACCCAATTTTCTAGCCAAGCAATTGCAGAACTGCAGCTATTTAAAAGCATACATATGTACTATATATATATATATATATATATATATGTTTCTTTACCTAGTCAAGACCCAAAATTGCTTTATCTTGAGCTACAGTGACCTGGGTCCAACAGGTAAAAATTTCTGGAGGGAATATATGGAAAAAAGAAGATCATAATGGGAGTACTACAGTATCTGTCTGAAAACGTTCACAGCTAGAATGTTAGTAGTCACAATGAAGAAAAGCACAACTGACCATTTTTTTCCCAAATACAGGTTTTTAAAACACTGAACAGCAAATTGTCTTGTGGATAATGCCTTGTAATAGGCCCAACTGTTAGAGTTACAATTAATGACCCTTCACAAGCTGTATTAGGGGTTCAGAACTTTACAGGCATTGGAATGAGAACATCCTATGCAAACCACATCAGATGTTATTTTAGAACATTTTACTTGAAACAGTCTGCTTGCTTTGGCAAAAAATGCCCATGAGGATCTTTTCCTTGCCGTGTTGTATACGCAAAGCAAATGACAGACTAAATCCTAACAATTAGGACAATTAAATCTTTATCTTAAAGGGTGGTCTTAGGAATACGCAAGCTATAGAGCTGCAAGGCAGTCATAAAGCAACCGCCGTCTATATTAATAATAATAATGACTGAAGATGAAATAGAATGTGACCTGTGGCAAGGCAAACGTGCATGACATAGGGAAAGTTTCCATGGGAACACCGTAGCAATTTCTAAAATATCTCTGCATTCAGTGAGAAAAAAATTGGGCAGACATAAGCTTGTCTCACAGTGGAGTGCCTTTGGCAGTTAACGGTCTCACTGAATGGGTGCTGCCCAAGCCCTGTTAGTATCGCTGCTTGTGTTCAACCTAGTTGTCTACTGTCTCTGTCTTTCCTCTGGCAGATCTTACAGTGTCCGCTCTGCAAGCAGCAGGTAGGACACACACAGACCAAGCAAGCACGCTGAAAGAGTCCGTTACTTGTTTAGGGGGCTTTCAGATCAAGTGTCAATCAGCTATTTTGAAATATATGCTCCTGGGCCTGATTCCAGCCTTGTCTACATCTTTGAAAATCAGGACTACTTCCACTGATTTCTGTGGACATCATGGGGACTAACTCAAGAGGAGAATAAAAGAGAGCAGTAGTGAAATGTCTAGCTGTATTCTTTGAAATATATAGATCTGTATAAATGTTATAAATGGGATTGGTTTTGCCAGGAACTGATATCTATTCACAGAACAACTGCAGCAGAAACAGTGCAAACAGTCTGAATACATATTTTCCTGGCTGGGCTTCAAGTGCTTTATGCTGCCTTCCTCTCATACTTGTTGACTTTTATACTCTGGATGGTCTTCTGCTCCGTGACATTCTGTCTTCCATGGTTTCCAGGCTGTTCACCTGGATCTCCTTCTATCCCCTAGCTATTCTTTCAGTCCTTCTTGGCATCCCTCAGACATTCATTTTTGTCCCCATCCTAATTTTTCTCTCTCTTAGTTCTCTCATATTTGTGCTCTGACAAAAACCTAGGGTGTTATTTTCTCTAGAAAAAAGGGTTTCTTTTAAGCCTACCATCTCCTGATCTGATGATTCTTGTGATTCCACTGTTTCAATCTCCTAGACTTTTTGATACTAAAATTTACCCCTCTCATCTCCATTCATCTCAGATGCTGAAGCTGCATGCTTTGCTTTGGGAACACCAGCCCCTTTTGGAGTTACTTGCCACAGCTGCTTATTGAACTGCACGTCAAGTTAAATCTCCTCATTCTTCTCCAGGCTTTAAACAACAAAAAGACTGCAGACTCGCACAAGGTATCACATAATAAAATGAGTTGGTATAGCCGCAGCTGAAGTCTGTCCTGGACAAGCCATTCCCTGTGGGTAGCGTAGCTTCCTTTGCATGTTACAATTGTCATTTAGATTTTGGCACCAAGATTTTCAGGAAGATGTGGTGACTCTGGATATATCATCTGAAAATCTGAGGGTGCTAATGGGGCCATATTGTCCCTGCCTGGCCTCCCCCTACCCTGCCCTGGCCCAGGACCCATGTCAGACCCCTGGGGCCATCTCTCCCTGCCCCCAGCATTGCCACAGCAGAGCCAGACCCTGCCCCGCTGCCCTGGGGGACCCCCAGGATGCTGCCAGCTCTCGCTACTCCAGACAGACTCCTTTGAAGGCTGTGCTCCCTAAACAGTGTCAAGCGGCTGTCCTCTCCAAATCAGATCTCTTAAGTTGCAACCCATTAAGCACTCAGCACCATCAATCTTTTCCTTCTTTTTAAATCTTCGCCTTTGGGAAAAGGAGTGGCATTTTATGTGGTTTCTACGGGGCACTTAGCTTAAATGATAAGTGTAAAATTTGTTCTAGCCCTGAGTGTTTAAAGAAAAAGAGATGATATGACTTTCCTCATTTTTGCTGGTACAGAGATGGACAGATTCCCTAAAGGAAGGGCACTCGTCTGTCTGGAGACCATAGTCCTCCCGTCTGTGTCTGGCGCTCAGTGCTCTGGGCTCAGCACTGCAGCCCAAGGTCATGGTCTGGCATTTAATACGTACAAGTTTTGCTTCACTTCCAGAAGTATGTCCAGTGAAATGGAAAACTCAGCTGAATCGTGTATTGTGTGTTCTTTGGAGCATCTTTTTGTAAGTTGGTTGTTAATGCTGTAAGGAAGAATGTCCATTGAATTTGTACGGCTGTCCAATGTTTTTGTATGGCTACAAGGGTGAAAGACGGAGGCGTGCCAATGCTCAGGGGATTCACGTGATATACCTACATTGTGCAGTATGAACACAAACTCATAACCCATCCTAAGTCCCAGCTATCCACTTTGTCTGGAACTCCACCATCTTTCTCAATGGTAGGAAAGTGACTTTCAGGAAATACTGGAAAAAACTCATACCCACACGAGTCCTGACTGCGTATTTACAAACAGTTTAGATGTGCCAAGACTCCACCGGTTTGCTAGGCTGCCCCATATATCTCTCTTGAGCTTGTGACATCTACTGTGGTGCTGAAAGGATGGCTTAGGCCTTTCCCACAAGAGCAGGAGGGTTTTGTGGTCAGCCTGAGCACAAAGCTGGCACAGGACGTTTAAGTGCCTTGTAGCCTAAAAGACACAGGCAGTCACCCCCTCTTTGCATAAGCAAGCCTAGGGCAAGATAAGGGCTGATCAATGCCTTTGGAGCATTACCTGCTTTTGGACTGTTGTAGGATGTGTACTTCTTCTGTCTTCTGCCTTGGTTTCACAGAGTTCATTTTAAGGTACATTTGAGGTACATTTTAAGGTAATTATTCCACAGCCAGCCCTAGTTCTCACAGCTGCTGCCTATGGGTGATCTGATTTCACCCGTTCAGCTAAATTCATATTTACCCAGCAAGAAAAATATTATGGATCACCATGTCAGAATGCTGGACATCTTTCAATTATCAACATGTTATTCCACTGAGCAAGTAATAGTGAATCCAGCATCCAAATAATCATGACATTTAGTGTTGAGATATATATTAATAAATGCAGTCATAATTTAGTGAAGAAATCCTAATTCTAGCTCCTTTTTACTACTTGTAACCACATGCCAGACTATAGCGTTTGAATCTGCATACAGCATGGTGTGTACTTAATAATTTTCTTGCCTGCAGCATTTACAGTATTTTCTGGGCCTCTTTGCTATGAGATACACATTTCTAGCCAAGTAATGTTTTCTTCTTCTGAATGTAAGAGAGACTCCTAAATTATTACTGCTCTGGAACGTGATAATTTACAGACATTTCTACCTTTGGCTTCTATCCAGTTCAATATACCTGGTTTAAGAGAACACCCACAAAGAAAAAACCTGCTAAAGCTGCAATTTCTCAGCCTTGTTTGCAAAAGGGAAAGACATGATCAGTAATGCAGGATGACAGTCAATTAATTACTTTCTTTAGCTTTTTTACCACTTTGTAATAGCTGGTTGAATAAATTTTTATGATTAATTCAACAGACAGCATCAGGAAACTCTAGAGCCTCTCCTTCACCTGACTGATGTGTTCCATCAAGCCCATCTCAGTGTGCTTTCTTTTTTCCACCCTAGTTTAATGTATTTGTAAAAAATGTAGCAGAAGATAACTCTCCCAGGCAATTCCCAGGGTAAAAACGCCTAGATTATATAACGACTGAAATGCCCAGCAAGTTCTTAAAGAAGAAATATGGACTAGACTAAACAAGACATTTAAATGCATGCAAACCCAACATTTTAATTTTAGGGCTCTCCTCCTCGAACAGAATCCAGGTCATAGAATTAGTCACCTACACTCCCTACACAGAGCACAGGGAGAGGTAAGCATACCTTAAGGCCTACTCCCCTAAAATGAGGAACCAACAGGAACTGGTAGACACAGGAACATGCTTCAAATCCTCACTTAGAGCCCAAGTACCTGACTCAAGTCTTCAGGAAGTTTCCTCCCTGCCCCTGGGATCCAGAACATGGATTCCACCACAGAGATCAGGTCTTTCAACCTCAGCTTTGAAAGAACAGTCAGGGCACAACCTTTTCAAATTACCAATAATCACGATGCTTACAGATAATCACAGAATCACAGAATGGTCAGGGTTGGAAGGGACCTCTGGAGATCATCTAGTCCAAACCCCCCTGCCAGAGCAGGGTCACCTACAGCAGGTTGCACAGGACAGCGTCCAGGCGGGTTTTGAATGTCTCCAGTGTGGGAGACAACAGGGCAGAGTAGAGGGAAGGATGTACTTAATAATTTTCTTAATTAATAATTAACTTAATAATTTAATATTAAGTACTCCCTTGACCTGCTGGCCACAGTCTTCTTGATGCACCCCAGGATGCCATTGGCCTTCTTGGCCACCAGGGCACATTGCTGGCTCATGGTCATCCTGTTGTCCACCAGGACTCCCAGATTCCTTTCCACAAAGCTACTCTCCAGCAGGTCAGCCCCAAATCGTACTGCCACACCTATTTTGTACACATGTCCAGCATATATGAGCTCAAGCTTCAATTTCTTCTTCCATCTGTTGGGACTGACTGAAGTCCTGCCATTCCAGGTGCACTCCTGCCTATGCCATGTGCAGAGAGTGATGCAAGATTCATCAGGTCACAAGGACAGCATACAATAAAGGAGTATGACTTAAACATGAGAATTTGGAACTAACCCCCAAAGGAACGGATCTAGTTTCTGAAAGGACTGGGGAGCAGCCATCAGTCCACAGCTCTTCATCCCTCCATCTCAGCTCGGCCCATGATTACTGTCCTGGCTGTTGCGGTTGCATTTGTTTGTTGGTGTTTTTACAGTTGCAGTAAGGGGATTATTGTGTTGCAAAGAGAATGAAAACTCTGCAGAATGCTCAGTGTTAGGCAAATACACAAATTAGAATTCATCTTATGAAAATGTGGGATAACAATGGGGAAGTTATCAAAATGTCTTTATGTAATTAAAAGGTGGTCAATCATTGACTAATTCTACCAAAGTTGCAGAGAGTGCAGAAAAGACTGAAAGGTAATTTACATCAGATGAATAACAGGCAACATAACACAAGAACGTAAAGCTTATTAATATTTGATAGAACAAAGTGTTTTGATCTTTTTGCAGAAAGTTCTTTTTAAACAAGGTGTATGTCTTGCAGGTAATGTTAGAGAGCTTGAAAAAAAAATTAAAAGATCCCACTTCTTGAATATCTCAGCAATATAACTAAAGATAGAAACAGCACTGCTGACTGGGTGTCTTAACAACCTGCATACTACATAAAGATGGAAAGGGCTAATAATTCATTCATCTATGCGTACATTAATCTGACATTATCAATATTAAACAGTACTAATATGTGGTTAGGACTAATTTAATTTATAATGAATTAAAAGCGTGGTGTGAGCATCTGAGCATCAGTGATTGTAAAACTCCACCTGTCGGACGGAAAAGTCAGTTCACTAATGGCATTGCCACAGACAGTTTATTTGTGCCCTCAATTTAGATAATTTCCTTCAAATGAAGCTCTGCTTTTCCTAGAACGGCTTACGCCAGTTTAGCAAGTGAGATACGCTATGCTGATGAAAGCCCATTTATCTGGTTTAACTGTATATATATACACTAGGACTTATCCAGTATAAAAATGTCACAAGAAATCCCACACTCTGTCATTATTATGCCAGGAAAGGCTTCTCAAATACAGACCTGAACTCAGCCTAAAAAAACCAGTTTCCCATAGGCGGCATTAAACAGGATTATGGAGGAGGCTTAAAGACAGAGAGCCTGAAAATAGGAAAGTTCCTGAAAAAAAGTATTGAAATTTCACAGAACCGAAAAACGCTATATGTCAAATTTGAGCTGCATTACCTTAAGAATTGTGTTTGGTGCCCTGGAGTATTCTTCCCGATTACATCAAAGCATCTGCAATACTCTGAGAAATGTCCTAGAGGTACAGAAGACAGCCTGAGTGACAGCACATGTAGAAAAGGTTCTCACTTGTATTTATGTGCTGATTGTGGCAAGCAGTGTTGCTGGCACTTCTTTACTCCAGGACTGCTAACTAGTTCAGCTTGAATGCTGTAAATAAGCATATTTACAAAGTATCTATGTGAGACAGTAATAGAATGGTGGAATTAGGTAAACTGGATACCCACAAGTCCATGGGGCCTGATGG
>RSEF01000003.1:91718929-91733968 GCA_003993805.1 Himantopus leucocephalus | reverse complement strand
AGGTCCCTTCCAACCCTGACCATTCTGTGATTCTGTGAATAAGTTGTCCAGAGAGACTGAGGGATGCCCATCCTTGGAGACAACCAAAACTTGACAGTTCTTGACAGCAACCTGAGGATAGCCCTGCTCTGGGCAAGGGGTTGGACTGGAGGACCTCCAGAAATCCCTGCAAAGCTAAATTCGTATATGAGCCTCTGATACACTTTTGATAAATTCAGTATGCCCCAACACGAGCAGGATACTTGTTCTTTTCAGGCCAGTACCTTTTGAAGGTTGGCTCAAGACTACTCACACCTGAAATGTTCCTTCAAATTCTTACAACAAATCTAAATATTCTTAAGAATTCAAACATGTCTCAAATACTGTTCAGAATATAGTACCAAACAGAGTGCTGTTCATACATACCTATGTTTTTCCAATGAGTTTACAAGGGCTGGAAAGATATCATTTTAGCACTCCTGTAAAGTCCTCTGGTTATCCTCAAAATTGCTAAAGCCAGTGAAGCAGCTGCTTGCTCACCCTTCCCCACCACTTGGTTTCATCCTTAGCCTGGTAAGACCTTGGTTAGGGGAGGCAAGGTAGTTAATTTTCCATGCCCATGCCATGCCATTCCTTGGTTTTCTTACGAGGCTTCCAGAAGGGAAAGTGATTTTGCGGTGGGATGCTTGTCTGCCAAGGGTTGGACTGTGATCATTAACTCATTTCACACGGACTAGCAGACATGAAATAGTAACAACTTTTGTTTGGCTCTGAGCAAGGCTTGACTCAGAGCGCTGACCTAGAAGTGGCAGAAGTCCCCTCCCACTGTTAATCCTCCCCGCCCCTGCCTCCCCTTTGAACACACATCTTTCCCTCTCAACTATTCAAGGTAAGCTGTAAATCTTTGCAGTAACTGGCTACTTTCCAGAGTGGCTGCAGTGTGCAATGCAGTCTGCATAACCCCGGTGAGATCACAAATTTTGGATAGAAATATGTTCAATATTTCAGAGCATTGTAGTTAGGTTATTTTTATTCCCATTTTTTGTGCACAGCTCCCACGGATAGAGATGAGAATTCCATACATAGGAGACATTCCTATTTGGTTTTCATGATGAGTCACTTGACTCTTGATTTGTCAGCCACAGTATCAGCCAAATTTCCATTATCACCTTCATAATACTTTTGCAGGGGATTTTTTTTTTTAAATTGATATTGGTTTTACAAAAAAGATCTTCCCTCAAAAAGAAGATAGTTGGCCATGTGTTATAAATGTTACAGATTTCTCAATCATAATTTATAAGGACATAAGTTCTGGCAATTGACTGTAAAGCACTTAGTTTTAGGAAAACACATGAACACAGGTACCATTTCAGCTGCAGGCAAAGGTGAGAAATCTTGAGTTATATTACAATAAGTTTTACTGTAAAACTACATTCTTCAACCCTATGTACCAAAATTTAACCAAAAGAGATCCAGAAAGTACAGGTTCTTTGGATAATAAGACTTTTCAGGTTTGTTGTACAAGAAGCCCACTGGTGGCAAAAAAATCCCGAGGAATAAAAAAAATGGTAGTAACAATGGGTATCTTGGGCAATCCAACTATAGGACATATAAAAATAAATGAGAAAGTAGCAAAACAAGTTCTGTGACATTTGCAGGAGCGAGTGACTAATTTACACATGACAACAGGAAATATCTAATCATATCTGATGAGATACACTTTAGAGCATTGCATCAGTAACATGGGAGACAGAGAAACTTATGCCGCTAATCAACATGGATTTATTTATAGGCATGTTACATTCCTTCTTAAGTGAGCTGCAGTAAAACATTTACCAATCTTTTATAAAGCCAACCATTAAAAAATAAATCACAATGATAAACACTTTCCTACCCAGCCTCTTTTTTCGTGGTTTTGTTTCTTAAGAAAAGTTCTTCATGTAGTTTTCCAGAAGAAATATCCCGCAGATATCACTGTAAGATATTTTCCTTTTCTGAATTCATGCAGTTGTTCTTAAAGTATCTGAGCACTTGATTCTTCACATTCTTGCAGCAAAAATAGCTACTTATAGCTATACAAACTAGATCAAAAGTAACTATCAAATCACTTGTTCCTAGTAGTGAAAGTCTTTCTCACACTCATTCTCAAGGGCAGGACAGCAGGGAATAATAGAATCATAGAACAGTTTAGGTTGGAAGGGACCGTGAAGATCATCTAGTTCCAACCCCCCTGCCATAGGCAGGGACACCTCCCACTAGACCAGGGTGCTCGAAGCCCCATCCAGCCTGGCCTTGAACACCTCCAGGGATGCAGCTTCCACAGCTTCTCTGGGCAACCTGTTCCAGTGCCTCACCACGCTCATAGTGAAAAAATTCTTCCTAATATCTAATCTAAATCTACCTTCTTCCAGTTTGAAGCCATTACCCCTTGTCCTATCACTACATGCCCTTGTAAAAAGTCTTTCCACAGCTCTCCTGTAAGTCCCCTTTAGGTACTGTAAGGCCTCAATAAGGTCTCCCTGGACCCTTCTCTTCTCCAGGCTGAGCAACCCCAATTCTCTTGGCCTTTCCTCATAGGAGAGGTGCTACAGCCCTCCGATCATCTTCATGATGAAGGGCTGGAAGGGCCCAGAAGCTCAGAGTGCTAACAAACACAGGTACCAAGGTATTCATAAGTTGCATCAATGGAAATTCTGCTTGAACAAACAGAAAAAGTTGCCACCACAACTGGTGCAGTCGCCCTGGGTGGTTTTGGAGTCTCTGTCCTTGGAAATACTTAGGTCCCAGCCTGGCAAGGCCCTAAGCAATCTGCTCTGACTCTGAAATATGAGTCTGCCTTGCCAGGACGTTGGACCAGGTGACCTCCATGGGTCCTCCCTGCTCTAAATTTTTCTATGTTTCTATGCTTTTTGGACTCTTTTCTAACATCCGGTCTGTGTGGTGATCTTTGAGAGTCCTCTCTGTGTACAACAACAAAACTTCCATCCCAGTATCTTGCATTTTGAAAAAGTTAGGAAATGGCAGAAAGAAACTCCCTTCCTTCTCAGACCACGGCTGGCTTTGTTTTAGGTCTAAGTCCTCTGAAATGTGTTCTGGCATTACAAGGACAGTCCTTCCTTTTTGAATTTTCAGTATTGCAAGTCTTTTAAGTATTAAAAGATAAGAACAGCTGTATCAGGTCAGACCAAAGGTCCGTCTGGTACAGTGTACTTTCTCTGGTCAAGGTGTTAATAGTGGATGCCTAGAGAAGCATGTAGAAATAGAACAAGTACACAGGAACACTTCTCCCATGTATTTTCCCAGTTGGCTGTGATTTGTGGCCCCGGGACTTTGTGAGTTGGAGGTGGCTCCTGGTCTTCATTAATCTGCCATGACTCTTTGATCCGATACAACTTCTAGCATTCACAATGGTGAATGTTATAAGTGGCGGAAAGGAGTCCCACCGCTCGCCTACATGTTGTATGGGGAAGTGCTATCTGTTGCTTGTTTTCAATCTGCTGGCTTCAAGCTTTGGCTGATAGCCTTGGTCCTTGTTCTGCAAGAGAGCAACAGTTGTTCTTTATTCACTTTTTCCATGCTGCTTAGACTTTGTTAGATCTCATTTTTTTTAGGGTTGAAGAATCCTCATCTATTTAATTGTTTCTCTTATTGAAACCAGTCCAAACCTTTGATCATCCCTGCTGACCATGGTTTATACAGCAGCAGTTTGATGGTTTCTGCTTTGTTCACTATTGTTTCCCTAATTGTTCCTAACAAGCAGTTTGCTTTTTGCCCACTACTGAGCACTGAGGTATGTTTTCATAGTTCTTCCTATTACAGCTGACAGATACCTTTCTAGAATGGTAGAAGCAACCATAAATTTAGAACTGCTTTTTCATTGCCAATAATTTCCTCTTTATTTATGCGGTATTTCACCTGCTATTTTATAAAACACCTACTAGGTATTTTGAGACCTTCCCACAATTTACACCCTCAGCTTTCATTTTTATTGCTTAGGTAACTTCCTTGTATCTGCAGATGTTACCTCCCCGTTATTCACACTCCTTCCAGATCGCATTTATGAATATGTTGAACAGCACAGGCCTTTGTACAAATCTCTGTGGGACTTTGCTAATAAGCCGCCTTCTGCTTTGAAATGTTCATTAAATCTACCCTTTGTTTCCTACTCCATAGTTGTCATTTTGGTGGCACACTGCTCAGAAGCACACTGCCAGTTGTGGTGTAATGGTGGATTCACTGGGAGAAAATGGAAGAAATAACGTCAACAAATTTTTGTTTTCTTGGTTTTCTCTGAGGGAACATTTTCTGCAACCTAGTAACTCTGTTGAGGTCGATAACCAGGTGTAAGTGGAAGTGCAAAATCAGTGCAATGGAAATGTAGGCCTTGTTATAAATAATTAAATACTTGCAAACTGTTAGAATTACACTTCACAGTATTTTATATTGTGTTATCCTTAAGTGTTTATGTATGTCCTTTATATTTCTCAGAAGAGAGAAAATAATAAGTTAAAAATTTTGGCAAAGTTCTTTTGATACAGAACATACCTTGCAGATTAAAATATATATTCTAAATGTCATTAATTCTGTATAGAGGCCTGTATGCGCCAGCCTTCTGTGGTCCTAGAATCTGCCCTAATACCATACTTCGTTGAAACATGGCTTTCATTATAAAACAAACAGTCCATCTAACTCTCCCTGTCCCAGAGCTGTTCAGACAGTACTTGAATAAGCATGAACCTACACAGTGATGCCCTAAGTCTGCAAAAAGCCTGAAATTACTTTGGGGATTACTGAGGACTCAGACTACAGAAACCTCATGGTCTTCAACAGTGTGAAATCTGGCTTTTTTTCCAGCTGCCACTGAAATCAGAATTTGTGCCACAGAATTTGCTCTTTTGTGGTGTCCTGATTTGAGGTAAAACAGAACCAATTTTCTTTTCAGTAATTTTACTTTTCAGTTAACCCTCTTCTAACTCTCTGAAATTAATAGCATATGCTTCAGGCAGTGTCTGCTACCAGAGTGGTAAGGCCTGATGTTTATAGTGAATACCAAGGAATGGTGTGCAGAGACGCTCCTGCTTATACTTATTGCTATAACAGCCAAGGTCAGCTAACTTTGTTATCCACCAACTTGGAGGGTGGGGAACGGAAGAGCGTAGCGGGGTCCCACCTGTGGGGAGGGGCAGACAGGACAGGTAACACAAAACTGACCAACAGGGTATTCCATCCCATCTGCCTCACGCTCAGTATAAAAGCTGAGACATCAAAGGGTCAGCTGTCTTTCTTCAACGGCCGGTGTCTGAGGAGGACTCTGTTCGTCTGGCTTTGATCCAGATCTGTGCGTTTCTGAATCCAGTTCCTGAGTTCAGCTCCCGTCCATCACTAAGTCCAGTCTGGGACTTTCCCAGTGCCTGCTGGTGATGTGATTGTCATCCTGGGAGCTCGATATGGTTTTGTATGTATTGTATATATTACATTATTTTCTTATTAATATATTTTTTATTAGTATTTTACTATTAACATTTCATTAAAATAGTTTCTTTTTCAATCCATAAGTCTCTCTCTTTCTCACTCTTCTCTCCCTTGGGAACGAAGTTAAAGAGAGCATCTCTTGTTCGTTTTAGTGGCCAGCCCAGCCCAAACCACGACATGTGGAAATGAGTATGTGAAATGAGTATTTCTTTCCTTCCCTGCCCTGTCAGGACCTCTCATCCTTTGCTGTGTCCCATTTGTCTTTTTCTCACAAGGGGCATCAAGCTGGGCTGAGGGAAACCTGTGCTGTCCTTAGGGCTGGGCAGCTGGAGGCTGGCTGGGCTGCGGATGGGAGGCAGGGTACCAAGCCTGCCCGGGGAAGGCAGGGAGTGCTGGAGAAAGCACACCCTTTAAAGTTGTCACTGTCTAAAATAACTATGCACTAATTTTATTTTCATGAGTATTTTTACCTGTGAACCTGTGTTGTGGTGCATATATGCTTGTGTAAGAGAGGGAAATCCTGATCCCATTTAAATCAACGGATGGTTTGTTACTGGAGTTAGCAAGGACATGACTTCTCTCAAAGGGTATTTCATGGCAGTAAAATAAATTATGCTTGCTGCAGCATTTAGAGGTAAATATCAATAGAACTAAGTTCCATCAGGTCAACAATTACAAAATGTTCTGGTTTTAAGAATTGAAATTTGTGTTCAGGTAACATAATTTTGGCTCAAAAAGAATCTGAATGTATTTAGAGAGATATATTTCCCCAGTTCTATTGAAACACGAAATAACATGTTTTTCATCATCTAAATGATGCTAGTGAGCTGGGGTAATGTTTAGGCAATGTGCAGTGGTAGAAAAAGAGAACAATATAAAACAATATCATCAAAAATTATTATGCTGTGACTGAAAATACTTCCAAATTGGTGAATTTTGGTGAATTTTGGACCCAGCTCTTAGTCATACTATTTGTTAGTATAAATGAGAATTTCTTCACTACATTTTATGCTCATCGAGTAACTAACACAAACAGGTGAAGTCTGTTTCTCATCTTATTTCAGTAGTTCAGAATCAGTAAAATCAGTGTGATCAGTAGATGGACACAGATGTAAGTTAAGTGAGATCAGAATCCTAATTTCTTCCAAAACACAGCTGTGTTCATTGTAATAATAGCATAGTTCTGCTTGAAGTCTACTTAACTTTTCTTTTGATTTTCTCTGCCTTTCCACTAGAAAATAAATTCTCCTGTATTTGAGGTAATTGGAATCACTGACTGTAACATTCGGGGATAATCACTGTCTGGCACCCCTGGAGACAAAGTACAAATCTTCTGACCTAGAAAGAAATGAAAATAGGAAAGATACCACAATCTAGACTCTCATCCAAACGTAATGGGAACTGCGAACTTCATCCACAGAAAGAATTACTACGGCAAGGGTATGGAGCTATGGCGGAATTTTGTCTGGCCCCATCTCTGTTTGTGCTCCAAGAACACTCCAAAGGGAATTGTTTAATTTTGGAGATGACATTGGGACAGCCTGGGTGTTCACAAACTGGCTGCAATGCCATTACAGCCAGGTTCACTGGGAAAGATGGTTGTGCCGAAGAGATGAGAATCTGGCCCCACATATTCCCAGGTTTATTTGAGTGACCTCTCCTAGAATGAAGCTGTTTGGTCTTTATAAAAAACGGCGCCCAACAGCTTGGAAAGAAAAGCTGGTTTTCTTCCCATGCCAAAATTCATAAAATTTTGGACAGAAAAGTACATTTTTATGATGAAGGTAAGAATTTATTGGATAGTAAATTATTTGTTAAATTCCAAGGATGTGTTGGAGCCTGACAAGGATTATAGTTTTGCTGTCAATTCAATTACCCTACACTTGTGGATGCTGGTTTAATTATTTGTTGCTGGTTTAATTAAAAGGCGCTTAAGTCAGTGCAAGTTTTGCCCCTGATGTCAATGAGATCCGTCACAGGTCCAAGTTGTCTTAACTCTTAGAGTGATTAATAAAGAGCAGATCTTTCAGAAATGCCATTGCTCACAGCCACACACAGTTAATCTTGAGCTGTCAGAACCAAACACAACGTAACAGCAAACTCACACAAGTGAGTGGTAGGTGCTTATCCCAGAGTCTGCTAAACTACAAAGACAGTGGTGACCCTTGTGCTACAGGTAAGAATAAAGAAGGTTGAAACGTTTAAAGCAGATTTTTGTTATTGTAAACTCAACAGAGAATGTGGCCTTAAGAAGCTGAAGTTAAATGAAAAGACTGAAGGCACAATTTAGAGAAGACCACCCGAGGCAGAAGTAACTTTCCAGGAGATATGAGATAAATAAGAAGTGACCTCTCTCCAGTCTTCCCCACTGCGCCAAGCCTGATGTTGAGCCCTCAGTTCCTGCATATATGCCGCAAATACTTTTCAGAGGAAGAACAAACTTGCCTAGTCCCTCCTGAAAATCCTGCTCGAAAGTACAAGCCATTGACATTGAGCTCCTTCAAGCTCAGTGAAACAATAAACATCAGGAGATGGCTTAATTTAGCCATCCTAAATTGCCGTCAGCCCAAGCCTGAACTGAGGAACCTTCTTCTCTGCCACATTTAACAGCTCCTACTGAGCCAAACATTGGTTTCTGTGGTTTTTGTTGGATTGAGCCTTCTGAAAGTCTAACTACAGCCACCTCACTGCAACCTTTTTCATCACAGAGAGCAAGCTTTATATCCACAAGAGAAGTTGGCTCCACCTGATTTATTTGCTATTTCCTTCCAATCCAGCTGCAGTCTCACCAGACAGCTGTACGAATACATGTTCTCCAACACAAGCTACACAGAAGAACAGGAATATGGAATCAGATATTCGAGGAGAGGAATGTGAAGTCAGGTGTGTAAGCACACTTTAAAATGCTAGTGAGGTGATGACACTCCTCCATAGCTTGTTTTCAGGAGACAGTATTTGAATGAAGTCACCATACCTTAGCTAAAGAACAGAGACCTTTTGGAGCATCATGTTCTATGTTGTTTAATTAATCTACTTTCAACAGTTGAGCAGTTAGTGCTTAGGTGATTGTTATCCCTGAGCAAGTGGCTAAACAGCAACCACTGTGCACTGGGATTTTCTGAAAATATTTGTATTAGCCCAATTCATAAAAAGAGAAAAATACAAAGTGACTTAGAGACACATCAAAATAGTCAGATCATCTAAACGCGAGCACTAGTTGGATGGGGACTGTCTCTGTGACCCTCAGCAAGTTATATAAGATATCTACTCCATCTATCTCAATTTACATTTGCATGAAATGGGAATAGTATTAATGAGATCATGGGGCTAACAAATCAGCTACCATTAGTTTGCCTGCTAATACTTTTCTGCCTCTTTGAAGATGATGTGATAACTATTATTAGAACGTCTTATCAGGAATTTCATCATACATTGTGAGTTTCATTTCAAGACGAAGGCATCAAAATGCACACAGGACAACCAGAGCTTATTGTCATCTTCTAAAGAGTTTTTCCTTTGCCCACAAATAGAATACTAAATGGGTTTTCCAAGCCTTAGTTATATTGTGTCTCCCATGTTTTATTTCAGTAAGTACGTCTTCTGAAGATCCTGGATTGGGAAAATACTTCAGGCATAAAAGAAATTCCACTCATGAGAATTGCTGCAATGAAATGCAAATGAAAATAGATTATAGATTGTTCAGAAACAGTTTGTGTTCTCCAAATTTCTCTGAACAAGGCTCCCCCTCTTTGGAGAGGATTATGTGTGTGTCAATAACCCCAGACACGAGCAATGGCAGACATCTTCATGTCATGTGCCAAAAAATATTTGCTAATTTACTCAAAGATGGTATAACTTAGTTCCATATCTCACTACAGGGATACCTTTTCTTCCTTAATGCTGCCACAAAGAAATTGGCAATACTAAGCAGTCTCAAAGGCAAACTTAATGCCACAACTTATATATGGCAAAAGAGACGGTTTGGCACCTGGCTCTTTTCCATTCCTTCACAAACCTTCTGGTACTCCTTCTAACCTCTGTGTGCTATCACTAGTTCCTTCCCATGCCACATCCATTTCCCTTCCTTTTAGCTTCAGGTGACTTCCATGTACCGCTCCCCCTTTTGCTCCTTATAGACTCCTCTTGTGCCCTACAGATGTTGCTGCATGACAGAACGTTAATATTTGCATGGCGGATAAGTGACTCAGGTGTTCGATCACTTGGGCAAACTTACTGTGAAATCAAATTAATATTTCTCCAATTTTTTATTTTCTTTATTGACAGTGGTTTCATGTGTCGATTCTGGCACAGATATCTTATGTTCACCATCGTGATGCTGGACTGCAAGGCTCCCTGAGAGTACATTTCTCTTGAAGGGAGAAAAAGTGTTATCCTGCTTACTTAGGCAGGAAAATGAGACATTATTCATGGCAAACTGTTCATATCTATGATCCAGCCCCTCCCTTTCTAACAATATTCTAACAATAGACATAAAGGTGTGAAGAACATTGACACTGGATTTACCAATATTGGAAATGTGAGTTACAGCAAATTGGGATGAATGGGGTAGTTCATCACTCAGTTATTGCTTCAGACTCTTAGCAGACAACAGAGATTTGCTATATCCCACACTTAAAAAAAAATCTGGAAATTTGAACTACCTTAGAATATTAAGAGTCTAGAGAAAATAAAACCTTACAAATGTGATGCATTAGCACAACCTAGCATACTTTTCCATATGTACATGAATTTTGACTGCGGTAACTATTGGGACCTTCTGGCTGTTCACCTCTTTTCTTTGGTCTTTTCGTGCATACAGATTTTAGTCTCTCTCTCTTTTTACATCCATGTGAACAAATATGAATAAATGTCTGTGTGTGTCCAAAGATGTGTAATAGCCTATGGAAAAGGAGCGCTTTATCACTGACAGCTGAAGAACAGGAGTCTGCTTAGTAATGCCTATGTGTATTCCTTGAAAAGGTTCAAGTTTAAGCAATGAAAACCCTTTTAAATAGTTGGTTTTATTCAGAAGAATCAACTGGGACACCACCAGCCAGGCTTCTCCTGAGGCCATCCGATAAGTAAATCAGCAAGAAATGGAAATGCCGTCTTTATAGGACTGGGCCTCTCTTGTTCTCAAAGCTTTTAGTCTTAACACCATGTGAGGGCCACCAGCTTCTTCAAACCCCCCTGGTACATATTATTCTTTCATCTGCCTGGCTGAACAGCAGACCCCGCCATTCAGTGACTGGCATCGCTGAACTCACAGTTTCTTAATCTCCCTGTCCTGATGCTGGCGCAAGCAGCAGCCTTTTCTTTGCTCTCTTGGCTTCTTTATATTCAACTGGCTCCAGAGATCCGCCCTCAGGGCCCGCCAGGACACACATGTCCGTCCAGCCTCCACCTCCTTCCCTTCGCAAGATTAAAACAGAGCCAGCAGCCCACACCTCCCTCCCTGCTGGGTCCTGCGTGGGGCAGGAGGAGCCGTCTGCACCCATTGCCGCTCTCTTCTAAAGGGCTAATGAGAGGGAAGCAGAGAGTGTGACTGTGTACACCACGTATTCACATGAGAGAAGTGAAGAAAGCCAGCAGTGAAGATGAAAAGCAACTGGTAAGAGAACAAGTGGGATTTAGAGAAATCTGTAAATAAGAGATTAGAACAGTTAAAGCTGTCCTTGCCAGCTGCTGCCTTTGTTGTTTGCTTTTATGACAGCATTATATGGAGGAAATGGTAATAGAAAGAGCTTTATTGACATGTTTTATTATAAGGCAAAGATAAAAAGTTCTCATGTAAAGAAACTGTCTTGTCAAATCTGTTAGTAAATCCTTAACTTGGGTTTTTATACATTTAATATGCACGGCTCTGAGGAGAAAGTCAATAAGAATCTGTCAGAAACTACAGATTCATACTGAAGTTTTCTTTCTATTTACAGGAAAATTACAGTCTTCTTTTACGTGTGTAGTTTTCTGTGGTCTTTCATCTCAGCCACCATCCAGCAACAATCAAGTAAGGAGACAGACTTTATCTGCATTTCATCTTTCTGTAATTTTCATTGCCAAAAGAATTATTCTGGCTTATTCAAACCTAAAATCCTCTCTAGCTAGCCATCATAGAAAGGGAGAACTGTCTGTGTGTGTGTATGTATGTACGTATAAGAGAAAGAGGGGGAAAACTGAAAGCTGCGTCTGTTATTTTAAACTCGCTATTAGATATATTTTTAAGGTAAAGATTAACATCTGGCTATAGGTGGTAGATATAGGACACAAACCTCCCCCCATCTTTCAGTGCTTCTAGTTAGATATTCTGCTACGTGTGGCAATGAACTGGTCCCACTTTATTTGCTGGGCATAAAATGTAAATGGCTGGATGTCAGCCATATGTCTCATCAAATAATATAGAATGAGCCTGTTTCTAAGGTGTAACATGTCAACCTGAATGTTCCCTTTAAGTCTATGTTGTCAGAAGGAAAACCACATTTATGGTTGAGCCTTTGCAGCACACAAGAGGCTCTCTGTAGGTTAGAAATGCATGTCCTTCCAACTCGCATGCTTCGTTCTTCCCCATCCAGACTCTACTAACATTTTCCAGATTGACCTGATACTGGACTTGTACAGGACTCTTAAACTCTTCTAAAGAATGTTTATTTTTCCTTCCTCCTTCCTTAAGTTAGGGGAATCTGCTAGGTTTTCATGCTCATTACGGGACTTTTTGACAGATAATAGTCTGAAAAATTAGATTTTTAAATTTGGTTTCCTCAAACGAATTTCTTCTACATTCTTGTTTGGGTCAACAAAAAGGGTCTGTAAGTTTTTCTTGTATGAATGACCATTCTCTGATCAAATGTGGCACAGAGGAAGGTGGGAACACCTGGAATACCAGAGAGGACGGAAAAGATACCAACAGTTTCTCAACAGCCTCTTTAGTTGGCAAGAGGTTTGTTTAAATTTCCCTGGGACTAGGGAGACTGTTGATTTAGGTAACTGGTTTTTTTTTTCAAAGTTTGCTTAAACCACCAAAGGTTCCAAACCAAAAACTCCTTACACAGCAGACCTTCTTATGCTACAACTATTCCTCCATTGCTCTGCAAAAGAAGAATTATTATAACCCTCTCATTTAAAGGCTTAAAAAAAAATCAAATAATCATTTGAGTTACAATTTTAAATTTGGAGCTTTCTAGAAACAGATGCTTATTTTATTAGACCTCTGACTTCACTGAATACAGTTTAAATTGATTATTATATACGCCTACTTATTATTTATAGTTCTATTTAATTCGTAATATTCTTACAGTTGCTTCACTTAATTTTTTTGAGGTGATCTGAAGCAATGTGCAAGCACGCAGTTAATAAATTGACCGTTTTTTGCAGGACTACCAGTCATACTGGGTGCCAGTCACAGAACCGATCTCTGCCCAACGATCAGGATTGGCCAAGATGACTTACCAGGCAAGTAGCATCCCGACTTTTTCAGGAAAAAGCTGCGGTTCAGAAACTTTATTGGGTTATATTCAGCTCTGTGACTGCACAGTTCTCTAACTGAATTAAAACAAAAGTTACATTCTGGACATGCATATTTTTTCTTGCAGGCTTTGACCTGATTTCTCAGTTCCAAATAGAAAAAGCTGCATCCCAAGGAATTATCCAGAGAGTAGTAGGCTCTACTTCTTTACAAGTGGCTTATAAATTGGGACCCAATGTAGACTTCAGGATCCCAACCAGGTAATGCCTTTTGTTGTTTGACTTTAAAATATACATATTTTGCAATATTATCATTTCAGGGATAGATCCTCTGCTCAGCCAGATCACCTCATTTGCATATTTTTTGGAAGGGGAAAGAGGAGTTCAACTTTTTTTTCATTGCTACCACTAGATCAGACTGATTCTCTAACAGCAATTTCAGGGACTTCCACTTTCGTCTAGCAGGGATATTGCTCAGGGTGCCTCAAGATTTGCCGACACAAAGGGATTTACCTCTAGGAAGTGAAGCCAAAAGTTGATGGCTGGAAAAGAGGTAGGGAGGCAAAGAAAAGATAACAGAAGGAGAGTGAGGAATGTTTTCTCAAAACAGAGACACAAAGAGATCTTTCTGATCATGTCAGGACTGTGGAGACAAGGTAGGATAAAAGCTGATTGATTGTATGGTAAGGGGTCGTTTTTTTCGTTTTTGCTTTTTGGATAACTGGTACATGTGTGTTCCCAGCTGATTTATGGTCACTTCGTCTACAAACTTAGCATGTCACAGGCAAGTTACAATAGGAGTCAGGATTTAGGAATCTAATTGTGTTTGTGCTTTACAGGCCAGACTTGCTGCCTGTGAAGGAATAGAGACAGTACAGCAGGGTAGACATGTCTTTGCCAAACTTAGGCAAGTCTGGATTCTGGTACAGCACCTTGTGTAATTAAGAATGCCTTTACTTAGCAATTAACTGGCAAGACCTTTAATTGGACTACTGTTTCAGCTAGGAATATCCAGACTGCAAAATGTTTCTGCCATACTCCAGCTATCACAACTTTTGCTTGCTGCAGTCCTCCCTGGCTTCTACCTTTGTAGCCATTAGGTTAAGCTAGTTTACAGCTTAACTGGCTGGTTACGTTGGACTCGTGACTACTTTCCATCCCAGTGGCAAATCTAGGCCGCTAGTGCATAAATGTGAATCCAACCGCAGACAGCAGATGGGATCTTCATTCCACTAAAAGCTGGCGATTCTCAAATTCCCAACTCATGCTTCTTAGCTCAGAAACAGTCAAAGCTGTAATACTTTCATTTTTAAGAAACGTCAGACTTATTGCTATACATGGCTCTAGTGATATATATGCTCAATATACACAAGTTACCCCTGATTGAGCCTATATCAGCTGCATTAATATGCCATGGCATCTGAGCTGACTACCACCACCGGGCTTGTTGGCTGGGTACGGTACTGTAGTATCATCAATTTACCACATTCAGGACACTGATTGGCACTTCCAGTTGGCATGGTGCTGTCACATTGCAATGCTAGCTCATGGCATAGCTGAAATTTGGCCCTAGCTAAAACTAAAAAGTCACTCGCACTTGATCTGAGTGTCTTGTCCAAGGGAATGGGTTTGACTCCCAACAATGCTCCAGTGCATCAGTGTGCTGCTCCTCTGTCACTGACCCTGTCCTTGCTGCTCTGCTCCAGACTTATTTTAGAGTGTGCCCCGTCAGTAAGCTGACTCAGAAGGAGTGAAGTTGGCAGTAAGTAGCTGAAGCTAACAGTGCAGAAGTACACCTTAGGCCATTTCCAATAATTTTTTTTTAAATAGAACTCTTCACATAATCTTTATAATGTGGCATGGTAACTGGGTTTCACTGGTATGAATTTGCGATGATGAAATGCCTGAGAAGCATTACAAGAGTTAGCAAGTCATTCAGAGCACTTCAAGCGAGGCTGAGCATCTTTGATGGCAGGGACGTAGCTCTGGCTCTCTCAGTCCCCGGCATTGCAGCAACCCTGAACTCCTGCTGCACTTCCCTCTGGCCACCCCCTGCTATCCTTTATTCTCACCTGGATAATGTAAACATTTCCCGAGGTTCCCGCAGCGGAAGGGAAGGGAAGGGAAGGG
>RSEF01000003.1:91677120-91718576 GCA_003993805.1 Himantopus leucocephalus | reverse complement strand
CCCCAATCTTCCCCCCGCTTGGCTGGGAGACTCCCGAAAGCCGTGCCTTGCAGGCGGGAGGGATTTTTGGCAGCCGCCGCCCTACCGCGGAGGGAAACCCGGGGCGGGGGGGCGGGAAGGTGCGGGTCGGTGCCCAAAGCAACGGCAGCAGGGCAAAGGGTTAAAGGCGCTGCTTGCTGGCATTCCGTCCTCCCCTCCCCAGCCTTCGGCTCTCCTCCAATCCCCGCCACCCTCCCCCGAGGCGCTCGCCAGCCGCCGGTGAGGGGGCTGCGGCGGCGGGGCTCACCTTTCGGCCGCCCGCTGCTCCCTCCATCGCTCCCTCCATCACTCCCTCCATCGCTCCCTCCACCGCCATGGCTCGGGCTCTGCGGGGCCTCCTGCCGCTGGGGCTTTTCCTGCAGGTTGTTTGCCTCTGCCTGGCTCAAGTAAGTTTATTCTGACTTTGACTTTGTTTTTCTCCCTCGCAGATAAGCCAGACGGTAATCGAGGTAAGTGTGAGGTGAAGGGACGGCGCTCCGTGCTCAGGGAAAAGGTGTGGGTGAAGAAGGGCTGAAGGCCACTCTCTGCCATGCCCTGGCACCGACCCGCTGGAGGGTTTTCGGCCCTTTTCTCCCTCTCAGTGGCTGTAGCTGACCCTGACTGCGCTGCTGGCAAGGGCGAGCTGACCACAGGGCGGTGGGTGCCACGTGTGTGCGCCAACATGGTGCTACCTGCTGGGCATCAGGCAGCCGCCCGGTGACACCGCGGGCCTTGAGCTCCATCTCCAACTACCGCTGGGGGGATTATTACTGGGAAGACTGGTGTAGGAAGGAAAGGTGTCCAGAGCGGCAGCACAGTGGGGGAGCAAAGGGCCAGGCTCAGGGTCCCGGCAGGGCCCCGGCCAGGCTTCTGCTCACAGAGCACCGTTGTGGGGCCGCGGCCGGAGCGCGCTCCGAGGAGAACAGAGCCCCCCATTATAGGGAGGGAGACCTGTAAAAGCCTTTCTCTTGGTTTCCACAGGCTGGTGGCGCCTCCCGCCTCCCCCTCGGGAGCCCCGTGCTTTGAGAAAGCGCCTCTGTAGATGCTAATGTAATCCTGAGGAAACGGGGGGAAACCGCTGAGCCCGGCAGCGAAGCTGGGAAAGGGCTGTTGTAAATTTTCTTCTTGGGAAGACTGCCTCCGTTGTGTTGGCTGAATAAGTAATTGGAGTAGCTTAAGTGAATTTCAGTGTTTAATTCGCAAAGATCACTCTTTTTATTTCTGCCACCCCGTCGATGCCATTCGGCGTTCAAATCCTGCTGGGTCGGGGAGTCGAGTCCCGTGTCCTGTCCATCCCCCGCCTTGTCCTGGCTCTGCCAGCATTGCGGGGCGCAGGAGGACGGCTGTGCCAGGGGATGGGGGGGTTTACCACCTCATCCTCCATCTGCCCAGGAGGGCAGCGTGTCTGGTTGTCACAGTGACCGCTAAGATGGGACATGGGGCCTGTGGGTCCTGACAGGCGCGGGGTGAGGACACGGCTCCTCATCCCAGCTGCGACCCCCTGGCTAACCCGTAGAAGCCACCTCTCGTTGTGCCGGTCCCCCCAGACTGGCTCTCACAGGTTTGCCAGGATATAATTGCTCTTTTTTTTTTTTTTCTTTCTTTTTCTTATTCTTTTTCAGAGAGGTCTCCCTGGTCCACCAGGCCCCCCGGGTCCGCCAGGGCCACCAGGAGTTCCTGGTATTGATGGCATTGATGTAAGTGTTTGCCATGCCCTTCCTAGGAATTAAAAAATACCTCGAGGTGTACCTGCATTGTCCTCGCTGTCAGCATTTGACCCCGAGGAGTCTGAATTTGGCTGCAGATCCACATAGGCATTGATGGGTCTCGTACCGCGTAGCAGGCTGGGGTGGGGGGGAGAAGGTGGCCTTTCAGATTATCTCTGATATGGAAAATACAGGATTATTTATTTTGTGTAATCAGCATCATATGCTATGATTTTTTGCCTGAAATGGGGTGTGGGGGATTTATAATTCTAATCTCAAAAGGGATTACGTAGTATCACTCGCACTAAAGCGGGATAAGGATTTGTGGCGTTATTCCTGATAGGAACTACTCTGTCTTTTCCCCCAATTCCTGTCAGAAGTTTCTGTGCTTATTTCTGTTAGTCTATAGTAGAGAACATGTGGGTTTAATATGAATTTTCTACAATAAGAATCAGTTTGGGATTATACCTGATAATCTGCAAATCAGTGTTTTTTTGCGAGGGACCACAAAAGGTCGCTGTGGCTCTAATACCTTCCTTTACGTATCTTGTTAGGGGGAGAGAGGTCCCAATGGCCCCCCCGGCCCACCGGTAAGTGATTTCAGCTACTTTGCACTCCTTCCTGTGACAGAAGAGGTTTTGCGTTTTGTTTCTGCTTCCCTCTCTGAAACATGTTTAACTGTCCGTTTGAATCCTGAAGGGCCCAGACGGGGATGCAGGTAAACCAGGATCCCCTGGCCTGCCTGGAGAGCCGGGAGCTGATGTGAGTACACGCGATTTGCTGGAATTTCCTCTTTTTTTTTTTTTCCTTTTTAAAGAAAAATACTTGGTTTTAGTCAAGTTTTGCAGAAGCATGACCTCCTTTTGAGGTCTCTGGCTTCCTTGCAGCCGCGTAGGGCAGAGGCACTTTTCTCCAAGCTGGAAGATGCTTCCCTTGGAGGAGGCAGCCGGGGCTGCGGCTGAGGAAGGGAGCAAGGGCTGTGGGGTGCTGCCACCCCCGCTACGCACAGGGCGCTGAAGGGAGGAGGAGGCCGCCATGTTTCCTCCTCTGGAAGCAGCCCCAGATCGGCGCCCCGCCGGGCAGGAAGGGCAAGAGCTGGGCGGGGGGGACCCAAGCCCGGGCCTGGGCGGGACGGTCCGCCGCGGCCGAGGGCACCGGCGGCGCCAGAGAGAGGGGGCCGGCCCGCTCCACACCCCCCACCCCCCACCCCCCCCCGCCGGCAGGGGGCGCCGCCGCCGCTCGGTAACGGTCGGCGCGGCGGGTGTGAAGGGCGGGCCCCGCTTACTGCCGGGCTGAGGGGGGTTTGATGGCGGGAGGGGGTGTGTGCTGAGTAGTTTTGGGTCTTGTTCCCCAAACCGGAGAAAATAGGAAGAAAAAAAATAATTAAAGGTATTGGATCAGCCCTATAGGTCTGATGTTAGACTGAAGTGTTCTTAAAAATGCAGTTATTACTGCGTCCAGCTCTGGAGCCCTCAGCACAGCAAAGACACAGACCTGTTGGAGGGGGTCCAGAGGAGCGCCACAAAAATGGCCTGAGGGTTGGAGCACCTCTCCCATAAGGACAGGCTGAGAGAGTTGGGCTTGTTCAAGGCTCCGGGGACACCTTGTTGCGGCCTTCCAGGGGACTTAGAAGAAAGATGGGGACAAACTTTTTAGCAGGGCCTGTTGCAATAGCACAAGGGGTAATGGCTTTAAACTAAAAGAGGGAAGATTCAGACTAGATATTAGGAAGAAATTTTTTACAATGAGGGTGGTGAAACACTGGAACAGGTTGCCCAGAGAGGTGGTAGATGCCCCATCCCTGGAAATATTCATGGTCAGGTTGTACGGGGCTCTGAGCAATCTGATCGAGTTGAAGATGTCCCTGCTCATTCCAGGGGGGTTGGACTAGATGACCCCTAAAGGTCCATTCCAACCCAAACTATTCTATGATTCTGTGATTCTAAAAAAAACCACCTCCCAGACTTCAGCCACTGCAGAACTTGTACCTGCTGATGTATCTTACTTTCTCTAGGGAAAATAATAGAACAATGAAGTTTCAACATCATCTAGTGTTGATGGCCTCTTAAGTTGTGTCTCTTGAATAAATTACTGGCAATAAAAACACTTTCATACATTTTTGGAAAACTCTTCAAATTTCTCTCGAGAGCAGTGTTTGAACGCATTTCTTGCTGTGAAGCAAGATTGTTACGTTAGTACTTAGATCTTATGCCAGGAGGTAGGCAAGCTTATGTTTAATTTACATAAGTGGTAGAATACTTTTATAATTTAAAACATCAAAAATAAAGATCATATTTAACAAACTCATATATTAGAGAATATTGCAAATTATATATATGAAAAGCCTAATATTTATTGAAGATCGTAATACTGTTAGAGGTTAATTTTTAATTTGCTTTTGAAAAGAGATTTAGTGGACATGGGGCTGAAACAGTCTTTAGTTAAATGGTTCAAATTTCAAATCTGTAAGAGGAAATGAGCTTGCCATGAGTGGCATCTCATGCCACTTTATTTTTTTCCTGAAAACAATACAGGTCCACAACCCATTTGTACACGTCAAAAACCCATAAGCAGATCTTTAAAAATCATTGCCTCTTAAAATTTTCACTTAGGGCATAGTTTTGTTATCCTTGCCAGAATTCATGATAACACAATCAGGTGAAACAATGTTTTAAACTCAGCTCAGACTTTGGTATTTGTCCGCGCTTGCATATTGCCTCATATTAGTGGAAGAGTGAAAATGTAATTCTGTATTACAGAATACTGTGTTCTGTAATGGTGAGCTTTTTTTATTTTCACTTGAAGATGAAAAGTGGGACCTTACTGTCCTCTCACTGTGCATTCAACTTTTAATTGGGGTTTTAGTTTTATAATACCTTCTTCCATGTTTAATTGGTGAAGCAGTCCTGACTTTTTAAATCTCATTTTTCTTTCGCAGACTATTTCAGTGTCAAGTTTAATAGACTGAGTAAAGATATTGTACAGTAATTGCCTGTAATGATCATGTAAGCTTTCCAAAGCAAATTATGAGAGAAAACACCACTTTGGGTGAACACTGAATTGCTGGAAGTGTACCAAAAAAGAAAAGTATTGGACAAACGTAAAAGCAAGGCTTTTCTTATGGATATCTTGAAATTTCTAAGGCATATAAGCTGATTAAAATTTTGGAAACAAAAGAAAACACAAGAACTCCAAATGAATTTGTAGTTATAATATAATGATTGCTTTTTAATTTTAACCAGATAGACAAGTGTGGTTCAAAGACTAACTTCAAATCTAACCTGGCAGCTTTGTTGATTTTTTTTTTTTGTCAATGTATGATTTATTTGACATGGAAAGCCTGAGCCATGAACTAAATTCATCAGTCTCCCATTGAGAGGAAATAAGATCATGTGAGATCATGTGTTTAGTTTAATTGTGATTTAACTAAATAATTTTTGAAAGACATATCGCAGGCACTGGTGTTTGTCATCAGAAGCTAGTACTTTGAACTTGGGCAGTTGTATCTGTACATATAAATAGGCATTTGAATTCTAAGTCTCCTGCAGTCACTTATCTCATTTAATAGCTTTCTTATTCTATGTTTTAGAATTTTTCTGTTGTGATTAAGAAAACAATGTAACCTTTGTATTAACATTGTGTACATTAATTCCAAAGGGATTTACAGGACCTGATGGCTCACGTGGAGCCACAGGACCAAAAGGACAGAAGGTAAGAACAAAATTACATATGAAATTATGTTGGTTTTTTTTTTTTAAAGCAGGATTAAGGAGATGCTGCAGCCTTTCTTACAATATTAAAACATCTATAGAATACAGGCCCATTGGGCCCTTTTCACATAGTACAAAGCAACTTCTGTTTCCCCAGCCAGCAGTAAGGAATGGTGGCTTTACATTGATGACATTAAGGTTGAGCATCTTCAGTAATGGTGAGGCTCTTTCCATCTTGTACTGCAATTATGTCATAGTAATATGCAGTGGGAAGCAGAGCAGTGAAACCTGACTTTGTCAGCAATCAGACAAATGAAATTCACATCAGAAATCGGAGTAACCAGCATGTTTGAATAATTTTTTTTTTTTGGGGGGGGGGNNNTTTTTTTTTTTTGGGGGGGGGGGGGGGGGAAAGGCCTGAGGCTGTATCTTTTTAATATTGAGAAAGTCTTTCCTTTCCATCAAGTCTCACTGAAACCAGCATAGCATTAATGAAGTGAATAATACTTGCAGAATATGTCCAGTAAATGATACCCTCCAAAAGGTGAGAGCATCGTCCTATATGTTGTTTACAAAACTCAATTTTTATCTTTTAAAGGGTGAGCCAGGACTGCCAGGTGCTCGTGGACTTCCAGTAAGTAATACTGTACATGAAGTATATGAAGTATATGAAGAGGCTTTTTAGAACTTCAGTATCAATATAAAGGATTCTTACTGTTAAATGTAGTGAAGAAAAGCCAGAAACTATTTCTGAGGTTTCGAAGAACTCATCATACTACATTAAGGAACCTTTTTGTCTTTATATCAAAGTGTGCAGATACTACTGAAAGGATGTGCTTGGTTTGTATGCTGTAGAAAAGAAAGGAGTGTGTGTGATGTGGTTGCAAGTTTTGGACATGTACCGTTGTTTTCCATCTATTTGTGAAAATGCTGTAGAGACAGGAGAGCCCATGTTTTATTTGCATAAATTAGCCTACAGTTATTCCTGTTTCAGCTCCTTGCCATGTTTTTAAATGGGATCACTGAAGTGTAAATGCTGTATGGGACTTTCTGTGCTGTTCCATATGAAAACAAAAAATATGAGAAAGGACATGCAAAGAGTACTGTTCCAGTTGGCATGCAGATGGATTTAACATCCGTCGTTGGGGGCTGAAAATAATTGTGAATTTTAGGAATTTTACAGGGTTGAAGAAGTGAATGATTGGCATGTAGAAACTCAGATTATGTAGGAAACCAGGAAAAACCTCAAGGAAATGAGTAATGGAACAAGATGACTGGCATGAAATTGTAATAGGGCTGCACATAATTAAAATTTGATTAAAAATTAGATCCTTTTTGCAGAAATTACCGGAATTAAATAGAAGAGGTGTTGTATTCTGATATAGCACTCCTTGATGTGAAATTCTGTCTCTTTGACTGTATTTTTTTATTTTTGACCCTGTCCCATTAACTTTCATTAAATTTATATTAAACAATAATTTTGATATTTGGCCAGAGAGGAAATTATAACGTTATTCTTGAAGACGTTACATTATAGACATGTAGACATGTTACATTATAGACATACAGACATGTTCAAAATTAAGATGAATCATTCTATGTGGACATTTCCGTTTAATTTTTATGAATGCTGTTTCTTACCTGAAAATCTGGAAAATAGGTAATACTTCTCTAGTGGCTGGTCAATCTATAGTCTCAGTATCTGAACTAAATTTAGTCACAGAAAATAGCAGAAATGAGGTAGCTTCTAGGTGCTTCTAAAGCCCTACATTTTTCTGTTAGGGGGTTGAGTTTTTTATTTGTTTATTTATTTTTTTTTTGTCAAGTAGATGGGAAAATAATTTCTGAGTCATTTGCATTTTAAAATGTGCAGCTGGAATGAAGAGATAGTTTAGCTCTGTCAGATATGTTATTCAGATGATATGGAAAAAAGTGCGCATGAAAAGAACTACCACAGGAGAGGAAAAAATGAGGAATTAAAACGGAATTACTGAAATACTAGGTTAAAGTACTGTAGTATTTTAGCCTGTCAACTGAAATGAAAACTGACTTGGGGAAAATATACATGATTTTACCTCACCATTAACAGACTAATGTGAGAATGAATAATTTCAGAGCCTTCAGAAAAAGTGGGTATATAAAATATACATAAAGAGGGTTAATCTCAACTTAGAAGTGGTGATGTTACTATGGGAAAGCAGCAAACTGGACCAATTTGTCAAGGTAGAGTCCATTCAGATCAGTGCTAACCTGATTCAGGTCTTTTGTGACTGTATTTTGATACTCTGAAAGCAATAAATCTGATGAGATTTTGGACCATTCTTCAAAGTTTAGTGATCTTTTTGTTTGCCTTGAGACTTTCAGTCTTAAGGTGATAAACGCTTCAGTGAACCCCAGTAGGAATTGTCTTTGGAGTTGTTTTGCCTGTGCTTAATAAGGAACTGAACTTTGTATTTCAAGCTGAATCTGCAGGAATATTTATAATGAGGAAATGAGAATTCTTAGTTATTTAAAGGTAAAGATGGATATACTTAGTCACCTCCTGTCATTACCCTTGAAATTATTAAGGTTAAGGTTAATCCTTAGTCCTCACATTTTAGGAAGAAGCCTCGTGTTTGATTTTGTAGCTCCGTGGTTGTTAACCCATACATGCTGAATCCATATGAAAAGATTAATGCACAAAATAAATCTCTTGGGGAAATTCCATTTATGCAGTCTTTCCTTTTGATGAATGGCTTTAAGCTGCTGCAGAAATAAAGTAGTTAGTGGAATTTTCTCAAAATGGCCAACACCAGTCATCTCAACTTTAGTGAGATTAAATGGAATGAAACCTAAAAAAAAAATAAAATGGGGGCTGTTTAACCTTTGCAGGTCTTTGGTTTGATCCATGAGATGTCGTTTACTAGAAACATAGTGAGCACACTTATGAGTCTTCATACTAGTTACATGATTATTTGAGTATTTAGGTGTAATTATACACTGCTTTGAATTCAGTCAGTGGCCTTTTGCAAGTGGAGTAGTCTCTGGATGGTTATCCAAAGACTTCAGTTCTCAAAAAAGCCCTTGCTTAAGTTGTTAAAATGCTTAGTGCAAACAGAAAGTCAGAAGCCTTGGCTACAACATTAATTACTTTTAAATTATTATCACTGTTTTTCAAGCTCATCCAAAGGATTTTTTGGCCAAGTTAGGACTTCAGGGTAACTGAAAGAAAGAATGTTAATTATCTAAAGTTTTATATACGGCATTTGTTTTTCTGCTTCTGTCACCCCTTCTTCCCCAGAATGTATCCTGGCAATCTTCAGTTATCTTCTTATAGTCTCCCTTTCCTCTATTTTTTTCTGGTTCATCATTTAATTTTAATATATTCTCTTTGTCTCATCTCTTTTGTGGATAGTCTCTCAAATGACAGATTTACAAAATTAATCCAAGTAATTTACTACCAAATATGCTGATGTCTCTGATCTGGGCCTGGTAGATGGACCTGTGGCTGCTACATTCAGTGCATGTGTTGCACTCTTCAGTCCATTCTCTTTTGGTTAAGTTCCTTCTGACTTTTCTATTAGCTGATATATTGCTAGTGTTTTACAAATCTGACTTATGGGTAGGATTGTGTTTGTCTTTAGTGATAGAGACATTTAAAATATTTTAAGGTCTACTAAAGCACAGCTTCTGGCACATGGTGCATATACAAATACTGGTTTGTGACTCTTCATGGTGGATGGCGGCAGGTCCGCATTGATGATGTGGAGGTACTTACCAGATGTACAGGGTGAGTGTCTCTGAACCAGTTGATTACACTGCCCGTGCCCGTGCACTCCTTGTGCTCTGTGGAACAGATAAGCACCTCCAATGCGGGCAGCAGGTATGTGGCGATGTAAGGCCGCAGTCCCAGGCTGCATGGAGAGGCTGCTTCTTTAGGACACAAGCAGAGGCAGGAACATGGGCAGCTGGTTGGGATCCTTAACTGCTCTGCATAGGTCCTTACTGGCTGATTGCCCTGGAGCTCTCAGCTCTGCAACTTAGTCTGCTCGCGGGAGTTCATCACCAGAAGGATGGAGTAGCCGGGTGGGGGGGAGGCACAGATTGCTGGGGGACAGCCCCTGCTTCTGGGAGTCCTGATTAGGAGGGTGAGGAGATGCGATGGAAGGGGCAAAGTGGGGGACTGGCTTCTCCTAGGCCTGTTTGTGGACTGGACACAGTAGCTGTAGCTGCTTCTTTTGGTATTGTATCACTGACTTTCCCTGCCACTGTTAGGGGCAGATTAGGAAGGGGATACTCCAATGGAAACCTGCAAGTTTCCTTCTTTCAGAGGCAGGTGATATTATAATAGGTATGTGATGCAGTGAAAGTTTGATTTGTATAGTCAAATGTAGACATGTATAATACAATGAATTGCAGCAAGGGAGCGTTAAGTAGTAACAAAGGAATTATGTAGGTTATGCAATATGAAAAAGTTTGCTTTTTGCTGTGTATTAAATTATTAAAATGGAATGACTGTGATAAGTGCTTGAAATTTTCCCTGTGTTATACCAAGTTTTCTAAAGACAACCTTGCAGATACAATCCTGGTATCATATTCTGTAACTTTTAAACTCCACTCAGTCCAGATGCTTTATAACATCAAATCTCGTGAAGACTTAAGTATGTTTGTGATTCAGTATGCCGATGTTTCATACACATCATTGACACTGTTCTCCATAAAATTATCCATTTGCTTTAGTAATGCAAGACTGAGGGACCTGTTTTCTTAAAGGGAGTGACTGTATTGTCCAAATAGGCAGAAACAGATTTGTACGTTGGACACTTCCCATTAAAATTATTCAGAGCAATACTGATGGAAAATGTAAACAGGAGCACTTTGATGTTCTTGAGTACCAAAAAGTGCTAGTTTAATGGATTTAGACCTTGGGGAAGCAAAAAAAAAATATCTCTTTTTGAATGCACTGTTAGAAGCAGGTGATTATAGCATAGATGTGTTTGTCATGGTGCTTGATAATTAGCTAAACCCAAAGGCTTTAGTGTCTTCATTCCTTTGTGGAAGTATATGTGTTTGTAAATATGTGTAAATAAATGCTACTGCAAGGTAACTTAATCAATAATTTACTTTTTCTCCTGATACTGATTACCTAATAATAAAATTGGTATTTAACATCAGTTAAACAAGTTTTCAAAATGATTTTGCAGAATCAAACGTCAGGGATTTTTGTACCTTTTTATCCCAAACAGTCTGTTCTTGGCGAACAGCTTGACTAGGTGTGGAACCCTCCCCACGTGTCTGACCTTTTTTCATGTTTCACAGGGCAAGGGGCTTCTTGGACCACCTGTAAGTATACTTTTTAATACTCATAAATATACTGTTTCATTGATCTGTTTAAATATTCAATAAAGCTGTTATACTGTAATAAAAAGTAATTCAGTGAAAAAAGAGACTGTATTAATTCTGATGTTCTGTGGGTGTAATGTCTGCTTTCTTCAGCTACTACTGAGGTTGCTTAGGTATATGGTATAGGGGGCAAGAATACTGGTGTCTGAAGGCATAGTTTCTTGTTTGAGAGAATTACACGATCTCACTTCTTGGATGTTTGTTATAGAAAGAGTTGTTGTATGGTCTAAAAATACTATTTAACTTGGTTGTTGCAGGGTCCAGCTGGTGCAGCAGGACTTCCTGGGGAAGTAGGCCGTGCTGGTCCACCTGTAAGTACTACCATGGTTTCTAAAAATGTAGATTTATTCAATTACTAGAAAGTACTTATAGAAAAAACGAATAATTACTGTGCCATTTAAACACTATTTGGGTTCTAACAGCACTTGAAAGTATATTATTTTCCTAGAAAAAATAGAGGAAAGAGGATAAATAAAATCTTATTTTCTTAGAGGAAAGATTGTGTTTGAAGCTCATCAGAAATAAGGAACAATTAATATCACAAAGTCAGGGCCACCTCTTAGATTAGAATTAAATGCTTCATACAGTCTCACATACTCTACTTCTCTTCTTATTCAAGCAAAGCTAAAATCAAAAAGCAAACCTGCCAGAAATACAGGAAATGTAAAACTTAACATTACATGCAGAACTTTAGCTTTACTCCTGTCTTCTCACATATGTGTTTTGGTACATGTCCACATACTATTTCTGTTTTCATTTGCATATCAGTGAACATGGGAATTCAGTATTTCTTCTTAGTCTCATTTTAAGTGTGACTCCATCTACTGACCTTACTGCCAAACTGTGCACTCAGTTTCAGCATACTGTCATATTTTGACTGCATGCTTTACTGCTGACATGCCAATTGAAACCAATTGTTAATTTTTTACTTGAAATCTGAAGTCACATTAAAATTTTGTTTAATGAAGCCTACTTTTTAATGCATACCTTTCCCCGTGTGTTGCGCTCAGTCATATACATGAATATTAAAAAGGAATATTAAAAACTGCCAATCTGTTTCAGATGGTCCATCTTGCTCACTGTCTTGTCTGTAGCAAGGGCAATAATGGATACCTTGGAAGTGTACAGGCTATTCGTAAAATGACATTTTTTTGTCATGCTGTCCCACATTCTAGCAGTTGGCAGTTCAGAGACTGCCTGAATCAGAAATTGCATCTGTGCTGCCTTTTTCAAAAGCTATATATGAGCCTGTCCTCCGTAAATGTAGTCAGTCCCTTTTTTGAATACATTTATATCATGGGCCTCTACAACACATTGTGATAATGAGACCCACAATGTAATTATACATTGTGTGGAAAAGAAATATTCCTTTTTAGTGTTTTTAAACCTATGGCTCTATAGCTCATGCATTGTGAGAATTAGTGAATAATTTTTCTATATTCATCTTGTTAATTTCATTTTTGATTTAATAACATATCAAACATAATATTGAAATGACAGAATTAAGTTAAAAGGTGGTCCTTGTCAGAATATTAAAATTATTTTAATTAAAAGCATTCAGGACAAAATAATTTGCAGATGTTCTGTGTTGTCTTTACTTCTGAAAGCACTGGACATCAAAACTTCACAAACAGAAGATTCTAACTTGGTAAATCCATCTTGGGCTCGGAAAAAGGGGATTTTTTTCCTCTCTGCTTTGAACATTTTTGCCAGTTACTAGGATCCTTTTAATTCAGAACTTAATTAGCAGTTATGAGATAGAGGAGTGCATAGGTGGTCCTGTGATTGGATGTTTCAGCTTTCTAAAGCAGCTGAAAATTATTTATTTTTTGTGACTCCTATTCCACAACATGGCTCCCATTCTACTAAAAAACAGTTTTCCCATTCTACTGTGGTTGCCATGTCGTGGGCTTAGGCTCTGTAGCTACTTCATTTCTTACTGTTGTTGTGTGGTATGAATATGTAACTGCTCATTTTCATTATTACTATGAACCAACAAAATTACTTTACCCTTTTTAGGGAGATCCAGGAAAAAGAGGGCCACCAGGGCCACCGGGGCCACCAGGTCCTCGGGTAAGTGATTGCCTTTAATATGTGCTAATGCCTGAATTATGTATTTTTACTGCTTGAACAAAACTACTCCTCAAGTCCTACAGCTGAGTGCTACAGCTGAATACCAACTTTAGGATTTCAGCAGGATATATTAATTCATAATGTCTAAAGACTTGTGTTCAAAGCCTGATATACAACTCAATTAATCCTATCGACATTTGATCTTTCATTTAGAAAGCAAGTGTCTAGTCTGCATAGTTATAAAAGATAGTTTGAAATGCAAACTGTGCGACTTCTGTCATGACATCTTCCCCTTTCTGCAAATGGTCTTAAACTATAACTTTTACAGGTTTTAAACTTCCCTGTGCATTCTAGCATTACTGTAAATATAGGCTTTGTTGGGCCTCACTGGTGGTACTTCAGCAGAGGTAGACTTTTCTCTGTTAGGAGGAGAAAAAATTTAATATTTGGCTCATGAGTCAGAAATATATGCTCCCAGGTGGGTTAAGTTCCAGTGTCTTTCTTGCAACCAGGCTTGCTACTTGTAAGGGACAGAAGAAAGCTTTACACCAGTGCTTTGCCTCTCTAGGGGAATGGTTATCTTTTTTGAGCCTCTTGGGAGGAGGGATGTGTCTTATACCTTTGTCATGTGGCTCTTTACCTGCCCAGAGAAATAAAACGGAGTGTTTGGCAGACGCATTGGAGGCTGGGTGCTGTGAAATGCAAACCACTGGGGAACATGTGTCATACTAATGTCTTTCTGTACTGTTCCTCTGTTGGACAGACCCTAAATCAATATGCTTTATTTATGCCGTGGTTCTTGTTTACATGAAAGTTGCCAGAGAATTGGCAGAGGCATTGTAAAAAATGTGAATGGTAAAGTGGAGAAGAGTATTTAGGAAACAAGTAAAAATGAATTCTCAGTAATGTCATATGCTGCTTCTATTCATTGCCAGTTTTGTCCTTTTTAGATTTCTGAAGTGCCACAATCCCACTCCAGTTGATGACATTATGGACCCAAACAGCTTTTTTTTAAATCCTTCTGTAGAAAAGGAGACCAGCTCATTCCTTAAACTCCCCTGTGTTTGTCTCTGAAACAGTGTGTTCCCTCCTACTGGGCTTTAAAGAATCCAGCCGCAGCTGTGAAATCGTATTTTTCCCTGTTGTGCCTCATAAGCCTCCCGTTAACTTCCATCAAGTATTTGATTTAGTATGAGAAATGGCATTCCCCCCACTGAGTCCATCTCATTATACGCTGATCTCTAGTTTCTTGCAGTTCCGTTAACTGCCAGACATCTCACTCATCTACCCATACTTGTGTTGTGGGAAGATTATTTTCTCTGTAAAGATCTAAACCTTTTGCTGAATGGTAGTAAGTTGGAAAAGTATAAGTTATCCTTATTACAGAACTTGTCTTGGATTTTGTTGGAAATTCATGGGGTTTGCATATATTTGCTCTGTATTTAATAGATAATATGTTTTAGGTGGCTTAAAAAACAAAAGAAATATTTTGTTTTTCAGAAAAGTTGATCTAAGTTAGAGGACAGGATTTTGCAGGTACCTGCAATCCTACAATAAAATCCTACAATTTAGGTGCTTTTCACATTGGAGATCCTTTGGTTGATTATACCTCTGATTCCTGCTTTAGATAGTAGTATTTTCTGTTTTGTCTAATGACTGTATTGTCTAATGAGTCAGGTCTTGTTATTTCTCTTTTACTGAGTTTGATTAATTTCATTTAATTTAGGGAACAATTGGCCTTCAAGATGGTGACCCGTTGGTAAGACAGTTGTCCACGTTTTTTTAAAAATAACCTCAGAAAACCTTATTCAAACTATGTGGTACTAATTATGTGGATGCTTCTCCAGTGTCCCAATGCTTGTCCACCTGGCCGCCCAGGACACGCTGGCTTAATGGGAATGAAGGTAAGAGAATCTGTTTGTTCAAGCATTACTTACAGAGATACTGTCTCAAAGCACTAGGGAGGGTAATTGCTGGCTTGACAGAAGGGCAGTTCACTGTTAATTTCAAAAAACATTGCAGCAGTGTGGATGCTTAGGGTTACTTCAACTCTTGACTGCCAAAAAAACTTCTGGTTGTTGAAATCTTTTACTGTTGCTGTAATCTTCAGGGTAAAATTTATGCATGGTCCTGAAAGGATTAGAGTATGTGAAGGATTGCTTCATTCACTTTCTAGATCATTTGTAGTCTGATGCCAGAAAGTCTAAATATTCCTCCAAATCCTTAGTCTTTTTTCTTCTTTCTCTCTTCCTGGGAGACCTATAACACACTAAATTGAAATGAAGACTTTTGGATTCTCATTTTATCTAAGATTTTTTTTTTTTAATGTATTCTTTGCTGGTTTCTATAAATACTGTTGGCCTGAGGAAATGGTTATGGGGTAATGTAAGAAGAAATACTAACCTGCCTAGAAAGACAGCTTTGTTAGATCCAGGAGCAGGTCTTTTTGAACATGGTACTTAATGCGTGGTGTTAACTAGGTAGGTGAGGAAGCAGTGGGGAATGCGGATTGCAGAGTGAACAGCAAGATAGTTCTGAGGAGTGTGTGTCAGTTTTGCAAAAGTCAGTATTTTAATTTGGAATGATCTGTAATTATGTATTTATTTTGGTTTTTACATTTATTTTAGGGACAGAAAGGTTCAAAAGGAGAATCTGGGGAACCAGGAAAACAAGGTTATAAGGTAAAAAAAAATTAAGAGGAAAACTGCTGTTGTTTTAGCAAGCTAATAGTAGTTTAGTCTCTTCTTCAAAACCAGTGTTATGTTTTGTTAGAACTGTTAATTGTTTTACCAGAATGCATTAAGAGATACTAGATATCGTAATACTCCAGAGTAACCAAAGGCATAACTCTATTCTTCATTCATCTGTACTCTGTATTTATTATGATGCAGAAGTCATACTCTGCTTGCTTTTTGTTGTGATTGGTCAATTTAGTTAATATGGAACTCATGACAAAAATTGAAGTAAAATTTATTAATTGGAAAACTTTCAAACATTTAAATGCAGAAGAATTCTTTGGTTTTACCAAGTAAATTTTTCTGTGGCACAGATGAGTAAGTAACAGGAAGAATGAGGGGGGAAAATGTATTTGAGAGGGAAAGGACACAGTATAAGTTCATAGGTAAAGAAAGACTATAACTATAGTGAAGAGGCCATTCAGCTTGAAGACTGAAATGTGAACTCTTTTAAGGCATTTCATTTGAATTAACCTTGTTTAGTATTGAAATATTTATAAGAAAAGTTGAAAAGATTTGCACTGCCTTGATCCATGCTTCAATGCTGGAGGGAAAAAAATCAGACAAAAGTTTTTGTTTTTTTTTCTTTTTTAAAAAAAACCTGCTCTCTATTCCTAATCATATTGAAAAGAATATTAATTTATTAGAAACAGCTCGCCTATTTTTTTCCTGGATGTTGAACTGATGTCTTATGCTCCAAAATCCCTTTTTGCAAATTAAACCGGCAGTAAGTACTGTCGTTCCATTAGTGTGCACTATCATTGTATGAGAGAGGTTGTCATCTAATAAAATAGGGGTTTGACCAGATAAGGCATTTTACCATTTTAATATTCAAAAAATTCTGAAGCGCAATGAGATGTTGTGATGCAGAGCTACTACCATGTCCAGTCCATTCACATGTATGAGTATACCTTCATTACCCTTTTAGTCTAAAAGAACAAGAAAACCGAAAGAGATAAATGTCAAGAAAAAATGGAATGACAGATTAAGAGTAAAATATCATTGTTCTTCTTTATACTGGGGTTGCTTTGAAATTACCCTTTGACTAGTTGAATGGCATGAACCTAAATGAGTATCTATGTATGTTCTGAGGAAGTAGTGTGACTTCATTTGGATTTCCTTCAAGTGGGACATGGTGACAGAAAACAGCAAGCAGTAAATGTACTTCCTATGATGAGAGAGCAACATGCATGGTATCGATTAGCTACAGATGCATTCTTTTTGCTTTGCCAGGGTGAAGAAGGGGACCAAGGACCCAGTGGTGAAGTGGGAGCTCAAGGCCCTCCAGTAAAGTATTTCCTCTTCAATAGTGTTACCCATTTGCTTTATTATGTCATTTATTTCTTTCTACTTATTGTAAGAAAAAAGCTATTATAAAATCTCCACACACGTTTCTCTTTATACTGCCATATTTTCTATGAGTGAAAGTAAATTATTTAAGTTCCTCCAAAAAGCTACATTATTGCTTGGCACAAAGCTCTAAATAGTTCAGTGGAAAGGCTAATTTTAAGACGTATTTCATGTCCTAAATTTTGTGTTGTGCTTATATTGTGTAAATAGTTGCGTTTTTTTGTTTGGTTGGTTTTGTTTTGTTTTTTTTTAATTGGCCTTCCTTTCCATAATTTTGATGACTCTGACTTCATCCTTGCAAAGCTAGCGTTTGTTTAAAACATGGTTAACTGTGAAATTCAGGCTTAGCTAAGACTTGGGGATGAAGTTGCAGCCACTGAAGAACAGATTTTTTTAAAATTCATTTTTTTCTTAAGGATTTTGCCTTTTTGCGTGCCAAAGAAGCATCCTTCAATCACACCTATGATTTTGGAATTATTTTCTTGTCCTGCTTCTCTTGACTTCTTTGTTCTGGCACATATCTCCTGAGCATGTTTCCTTGTGAGGACCTTTTCTTATGATTACCACAGCTCAACAGACAATAGGAAACAGAATAAAGCGATCATTCAAAGTAAGAGAAATAGGCATAGGCATACTACATTTAATTTCTGTAGTTTATTTTCTGATTTGATCTTACGCTTTTCTCCTAGGTGTGAAACTATTTCTTTAATGCATTTGGTGTCCAGATGTGATATTATACAGGAGCTTACCTTGATGCACGTGACATCCAAATCCTAAATTACAGAATCCTCTATGAACATAAGACAACATAAACCTCCGGATTAGGACTAGAGAAAGATAAAGAAAGAACAGAGACGAAGTAAAGGAAAGGGTGTAATCCTTCTTGATGCAAAAAAAAATGTCCCTGGCGTCCTGATGCAGAGAAAGTCTTTGCGTAAGATGCAGCTTCTGCTGTCTGAAGGGCCTGTGGGGAGCAGTTAATTTAATGCAGTTTGGTAAAGTTCTTCAATCACTGTGAAATAACACAGCAGACTTAAAAAACAATTCGAGATTGACTTTAGATTCTTTTTTTTTAATGCATTTCACTTCACTGTTTCACCAGTTGATGACTTTACAAACAAGCTTTAAAATAATTGTTTGTTATTAAAATGTAGGATTCATTATATGCAGAAAGTGATGTCAGACAGACAGCCTGTGGAAAAGAGGATGGACAAGGCTTTAGATGCACAGATAAAGAGAGTCTGTAGACTCTTGTGTTTTCTTGTATGTTTCTTATGTAAACGAATGTCCGCAGAAGGGATAAGGAATCCAGTCTCCACAGCAGCACCTGCAATCCAACACTTTTATGTAATGCATTGACAAGAAGACTTGCATAAGGTAGCCACCTCTGGAAGAGGTGTTGCTTTGTTAGAAAGTAGTGGGTACCACAGTGTGACTACTTCCATCTCTGATCCTGGAACAAGTATTAGGCTGTGGGTCTCTCCCTTGTTGGCCAGTTGTGGTCACTGTTCCATTATCATGATTTTTCTCACGTTTTGGGCTGACACAGCTTTAAATGTTCTCTGCAAGAGTCCACCTAACTTCATTAGGAGCAAGTAAAAGGGCTGCTCATCTAGAGTCTGGCCAAGAAGTAGGTTTGCCTATTCTGCCTTGAAGTGCCTGTGGCTGTTTCATTAACACAGTTGTAGTGCATTCTTGTTGCAGGACAAACACGTTATGGCTGAGGGTTTGGTCTCTCTGCAGAGAGGAGACATGTCATGTAGTTTCAGGCTCACAGGAAGAGAAAAATATTTAAGCCAAGTTTCCCACGAGACTGTATTTTAAGGGGAAGTGATGATAGTTATGATACATTCTGCTGCACTTGGAGGTCTACTCAGTCCAGCCTCTCAGGTGTCGCGGGCATATAAACTTAGCACTTGTATTCTCAAAAACCATGCCCAATTTTGTCTCCCTCTAGAGTTCTATGAAGTCTGATGGTACCTTTCTCTTGCATCTGTCCTGTACCTCACTTAGGACAACTTAGCACTTCTGCAAATCTGGGCTTCATGTATTCCTTTCACACAGGTTGCACAGGGTGAATGATTCAACTCTGTGGTAATCAAGAAGATAAATCAGTGATGTTTTTAGTCCTTAAGGCATATTTGTGGTTGTGGTATTCAACCTGATAGTTTTGTTATTCTTTTTCAGATTAATAAAATATCAAATTACCTTACAAATTAAGAATCTAACACAGAAGAAGCTGGATTTCTCCTTTTATACTAAGAAAACAGTAAAATTAGCATAAAGAAAGCATGTAGAACTCTGAGTCTTCTGTCTGAAAACTAGGACAGTTCTGATGAAAAGATTTAAGCATAATTTGTATATACTTTTCATTTTCAGGGCATCGTAGGTATCAGAGGTATAACTGGTATAATGGGACCTAAAGGTACCAAAGTGAGTATTAACCTTTCTTTCCATAAAATGGCCTGGTTAAAAAAATGTACACCCCTGAATGTTTTTAAAGCTTATTTAAATTTCTCCTTTTCCCTCCCCTGCATTTTCTCTCTCCCACGAGCTGTGTTTCTGTAGCTACTGTATTTCTGGTTAGGAAGAAAGGCAGCTTGGTCCTTCTCATTAATGGAGTACACGTACTCTTCACACCTTTCCCTCTGATCCTTGGATTTATAGTAGTTTGGCATGTGTGAAAGTACGTAGCTAGCAAGATAGCAAGTTATAGCAGTTGTAAACTATAGCATATTTTATTTAAAGCTAAAATTTATTAAGTAGTCCCTCCTGTGATTTGCATCTTCCTGAAGCCTTTTGCTTCCACTGTCCCAGTTTGTGTCAGGACTTTTTATTAAGAGTTTGTTCTTTTTCCATTCTTTCTGTCTTTTGCATCTTTTGTGTCTTAAATTGCTGCCAGTGGGATTCATGTTTATATGGGCTCTGACTTTGCTGGGTAATTTTTCTGCTGTTCGTCAACGTGTTTCTAACTGTTATTTCAAAACTCACTGCTACATTTCTATTCTTGTGATCTTGCTAAATTTATATGGCACACATTTCTGGAAGGAGTAAACGTAGCAATCATGCCATTGTCTCCTTCTCCAGAAATGAAGTAATGGAAATCTGATTCTGTGATCATCTATGTTCAGAAACGACATAAAATTTGTCCTGATTATGAATCTTCTCATGAGTGATCCTTCCTAACCTCTCAGACACATTTGCTAAGCTATTACTGTCTGTCTTTGCTTTTCTGGCCTTCTTTGTATCTTCTAATTCTTCATAGTTATTTGCCTGCATTTTTGTGCTCCTTTGTCCATTTGAAATATTTACTACATCTGTTTGACAAAGGAGTTCCTTATTCTCTGTAAATCTTTTTGAGAACATTTTTTTTCCTCTCCATTTAAAACTACGCACAGGGTAGCAATTGCATTGTTTCATTGAAACATATGTGATAAAAATAGTGGCACTGCACTTCATGATTTCTGTTCACATTTGGATGATATTCTATTATGTGGTGAAGGATATAGAATCGTTAAGGAAGATACAGACATTTTCTGAAGTAGCGTGAAAAGGTCTACCTCCTCACTGTCTGATATGATTTTTTTTTTTTTTTTTTGTAGAGAATGAACTGAATGTCATTTTTTTGAATGACATTTTGCTATAGTTAAAAAGTAATGGCTTTCATAACTCCACAAAAAACCAAGATAGATTAAAAAAATAAAGTTTGCCAAAAATTCCTTTTTTTTTTTTTAAAAAAAAATTAGAGCTATAAAAAAAACTCAGCCTCTGCTATAGAGATTTTGCAGCTCCCAGTAAACCAGGGTAGAGCATAAGTTGTTAGTGTCTCAGCACTTCATTTTAATGTCTTGTGTTATCTGCTTGTTTTGTAGGGAGCTCGTGGGCTTGATGGAGAGCCTGGTCCACAAGGTCTTCCTGGTGCACCTGTAAGTAGAGTGTGTGTTAGCCAAATGCTTCCTAGGGTCTACCCAGTTAGATACTAAGTCCTGAGACTTTGTGTCTGTGAATTAGAAAAGCCCCCAATTAATCTAATTCCATTGATTCTCCATAGATGAATAAATGATATGACAGTGTTGTAAAGTCCAGAATGTCTTACTGTCCCTGAGGAATTACTGATGAACGTATTTTAGCCTCTTATTATGTTATTGTTACGTCTTCATTCTGAGTGCTACTGTGCATTAGGGTGGCTTGGAATTTTCAGGTTTTAAACTGGAAAATATTCTAATATTCATGAGAACAAAACCTGTACAGGAAAATTTGTGGTGTTTTTTTTTTTTTTTTTTAAATTCTTCCCCGCTCCCTGCCTCCCCAAGCTGGAATTTATGCTTGGAATAGATGGTAAATATATGGGTTGAAGAAGTGAGTGCAACATCCTTTGCTTAGTCACTCCTGGATTCCTAAGAGGATGGCTTGAGCTGTGTTTTTTAAAATGTAGCTGTCAGCTGCAGTTCTAAGAAACTGCATTTTAAAATATAGTATGAGTTTAAGATGTCTGCTTTAACCAAGTGTGAATTGTGCTGTTGTTGATTTACTGGAGGTTTTAGCTAATAATACAAGTAAGTTTATTCTAATTATATTGCTAAAATAATCTTTTTTTTTTTCCATGTAGGGGGATCAAGGACAGAGAGGTCCACTGGGAGAGGCAGGTCCGAAGGGAGAAAGGGTGAGCCACAGACAAATTTCAACTCATGTTGACCTGCTAACATTGGTTACTTATAGCATATAAACAGTGTAATTGGTGCTCTCAAAGTAATGCATATTTGAATGAGTGTGTGTTGACTTTCTTTGCATCTGTCATTTCAATGTGTTTATTTTCATTTTTTAAAATTATTATTATTCTTAGGGCCCTCAAGGTACAAGAGGAATAAATGGTCTTCCTGGGCCTAAAGGAGAGTCTGTATGTATATTTCATTTCTTGATTTGCTTCATGTCATGCTAATTTTTATATCAGAGTGCTTGGGCAAAATCTCTCCAACAATACATTAATTTTTTTTTAATTTTTTTCTTTCAAGGGCTTACCAGGAGTTGATGGCCGGGAAGGGATCCCTGGAATGCCTGGAGCAAAAGTAAGGCACAGTTAGCATATATGTGAGCTTTGGCAGTGCCCTAGATTTGTTCACTCATTTATGGCTTTTTATTATGCTGCTGCCCAAGGCTTTATGCACATTATTAAGGTAACTGAATGAACTTTCCCATCCTACAGACCCAAAAGTACTCCAGCTCTGTGTTCCAGAAATAAACTTTTCCCTTTTGTTTGATTTGCATAAATTACAACTTAAAATGTTTTTCAGGGTGAACCAGGAAAACCCGGAGCTCCAGGCGATGCAGGGCTTCAGGGACTGCCAGTAAGTATCTGGTATCTTACCTTTGAAAGTTAGCTTAGTTCAAACCACAGAAAGGCTGTATGTAGATTAGTTTGATGCTGATGATGGAGTAATTTAAGTGAAAACCTAAGCAAAAGTCTCAGGAAGAGTAAACTGGAACAAGTTGCCCGAAAAGTTGTGGAGGCCCCATCCCTGGAGGTGCTCAAGGCTAGGTTGGATGGGGCTTTGAGCAACCTGGTTTAGTGGGAGGTGTCCCTGCCCATGGCAGGCGGGTTGGAACTAGATGGTCTTTAAGGTCCCTTCCAACCCAAACCATTCTATGATTCTATGTTTCTATGTGTAATGCAAGGGCAAATTCTGCTATGTGTATCCAAAACCTTTGCACAAAAGCCTAAATCTCCTCATGGTACCGTAGTGAGAAACTCAGTCTTACATAAAGTTTGTGGCCAGTATGCAATTCTTTTAGGGTTTCTCATATCTGAGACACTGTGGATATTATGGTGTGACCCCACAATTAGAGCTGGTCTCATGGTGTTGACTAGGGCCAAACCGATTCCCAGGGTGAGCTGGAAGAACTGACCTGCTTGTCTAACATACCTTAGATGAACAATCCTCTCCTTTTCATATTCTGCTGGCTCAGAACATCTGGAATGCATCACGCTCATACTTCTTTCTGCAGGGGGGCAAGTTTTCTAGTGTATCCCCTGTGGTGAAGTTATAGGGAATTAATAGTGCTTTACAGACTCTTTTAGAAGGTAATCCTTGCACATTAACTGAGTAAGTTTGAAAACTGTGCCAGTTGTCAAAAGCTAAATAGAAACTTCTTTGAAACACTATGCTATAGGAGTAATTGCTTTGAGGACATAGTGAAGGAGCTATATTAAAACAGAAATGGAAGTAAATCTATCATACAAAGCAAGCTCTTAAGCTTGGAAGAAAATTTGGTAAAAGCATACTTGCTATCAGCTGCTGCACAGGAGCGAGGAGGGGATAAAACGCATACAAAAAGTATCTATTAAACTCTCTACCTCCAGTCTCAGAAATAGATTCTTAGTCCCAGTATTCTAGTCTAAGCCAGAAAAAGCCACAGCTCCTCACTTTTCTGTGCTCTTTTTGCCAAGTTATGAAGTAGGAATAATACTCCTTATCTGTTACGTTGTAAATAGAAAGAATTCAAGCTTGGTCTGTTATTGGATAAAAGCACTATTGGATAAAAAAAAGCGTTATTGGATAAAAGTTATTGGATATCAAGTAAAAGGACTAGAAATACTTTAACATGAGAAAGATGGGTTTTTTTTTAACACCAATTCCAATCCCCTTAACAACAAATAAACACTTTAAATGTTATTTCTTTCAGGGTTTACCAGGCGCTCCAGGTGTGAAAGGCATTCCTGGCCCAAAGGTAAATAATCTCGGAGTATTGACTTTCTTATAATACTGTATTTGTGCTTATCAAGTTCTAAAGTATTCAGTCAAATTATATTAACTTTCTGTTGTGGTAAGAGACAAGCCTTTGGCTGAAAGAATTAAATATATTCTTTTATCAACTCTAGTCCTATGTTCTTGTATGATTATTTTGTTACATGATGTGGCTTTCATGATTCCAGGAATTAAATAATACCTGAAAAAGGTATCTTTCTTTTAAATTTGTGGAAGTCGTTGCTAGAGGAGGCATGTGATGCAGGTACCTCACTACAGTTTGAAATGAGGGATCTCATAATAAGAGTAGTATTTGTAGCTGCCCTAAGTTGATTGAATCACAGAGATTGTCATCTCTGCTTACATACCACCAAATTGCATCATCGGTTTAAAAAGTATTGTATAATTGAGACTATGGAATGTTTCAGACAAAAATGTTTAAGTTTAGTTATAAGTAACTGAAAAAGAAAACTAGATTGAGATGTGAATTTCTTCTGAAATTACATGGAATGATATTATCCTTCAGTTATTTGAGAGCAGCAATCAAGTCTATTTGGGATCTGTCAGTATGTAAACAACAGAAGAACTGAAATCTGACTTTTGAAAAATTAGATAGAAGGTGAAAGGTAAGGTGAAAGTTAAACAAAAACCAAAATAAAGGTGGAATTTAANTTTTTTTTTTTTTTTTTTTGGACCTTACTGATTTCCTTATTTTTTTATTTTAAAATGCAACAGTAAACCATTGGCTTGGCTAATATTTTTCATCTTTTGTCCAACAGGGTAATAGAGGTCCCCCTGGGGTGCCAGGTTTGATGGGAAATTCTGGTAAACCGGTAAGATCATTAATCTTATTCAAAAGATCTAGAAAAACAAAAGTTTTACATTGTGCAAAAAATCACTTTTCAAATTTGTTGCGTTCTTCCTATCCCCAAAACAGGGTGAACAGGGGCCAGAGGGAGAAGCAGGTCCAACAGGACCCCGGGGACCACCAGTAAGTACTGAATAAATTTCTAAGTGCATGTGATATTGCGGTGTCTCAAGTTATGGTTGCTGAAGCTAACCATGAGGTAAAAATATTATTCAGTGCATGTGCTAATTTTTAAGGTAAATACTAGATGTTCTTTAACCCCCTTCTGTACCAGGTGGATATGCATCATCACATAGAGAAATCCAGAAGCACATGTCCTATGATTGTTCCTGGCTTTGGTGATAAATTAAACTTTAAACCTTTGTTTATATTCCAGTCTTTCTTTTCAAGCCCAAAGAGAGGAAATGAGGGTGCTTTGTGAGAAAAAGCTGGAACCAAACTCCTGTTCTTCCACTGCAACAGTCAACTCCCACAACTGGTGTTGAAAAGCTTAAATTCACTAGCTGTCAATAGATCACTTGCTCTTTTCTTTAACTGTTTCAGCCTCTTAAAGAAGCTTGTGCTGTATATTACAAAGCTTAGGTGTATATTACAAGGTTTTGAACTTTGGACAAAGTATTCAGAACATGATTTCTTTTTTGGCTAGGATCTATTTCTAATGCATGTAATGTGAACAGTGAGGCAAGGTACAAAGGAAAGGGTAGCTGTCTGTCCTACCTAGTAAAGAAAATGGCTAGAGACTGTTCTCAGCCCCCTTGGTGAACTGGCATGGCATGGTTTGTCTTCATACTGCTAAACTCCCTTAACGCCCCCTCATGTCTAAGAGCAGGCTGAGTGCAAACAAGTTGCACATGGGAACCGGTCTCTTGCCTGTGTTCCCAAAACTGTTCCTGGGCATTATCTAGGAAAGTCCAGTTTGCCTGAGACAAAAGCATGCTAACCATTTATCATGGATGATGGTGGGATGCTGCTCAGGCCTGTGCCTTGGCCCTTTTTGGTTGGCACTATGAATGTAGCTATCTTGATGTGAAATATAACATTTATCTCGACTTGGAAATATTGGTGGCGTAGTTTCTTTCACTGGAGATTTTCCTTAACACTAGAAAGATTTGGAAGACTGGAGAAATGGTTGCTGGGCAGGTAGCTTGCTGCAGGAAATAAACGTGCTAAGGAGCGTGAACTGATGGGATGCTTGGGGTAATAGTGAGTCTGCTTGGTACAGATTTCTGATTCCCTCTGGAGTAGACCTGGCATGGATTGAAGTTATATAAGGCTGATCTAATTTCCCTTTGCTGTTAATCCTTCTGTGAGGGATGAGAGGGTCAGTGATTTGAAGAAAATTTTCGTATACCAAAATTCAGTCTGACGACTTTGACAAGGCTCCAGGTTCTGTAACCAATTGCTTTTGCAAGCTTCTCTCCTGCCACTGATACTCTAGGGATACTTTCCTGGATTTTTCTGAGCTTCTGCTATCATACAGTGACATAACAGTTTTACTCACGCAGTTGTAGGCTTATCCTCATACAGGGCTTAGAGTGTTACTGATAGGGATGTATTTGTAAGGATATTTAATGGGTCAGGAATATCTTCTCTGAATTAACTCTTGAACATACAGTAGGAGTCGGCCAAGTAACAGATTTTGTTTTCTTCTGGTTTCTTCTGTGGTTTGCGTTATTGTGTGCTAGATGCATTAATTCATGAGATCGCATTTATTTTAGACTGAATCTTTGTATGAGTGCTGTGTCCACAGCTGTCTATGAATGATGTAAAAAAGGGATTATATAAGCATATACTTACTAGAATGGAATACAGGTATCTTCAGCCTCCCATATAGTCAGTCTGCAAACGTTTATTTTTGTTGTTTGTGTTTAAAAGTGTTGGGTGCACTAGAAAAAGTTTTCATCCCTGTTCCTTCTTGAGCTGATATTTTCTATACTTGTAACAGGAATAAGAATTATAATTGAATCAGACCGAAGTAATTGCCCGCTCTGATAATGCACTGTAATCTGCTAAACTATGCTTTTAATCCTTTCAATGTGAACATGAATTTACAAAATCAGCAGCCCATAGAACAGGAGTTGACACACAAGGTTAATTATTAGTAACCCTGTAGTTGGACAGAAATACTTAATGCAGATTAAATACAATGATTTTTCTATTTATCACTCTAAAGACCAGCAAGACATCTGGATTTCTTGCCTTTGTTTTCTCTCTCTTTAAAAAGTGTAGTCATTTTGGAAAATATGCGAACATTAGAACAAAAGCATAGAAAGAAAAAACTTTTGGTCAATACAAAATGGAGAAAGGAAGTAAATTATTGATAATAAAGTAAGTTTTTCATGTATAACATTGAACAGTAATCTACTTCTCATCTATAGTTCCTTTAAAGCTATAAAGAGACTTGAATAATAACTATGTTTAGCTTCCTTCTGCTCAAGACTCCAGGCAGCATACGACTGAAATGGCTTTCTGTTTTCTTTTTGGGAACACTGGTTTTTGCTTCTACACAAAAACCTGGAATGATCAGGATTTTTTGTTCAGGAAGGACACGGGGTTGGATTATTGAACCTCAGTGAGCTTTGGTCCAAGTTGAGTTTGTATTTATTTTCAGGGCAGAATAGTGTTTTCTGCTTCTTCTGCAGCGTGTACATGTAGTAGATATATTTGAGCCTCAGCTTTTAGGACTCTGCCCTTACATTTCCAGAAAAAAAAATAATCTGCCGGTTAAATAATTCTACATGCCATGATTTTCAAACTTCTTAAGCTATAAAGTTGAGAAAAGCTTTTATAATAGCTCTAAAGAGAATTTTTCTTGTGAATATTTTTGTATTTTTTTCAGTACTTGAAATTTTCTCACAACTTTAACTTTTGTTAGTTTTTCACCAAAGTAATCAAACCCTTTCAAAGCCTGAGGATTTTGTGGTTACTATTCAGGTATTTTTCTTGGTTTTTTCCTTTCTATTTTGAATTATCCTCTTTAGCACTCACCTCAGAGGTGAGTAGAAGAGGGGCTGGTCATCTTCCTTGCAGTTGGAAAAAACCTTGACGTTTTGCAGGATGTGGAGAACTTCAGTCCCTTAATGTATTGCTGCATGGCAGCAGCCACAAGAGAGATCCTCTTCACTTTGCCATTTCACTTACCCCCTTCACGTCACTGCTGCGGAAACAGATTTTGGCAGAAAGAAAGATTTTGGCCTTCTGCAAGTCTGTAAACATTTACAGTCTCACAGGGAAGATATTAAATAGTTGAAAACAAGATAACTAGCTTTAATTAAAAATAGGCAAACTCATGTGTTGGGATACTCTTACCTCGCTGCTGACAAATCTCCCTAGACTCTCAAAAGTACCATTTTAGTCTATAATTTGTTTTCCTTAGAAAACTTAAGTTGGCACCTGAGTGCCAAAGCTTTACTTTTGCTTATTTAGTTTACCTATTTTTTATTATTTATTTATCTCTTCAGTAAAACAGAAAAACAACGGGAGCAATGTGGAAATTTTGTCTTTTGTTTCTGAATCAAATATATTCTGCATTCCACTCTAATTGTTTTGTTGGTTTAACCTTATGTTTGCTTCACGTTATGCTAGCCAATCCAAGTAATTACCAAACTCATTTGTGATTTAAATCTTTCTAAGCCAGTTATCATGGCAGGTGGCCCAAAGGAAGCAATTCTCAAACATCAGACTGTCATTCCTAATCAGTGGAATTTAGCCATGCTCCCTAAGCTGCTTAACCATTTTCTTTCATATTTTCTGAGGTTTAGTAAGATTTAATTTTTCATATTGTGTCTGCACAAAATACTGACCCCTGCCCCTGCTTTTTTCATCCCTTGTTTTTCTTCACAGCTGTTTAACCTCTAAATTGCTAACATTTGGAGAAAATGTATCCCATCCTGAGGTTTTACGGTAAAAAGAGAGCTTGAAACATTTAAATAACCATTTAACTTAAAGTTCAATGCTTGCCTAGAAATTGAGCAAACTCGATGTATATGCAGGCCAGCATATATATGTTCTTAAAGGTTTAGGGTGCAATGCATGTTTTCCTAACATTAGCAACAGAGGTTAAGTATCTAGCTGTCTAAGATTTGATACCGTAGCCCCCTCTGAGAGAATTCTGATGGGCCCTGGTTGGTTGCGCTGACTTGCTCTAAGGAGGTGTCTTTGTCTCTCTGCTTATTATAAAGAGGGAGCCTAGAGAGTACCATGGATTTGGTAGTAACATGTCAGACAACCTAAATTTAGATGAGAGTACCATTTTCAGCATCTTAAATTACTTTCAGCTAAATAATTTTCTGAGTCTTTAAAGATATTTTTGTCTTAGCTACCCTGAAATGTATCTTTGGTCACCCTGACAATTATAACTAAAATCCTAGTTTTTTTTATCGTATTCTTTTTACATGACTCCAACTGAAATAATGGGTCATTTTCTATTGGTAGCGTGATAGGCTGAAATGTCCTTGCCTCAGTTCATATGATATGTTTAGGTATTAGTGGAGATGTTTTGTATATATAATTTCAGAGGTGTTCTGCAGGTGGTGAGTCATAGTTTACATTTAAGATGCAGCTAAAGGGGTTAGCATTGCACAGTCTATAGCAGAGTCAAAAGAACAAAGTGGATTTCCATCCTGCCAGGTATGCTTTTTACCCAGTATCTAAGCCTCTAGATGGCTGTGACTAAGCTTTCCGCCCTTGCACGATTCTGCAGCCTGTTTTGTACAGGGTAGCACTTCCTCTTCTCTCACTCACAGACTACAGACTACTACACAGACTATTATCCCAGCCAAACCTGATTAGTATCTCCAAGCCTCTTCAGTTCTCATACTCTCCACTCCTGTCTTTCCAAACTGCATGGTCAGATTCCTATCATCTGCTGCCTCTCTCTTTACTCCTTCACCTCCAACAACAGCTTCCTTTGACTTTTGGGCATGCTAGACATCTGGATGTCAGCAGATATCCCAGTGTTGGCTTCTCCTAAGTAGTGTAGATAGTAACCTGGGTAAAAAATGCACGTGTTATGGAGTTAGTGTACTAAAGCTATCCTAGGCTTCAGTTAGTGCTATAGATACAGCCACTATGCAAGTTCTCTGTCCTTTATAGTACCACCCTTGAAGAGAATGGCAGCTATTGGGGTGCTTATTGTGGCCAAAGCATGTCACAGTTAAGAGGAAGGTACATTGCGTGCTACATCTATCTCTTACCACTATCCTGAGCAGTAACATTTAATTATTACTCTGAGAAAGGTGGAAAGGTGCATTTAAAATCTCAGACAAAGTTTGCTGTATATTTACTCTTCTAGCAAATAATAGCTTATATTTTTGGATGCTTTTTAGTGCTGTACTGAAGGTCAAAGGAAGAGTCCCGATGATGCTTCCATGGATAAATTCTTGAATTTAAATCAAATTAATAATTCCTCTGACATTTTGGATAAAAAGAAATTATGTTAAATTAGTCTCACAAGCATATAATTGATAAATGGGTTACATTTTGCAAAAGTCTTTGGAATACTAAATTTTAAAAGTTCATTCCAAAATGTACTTTGTTTATTCTTTTTTATTCTGCACAGATTTAATTCTCTATGGCACTGCTGTTGAATATGCTAAAAATTGGTGTGACATATATTACAAAACCAAAATTCTTAAGTAGATGAGAGTTTATTACAGTATACACTGCGAATTACCTGTCAAGAGATTCTAATTAATATTTTGATTTTCTGGGCAGCTAAGTGAGATACACGTTACCTGGGGAATATTCTTATTCTTGTTATTGTTCCACTAACAGAGACATCCTTAACAGGATCAATTGGTCAATAGGAAATCAATAAACCAGTGAAAGACACTCTTTTAGCATAAGAATGCGTTCTGTAACTTGTGGGAATTCTACAAAAGAACCAAGTCTTCCAAATTTCAGTGAGGATGAAAATCATCCTAGACAACCTAAAGGAAGGTCTGCTGTAAATCCTGTAGCATCTCCTTACATATATTACATTCAAAGGCTAAATACGGATCGAACAGAACTGTGAAAGAGACATTGCATCTTCATTTAAATGTATTGAGTGGTGCAGCAATCTTGCCTTGGAACAAAGGGAAGGTAGATTTTGTTGTAACCACCGTCTAGCACATCTGCCGTGGAAGGGCTGCATCATGGTAATGTTCAGTATTGCAGTGCTGTACCACCAGTTTCACATCCGATCATTTCACACGTGCCTTGCTGTCCTTTGAGAGAATGACCTTATCCTAAGCAGTACTCACATGCTAAGTGATAGTATACTTAACAGAAATCAATTATTTCTACTGTTAAAGTACTGGAGTGGTCCTGGGCATGCTTTTGGTCCACACTGTCTAAGACCATTGATTGAAACAATTTCTAGGCAGTGACCAAGCTGTAGAGTACTTCAGGGGCCATTTGCAGTGGGTGTCTGCATGCTGCCTCCCTTCATTTAGGCCAGGAAAGTTTACCAGCATGGGTGCAAGCCCATCTGTCCTAGCTCCCTCCAAACTAGAGTAGCTATTTTCCCTCTTAAAGCGTTTGACCTCTAGGAAACGTAGGAATTTTGAAGTGTGTCGAAAGTGCATAAAATATGCAGACTCTGGTCTTTTNTTTTTTTTTTGTTTTTTTTTTTTTTTTTTGTTAAAATCAGTGCAACAGGCCCATTGATTTGTGAGAGGCTTGCAACTATGGGCTACGTTATATATAGGGCTGCTGTGTAAGAAAGGTAGGCTGAGGACATGGCCAAACTGCCTTCTGTTCTGATTATTGCCTATGAGTAACTTCAAGCACAGAGGAAGGTTTCATCTGAGGAAGTACAGATGTCAATGCCTGAACCAGTTATTACAGAAACCCTCTTATAAGCTGTGGGTAAAACCTAGATGCTTCTAGGACATGACTCGTGATGTATTTTACATGTTTACATGAAGATATTTCAAGATGTCTTTTTTTCTTCATCCCCTATGAAGGGAACCAAGAGTAACTAGCCCAATGTAAAGCCTATCCCAGGGCCATTTCAGTCAGGTATACCCTGGAGGAAGCTTTACAGTCTTTTAAGTTATGCCACGGACCAATGGAATTCCTAATTGTTCTTTGGGTTAAAGTTCCCCTCTTACTTGCTAAAACAGAGCTCCTGCAGATCTTGCAGTGGTGGCCCTTAGTTTGAAGTAATCTGTCCTAACAGTTATATAATGTCGGTGTTTACAGGAAATACTATCCTTTTCTGTTCCAGTCTTCTGTATACTAACTTTCTTTTTTTATCACCTTAGAAAAACATGGGTGTTTGAAAAAGTGCCTGTAGTGTATATTTGGTAAAAGATTTTTTTCACTTAAAAACAAATGGAAGCTTTTTCTTGCATTCTGTGTGACAAGCAGAACCTTTGATGTGCTTAAGAGGTTTATTATACAATTTTTAACTCTACGGAGGATGACATTGCTTTTGTTTTACAGATGTATAGCAATCAGACATGAATGTTATGACATATATGAGGAAACGAGTTTGTAATACTGATCATAATTCTAATCATTCTCTTACCTGCATCAGAAATGTAGTAATGTTCCAGGTCAGAGAAGTAGTGCAGGATTATGCGATTAAATAACAAATTTTCAAAAAGCTTAATTCATCTTTGGCGTTGTAAGGTGAAGGTGATTTGGGAGCTTTTTTCTTTTTTTCTTTTTTTTTTAACATAAAAAAGCTTCAGAAATTATACAAAGTGCTTTAGAAGGATAGTGATTTTAACACCATAGGATATTTTGAAGGAAACAAATGAAAAAGTCTGTTTATATTTGGTTCTCTGATCTCTCCAGGATACCTAATTATTTTTTGAACTGTAGAGTTAGTTTTCCTAAGCTTGTGTGAGAAATTGTCATTGCATTTATGACCTGGTGTAAAAGGCCATGTCTGCCATCTCCTTTTATTAATGAGTATGTCACAATATTTCACAATATTATTCTTATTATGAAGGAAATATATGTGTCTAAAATTATCCATCGTATACAGCACTAGAATGCTTAGATCTGCTTTTATCCATAGTTTCTACATTATATATAACAGGTTATCTACTTACATATCTAATAACTTCAGTTCTTGATATTTTATGATCTTACATGCTATATCATGCTTTTATAGCAACTACCCCTTATGTATTCGTACAGTGGAAGTAAGAAAGTGTCTCAAGTGAGACTTAGGCTTGTGTTGGGAGAGTGTTTGAATTTGTCTGTACAGGTGACACTAAAGGTATAAAACTTCTTGAGGTGGTCTGAAAGGTTTAATCACAGAATGGTCAGGGTTGGAAGGGACCTCTGGAGATCATCTAGTCCAGCCCCCCTGCAAGAGCAGGGTCACTTACACCAGGTTGCACAGGACGGTGTCCAGGCAGATTTTGAATGTCTCCAGAGTCAGAGACTGCAGAACCTCTCCGGGCAGCCTGTTCCAGTGCTCTGCCACCCTCAAAGTAAAGAAGTCCCTCCTCATGTTTAGATGGAACTTCCTATGCTCAAGTTTGTGCCCGTTACCTCTTGTTCTATCATCAATCATAAGAGATAAAACCCTTTTGAGAAAGGTACTTTAGTGTGAAAATTGTTTAAAATCTTTGAAAATTTGACTCAATGACAGATTTACCCAGAGTATATATTCAAATGGCTGCATTAAGAGATGGAGTTATAAAACTACTGAATATGGTGAATATAAACATATCTGCAGTGAAGACAGAAAGTAAAAAATCTAGTAAAAAGCATATTTATACTTATCACTATTACGAATGGGGATTTTCAAGGGTTATCCTTCCCTATAACAGTCTAGACTTTTTTTTTAACCTAAATGAGTCTGTTAAGTATGACTTCTGCACACACTTTTCGCATTTATCCATTGTTCATGTGGGATCATGCTTTAAATTATGCAGTCATGTGAGAGTTCAGTTGATGAACCTAAGCAAAAGCCTAAAGCTAAGCATGTGCATCAGAGTTGTCTTAGTGAAGTAAATGTGTTCGTGACAGGTAACATCCCATGAAGGGGACCTGATTGTGCATAATCTCTCAGTGGAATGAATTAGTTGAATTATTTATTGCCAACTAAATATTGTATGCCATTGTTAACTTAAAATGTTCACATTTCTCAGGAAGTTTCACTATTTTTAATGCATGTGATATTTTTTGCACTAATAAAAAGAAGTCTTGATCAAAGCTAACTGCTAAGTAGTGTAATTCACTAAACATTAAGAAAAAAAAATCATACTTTATTCCCTGTTCACAGGAAATATTTCAGGAAGTAATAATGTCCTTCTATTTCCTATAAGGGTAGCAGAGGAGAGACAGGTCCTGCAGGTCCTCCAGGTTTACCAGGGAAATGGGTAAGCAGTTTATTTCCATATTCAGTGCTTGTATTTACTTTCAAGAAGCTATGGTATCATCTGGAACTACACTTACCCATTTATCCATGCAGGGAACCGAAAATAACATTGAAATGAGGGATTGTTGAGTTTCTTTTTCATTCCTCTGTGACTGTGCTAATATTAGCAAATGCTGTTTTAAAGTATATGGAGATATGTGGGACTTCTTCTGTTTAAAAAAACATAAATTCTGTGATGTGCAAAGCTGGGTTGCACACTCCTGTGTGGGCTGTATGTACTCGGGGAACAGGAGCAGTGAAAGACTGGCTTTCTGCTAACAGCTGCGTGAAACTAATGAATGGAGCAGATTATGAATGCCACCTTTTACCAGTGCTCCAGCAGTATTTACACAGTAACAGTCAGGAGCATAGCTGGGGAGGTTTTGGCTGAAAGAGCCTGCTGTTACAGAGGAATGCACAAATCATACAGCGCAAGATCTTAGGAAGTATTTTTAAGAGAACCAGACTGTCGTTGAGGGATGGCAGGGTGGAAAGCCCTGTAAGCTGTTTCTCTTGTGTTTGTCAGCAATAAAGTCATAATAAGCTGCTGTTTAAAGGGCTGTATTTTGGATCAGCTCTATTTTCATCAGATAATCCTCTTTCATCAAGTTAGGAGCGTTCTGGGAGTAAGATTCTGCCCCATCTGCTTGTCAGGGTATGACCCTTAGTTGTTCATTCTAAACCAAATCGGGTAAGTTTACACCCTTGACTTATTTTCACAGGGTCCCCAGGGTGATATTGGACTTCCTGGACTGCCAGGCCCTCCAGGCCTACCTGGTGGTAAGGGTGACCGGGTAAGAAATGCACTCATACATACAGACTGCAGTTTGATATCAGGAGTAAATACGATAATTTGAGCACTGTTTGCAGTTTTTACATGAATTAATGTCTGGTTTCTTGTTTTGTATGTAGATCTGTCAACTGCTTGAAAGCAGTACTCTAGGTGCCCATTAAATACTTGTAGCTCATAAAATATACAGGAAAAGTCTTGACAGTGTTACTTAAGGGACTGAAATAACATTACTGGTGTAAATATTTCCCTTTTTTTGGAGTTTGAATCATTTAAAGGCCTAAATCATATTGCAAATCATTGACTCAGCCAGATCTGAAATCAGTCAGGGTCTCTGGTCACTGAAGAGCTTTGGAACTTCAGCCCTGGTCTACAGTAGATACAGTGCCTTTTACATACGTCTTAGGACCTGCTATGGAAATGCACAGGCTAATGCAGCTATTGAGACAGCTATGCATACATGCACAATTACAGGATATAAGTACCTCTTATAGTATTTTGTAAGCAAGGAAGAACTGCACCCCGGGGATCTCACATACCTGCAGAAGACGTCTTGCTTTGCTGAATAAATGTCAGTGAAGACTATATATATAAAAAATATGTTTTTTCTCTTGCTTATAGGAGGCTACAGGGGATGGAATTCACACATTAAACTTCAGACATCTTTGTTATGGAAATAGTTCTACACTGTGTTTCATCCTTCTTACTTGAGACATCTGCTTCAGTATTAAATGAATTGCACTTTTGAAGTGCCTTTTACTTTCCACTGACAATCAAGGAAGTATAGAACTGTTAGTGAGACATAAGTATCACTGCTGTAGATGTCTTTAGCTGAACAAAGGAATCCTACCCTTTGTATGCTCCTGGTATACATCATGGGGTGGCTAGGTAGGGATTGCAGTTGTTTTTGACAGTTTTTAAAAGCTGCTCAGGTACTTAAAAAAAGTTTCTAAGAGAGTCTTTTTTTTTTTTTTTTTTTTTTTTTTTACCGCAGAGATCAGGAATATATGTTTCAAGTCAAAAATAAGTATTGACATAAAGAGGTCTCTTTTTATTAGATTGTTAATGATTCATACTTTAGACTTCTCCAGAGGGAGACTGAAGGTACCTGAGGAAGCATATCTGGAAGGAGAATAACTAGTATTTGTTGCAGTGCTGACCAAAGGCTGCAAAGCTGCCTGATTTTCCTCATTTACTGTATTAAAGGGTCTGGACCTGTAGGATAAGGGCAGAAGGTAGATGCTGTAAACAGACCCAGTGAGATTCAGGCTACACCCAGGAGGTTTCTGTTTATATAACTGGCAGATGACAGTATCTTATGCCTGGAGCTTTTTTTAAAACCTAGGGTCAGTTTAATGCCCTCTGAAAATACCTTAAAGTCCAAAAAGCTATGGTAGCAATTATCTCATCCTGCAATTGCTTTTTAGCTTTCCTGGTTTGAGACAAGTGTCTTCTGGGGCAGGCTTAACACGGCTGCAGCTTTGCCAGTAGCACTGATCTGCAAAGCCTGGACAGCATTGTGCCACTCTATCCTTTCTCTGCACTGTTTAACTTGCAGCTGCATCTGTCTTATACAGAGCCAAACATCCTTGTCAGGGCTTGAAAACGGGTATTTCTGTAACCTGTTAACTCTAGTTTTGGGGTCAACCACTTGTATCAGTAAGTTCCAGACTGCAGTAACCTTTCTTCCCTTCCTGATTTCAAAACTTCTTGGTTTGGTACACAGGGATCCTATAAAGTTCTGTTGTGAAGTCCATATATGCATGATAAGAGTTGATGTAAACAGCAACCAGAAGCCAAGTAGAATTCACAAAAAAACGTATTTCAGTAGTCATTCTTGATCCCAAAGTGGTTAGATATTGGGTACTATCTATCTGCTAGCATTTTGTCACATGCAGGCAATTTTGACCGCTTAAAGAACTACCGCCAAAGATACCAGCAGAAGTGGCCTTATTGAAGTAAGATATTGTAAAAGTGAGATTTAACAAAGTTCGATGGTAAGGTTCACTCTGTTACTGACTGCAGAGTATATGATAACTCTTCAAAGTTACCAACACAAAATCTTAGTGCGCTGTAGTACAAGGCTATGCGTGATGTCGGTCACTTACCAAAGATCTGCAGTTGGTAAGGGGGGGTCTCTCAGCCTCGAGGAGTAACCTTGAAAGGCATCCCAGCTCAAGGGGAGATCACCGCTATGCAGCCAACTGCTTAGCTTAAAAAAGGCTCGCCCAGGCTGTCATATTTATGGAATAAAGTGGTTGGCTTATAGGGAAATTCCATGCGATGGAAAAGGCATGCATGAGACTCCTTCTACCCACAACTTACTTTCTTCCTTGACAAATGAGTCTTGGAAGAACCACCTGCTATTAATGTGCTGTTTGCATGGTCTGTGTTCCAGTTTCCAAGCCCATTTGCATCAAAGCTCACCACGTCACTGTATTCCCTATTGGGTTTTCAGAGAACAGGTTGGAAGTAGAGAAGTTATTGGCCTGGTTGCGGCCTAGGCCTTTAGTTCTTTTGGAGCCTGAACCCAACTGCCACTAGTTTGGTCAAGGAGTTGAGTGCATCCATCACACTCCACCCTGTGACTACAGTCAATTCACTTTATCGACTCATAGGGTGGTATTATGGTTACCTCTTGTCTCTATGTCATAAATATGTGGCATACTGCAGATCAGTGGTAAGGGTACAATTACCTGATGAGTTGCTTAGCTTAAACATTACAGTTAATGTTAATTATATACAATTGTACATATAGAATTAGTTGACTGCATATCTTGTTGGATTGACACAATTTGTTTCATTATTCACCCAGCTTTGATATACAGAATGATTATAAGCAATAAACATAATAAAGTCAGAAGTAACAAAACTGTAACTGGATATAAAATTAAATTCAAAGCTCCAGTTGATGTTGGTGAGAATCCAAGGAGAGTTTTCCACCAGTGATGTTCTCCACCTTTTTTCACTCTTTCTAGGACACGGTCTGTCTTGTCTGCATCATGATAGATGATAATCAGGGTTCTTTGTCTGTTGTTTTGAATTCATTTTAGCAATTGACACAGGTCATCATGTTGCAACAGTTTTCTTACCAATGTGAGACTCATTCCAATAGGGGTAGGTAATAAATCTTGATACAATGTATAGTTAGATTGTAACAATCAGTGGGATGTGACAGGAGCTGAATATGGATGGCAAACATTTTGTTCAGGGTCAAGACAAATGTCTTGGGCCTTAATGGTATTACTTTCACAAATAAACCCTTGCTGTTCCCATACAACACGTGTCACATCAGTAGTTTGCCATTTCTTACCATTTTGTTGGGCCCATACTCTATGTTTTAATGGGTAGAGCACAGTTCCATTGTGATTTAATCCCAGTCCAATGATTTGGTATATGGTATATTCCAAAGCATTGTGTATTGTTAAAACAGTATTTTACTGTTGGTGGGCTCATAAGTGGGATTGACTAAATAAACCAAGATTGGAAATCCTTTTTGAAATGAGTCGCATTTTCCCAAATTACCTTTCAAATCTCAGTGGGCAAGGTACCCTCACCGACTTCCGTTATAATTGCCGCTACAGTAGATTGCACCCATAAGTGAGCTTGGATACAGCTAAGAGCTATAGAGATACTATTCTGGGCAACACCAAGTGCGTCTACAATTAGTCTGTGGTCCTTCTTGTTAGTTCTTTCCCATTTAGGCAATATATCAGATAGGAGTCATCGACTAGTTCCCAGTGCCAGCAAAGAAGATAGAAATGGATGTTCTAATTTATGCAAATCACTCATTGCTGAGCTTAATTTATTTGCTAAAACTTCAGCGTCTACGCTGTTTAATACTCCTAATCCTGTTCCTAGGATGCCAGTCACATCTCTCCTTGTTCATTTTGGAGAGGTGAAGGTTTGCCCCTGCAACCATGCTAACCACCCTGTGTAGGATGTATTTAGGAATGGTAAGCAGGTAGGTTTAATTGCAGAGATATTAACCTGCATTGGTAGTTCTACTCATTTGAGGGACCATGATGGATTAAATAGCTCTTATTGTTGGCCTGTATATTTAATAGCATAGGGTCCGATTTCAGAAATCAGTGGATATGTAGTTTGTTTGGTTGTGGGACTCAAAATAGGAAGTAGGTTAATAGGCAGTAGGGATAGGTAATGGTGGGGGCTGGGAATGATTGGTGTTGGTGTGACCTTTAAGGATAGTCCACTTCCATTATCTTTCCCTGTGTCTGTCCACAGGCATACTTCCTATATAGTTGTGTCATTAGAGAGGAAAGTAATTATACAGCTGGGGTTTGAGGAACAGTTTGCTCTGGCTTTTAAATGAATTTGATTTGTCCTTTTGATGACCACGTATTTCCTTTTGAATAATTTGTTAGATTACATTCAATAGAGATTTTGTCTCCTGGTGTAAAAGAAATAAGGTGACTTTTATTTGCATTTACCATTGTGTGATTACCAGTGATTGTCATTTTTAGCTTTTGTCTTGGTGTTCCCAATATTCCTGTATTCCCATCAATTTTAAACAAATATGGCACAGAATGTACTATAGTTACAGTATTGATCAGCATAAACAAAAGAACTGGAGGTTTCCATCCTATGTGTCGCGCTTGTTGACATGTGAACTGAATTTTGTCCATGCTGGCAATGATTCCTCCCGTGAGAAGGATAAGCAATGGTTAACCTGATCTCCAGGGGAGGTGTGCCGATATCATTCCTGGTATCATTCCTGAAAACAAAAAACAATACAAGTCTCAGTGGGATTCTTCTGGACTCGTTACCCCTTCTAGTTAGTGGCTAGCGTGCATCCACCTAGCACTAATACAATGTTTAGCTCCGTTGCTGTCTTCTGCTTCCCAGGCCAAAGGGCTGCGGGGTTTTGTTAGTGTCAATGGGACAGTGCCAATTTGTGGTAAATCTACCCTAACGGGTTGCCCTGGTTAACAGGCAATGGGATACATTTTTACATCTGATGGAGGTGCTCCATAAGGTGCTGACAGAAAGAAGGCATGAGTGACTGGGCTCCCTGTTAGTTTGTATAGATTATTCAATTGGTGAATCACTTTAGGCAATCGAGTACCCCAGTGGGGTTTAAGGCTTCTTTTTAAGAGACCATTTGCTTTTTCTACCGTCCCATTTGATTGGGAATAGTACAAGGTATGGAATACCCATTGAATTTCTTCCTGCTTCACCCATTCCTGCACTTCATGCTAGAATGTCATTGTCACTTTGGCTGGTAGACCTGAAAACCAAGAGGATAATCCCCTGATGGTGTTCTGACCATTTGATTTCCGACATTTACTTGCCATAATTAGGTCTGAGACAACTTCTACTCCTGTGAGAATGTACCTATATGCTAAGGAGAGTTCAGAGGGTCCAATGTAATCAATTTGCCTTGTTGACCATAGGGTTTTTCCTTTATTGAGATGTAGGGGTGGTGCTTTAGCAGGTGATCCATTTGCAATTTCAGTTTACATTGAGGACATTCTGTAAGGATGATTTCACATGTTTTCCTGTCTAGAGGCCAACCTCAGCTTTGAGCTGCAAAACAGAGCGCTTCTCAGCCTGTGAGACCTAATTTCTGGTGCAACCATTCTCACAGTCAGTACCATTTGGGATCTAACATGTCTACTGTTTTTATTCCCCTACTTCTGGCTAATTCATCTACATTGTGGCTGGCTGGTCATTTTTTACATGGGCTTTTACCCATCCTAGTTTAAAGGGTTCTTGTCCAGCTATATCTAATAATAAGAGCCAATCTTCAGTTCTCTGAACTGGAAATCTATTTACTTCCCAATTTAGGGCTTTCCATTGACAGAGCCATTGTGTGGCAGCTGCCCACATGGCATTGGAGTCAACACAGATGACTCTTGCTCCATTTTGTGCTGCTAAAACAACTGCCTTTAATTCTCCTACTTGTGCATTACCTTCACCTTCTTCTATTACTTGTTTGCCCATGGTAATGTCTAATGCAGCAGCCTCAGACCACCATCTACTGTTTACCCTCTTTGCTGAGGCATCGGTAAACCAAATGCTTTCAGTTGGTGTTCTCTCAGTGAGGGGAGGTGCATTTAGAATCAGTGAAGGTTTAGATGGCTAGTTTAGTGCTAGTGGGTCGGTGTTCATAGGCATTTGTAATGTGGAAACTTTTGTATGTCCTTCAGTCAATTGCATTTTGTCTGCTACTGCCATCAGGTAGGCGTACCGTTTCCTGATAGTGGGTTTCTGTGCAGTTCCTTCTGGGGGAGCCACAGCAGAAATTGGATACTGTGGTACATTGGTAAGTTTCAAATCGGGAAGTGCAGGGGCTGCACAGAGCAGAATCATAGAATTGTCTAGGTTGGAAGGGACCTTTAAGATCATCAAGTCCAGCCATTAACCTAACACTGCCAAAACCACCACTAAACCATGTCCCTAAGCACCATGTCTACCTGTCTTTTAAATATATCCAGGGATGGTGATTCAACTGCTTCCCTGGGAAGCTTGTTCCAATGTTTGATAACCTTTCAGTGAATAAATTTTTCCCAATATCCAATCTAAACCTGACGTGGTGCAACTTGATGCTGTTTCCTCTTGTCCTATTGCTTGTTACTTGGGAGATGAGACCAACCCCCACCTTGCTAGAACCTTCTTTCAGGTAGCTGTAGAGAGTGATAAGGTCTCCACTCAGTCTCCTTTTCTCCAGACTAAACAACCCCAGTTCCCTCA
>RSEF01000003.1:91652575-91677020 GCA_003993805.1 Himantopus leucocephalus | reverse complement strand
CCAGCGTGGTGTCATCTGCAAACTTACTGAGGGTGCACTCGATTCCCTTGTCCGGATCATTGATAAAGATATTAAAGAGAACCAGCCGCAATACAGAGCCCTGGGGAACACCACTCGTGACCAGCCGCCAACTGGGTTTAAATCCATTCACCACAACTCTTTGGGTCCGGCCATCTGGCCAGTTTTTTACCCAGTGAAGCATATGCCCATCCAGTCCATGAGCAGCCAGTTTCTGCAGGAGAATGCTGTGGGAAACCGTGTCAAACGCTTTACTGAAGTCCATGTAAACAACATCCACAGTACACATACTGTAGCCTCCCAATTTCTACCAGGGTGGGGGTCGGTACTTGAACTGAAGGACCACATACTGCCATCTGGCAAGTGCCAGTTTCCTCCAGTCAAAACATTGAAACCCAAAATATTTTCATTGTGCTTTTTAAGCACCTGGGAGCTATAAATTAATTTTTGGTGGTTTGGCGTATAACAGTTACTCTGTTCACCCCAGTGAACTTGTTGCTGTCCACACACCCTGCTTCTCAGCATCCTGTTGTGTTCGTATTGAAATTTGTGCTCCCATATCTTATCGGGAATTTCACCAATTGTTGTCAAGGATCAACTGGAATCAAAGTGTAAGTGCCTCCTTCATTTAGTGGTTTTAATATTGCATAATCTACCACAGTGGATATCGGGGTATCACCAGCTTCTCCCCGTGTGTGCATAGCTTGTGTGCAGGCAGCTTTTGGGACAGCAGTGGAGACCTTGCTTAGGGAACTGGCCTGGCTGTGGCCCAGACCTTTACTTCTTTTGAAGCCTGACCCAAACTGCTACTAGTTTGGTCAAGGAGTCCAGTGCATCCATCTCACACCTAACATATGGCAGAGGTAGCAGTACAAAAGAATGTTACAACAATGGATCATGCTTCAGTGAATCTAACAGAGTAGTTATGCAGATATGTTACAGAGAATGGCCAAACCCCAGTGTTCACCAGTTATACTGTTTCTGATTGATGCATTTTGAATTGATTTCAGACACTCTGGTTCTCCCTATGTCAGTAAATTAAAAGCAGCAGGGCCAGACCCAGACTTTGGCGCTGGAACACGATCCTTTATACTGTTAAACAGTTAGTGTAGCTCCTGGTACAGTTTTGGCTGATGCTGACTAGCAGTTTCCCAAACAATTCCTGGGCATGGTTTGAGAGGGATTTTTCCAAATAGATAAGCAGTATGTCAAAAAGGTGGATATTTTCATATTTTGACATCTTATCTTATTGTCCCCATTGAAATTTTGGGAGTTAATGCAGAATAGATTCAGGTAGTTTCAGCTGTGATTTTTATGTTTGCTAATACAAATATTACAGGACAAGTTTCACAAAAGCAAAAGCTTCTCCCATCTCAACCTTATCTATTGACAGTTTTATTGCTTTAAGGAATAGTAACTGGAGAAGAAGAACCTCCAAAATAATGTTAGATTGGAAATCAGTGTCTTTGTGCGAGTATTTGGAAAACCTTAATAATGCACGATTTTGAGAACACTTCAGACAAAATCATTTCAGTGGCGTTTGACAAAGTTTGGATTTTAAACAGGTCTGTGATTTCCACTGCTTAGCTTTGTGGATAATTTAATATTGGCTCTTTGTCCTCAGGAACATGAGAACAAATCTGAATTCATTAAACTGTAGATGTTACACTGGCTTGTGTGCCTGTATCTTATGTGAATTAAATGGATCTCTGAAATGGGAGAGAAAATGCTGTATCTCCGTCTGTTTTAGAATTTTTTTTTATGCACAGTTACAGTTCTTTTGGAATGTATATGTTTGAATGTGCACAGACTGCAAAGAACATTTAAGGTTGGTGTCATTGGTTTTCTAACATACCACAAATACTAAGATTTTCTTAAATAATACACTGGTCTACAAATGTCATACTTTTACTATAGAAACAAAATACATATGTTTGAAACGAATCAGGTCATTAATTTGTTCCTCTTTGGTTCCTGCTTGTCCACACAGGTATGTTTTGTTACAGGATTACATAATATTTACATAATAATTTTTTTTTTAAAGGAATATCCACTTTAATATACAAGCCATTCAGCTTTGACTATAATGATCAAAATTCTAGAGACAGTTCTGCTAAAAAACATTGAGAATTAAACCACAAGCAAGAAAGATTGTGCCTGAACTTGTGGATGTCTCAGTGTGCTTATCCCACATTAGCAGGGCTGGTACGGCCTACAGCAATACAGAATACTTAATAGGGCTAGAAAAAGTGATACACTTACTGGATTTTTTACTTATAACTTCTAAGCAATTTGCAGAGCAGAGCTGTAACAGCTGCAAGAGCATCTGACATGTAAGGGAGAACTACTGTTTGACAGTCAGAATCTGTACCATCCACTGTGGCAGTGGATTATATGTTCCATGCTATTGCTTGCTTTCAGTCTGTCGCCTTAATTATATAGAAAGATTTAAGTGCTTTCATTGTCATTCTTAAAAAACTTGCAGCTTTAAAGGTCTCTTGCATTAATAATAGATGGTAGGGAGGATTGAAAATAATTTAGCATGCTCTTGAACCTGCAATTTCAAATTCTGAAATGGGTTTTTTTTTTTTTTTTATCTTTAACCTTTTAGGGTTCAGTGGGTGAACCAGGACCTAAGGGTGAACAAGTAAGTCATGTTACAGGTCGTGGTACTTTCAAGTCACACTACGAAATGGTGCAGTACATTACATGGACTAAATCTGAGGGCTTATAGTATGTCTTTTTTTTCATATAGGGTGCACCTGGAGCAGAAGGAGATGGAGGAGAAAAGGGTGACTTAGTAAGGCATTATTTTCTCTTCATCTGATCTAATATTTTATTGTCATAAATTAAAACTTTATTGTTGGAGTGCTTCAAGCATATGGTTTGATCATTGAAAGTCATATTTCAGTTTTAATACTAACTCAGCATTGCAGACCACAGCAGTTCTGTTAGCCCGGTCATGCCATTCCTGCTGTTTTGAAAGCACTCTGAAACACGTGTATTCTCTTAGGTGTATAATATGTGTGTGTGTATATATACATAGATAGATACATATGTAGAGATACACCAAGTGTTTATATATGAATATATATATGCATACATACACACACATAAATTCTTGGTGTTTGAGGCAGTGAGGATGAGGAGGTGGTTTAATTCAGGTGAAACAGGAGCACAGATAATAACTATCCTTAATAACTCAGGCTTGATGGAAACATTTTGTATTGCCTTTGTCTTTGGAAGTAAGATGTAGCAACTAGCTGTTAGGGAGAGGGAGAATGGTCTGGGAAGAGGCTGTGGTGCTGTGATACTGCTGGAGGAAGGTGTATATACTGCAGGAGTGTGGCAAGTTGTGACTTCACATGGGTAATGCCTGGATCATGTACCCTTGGGTAAAGAGGATTTGTTTTCCTACAGAAAGAGAAATGCACTAATCCAGTGGCTCCTGTGGGGCCCCATCCAGCAAACCCAGAACTTGCTTTTTCAAAAGGAAGTAAACCACTTCCTATTTAAAAAACAGCAGCCAGGTTGTGTGCTGGAAATGAGCACTTTTTTCCTATACTCTGCAATTCTGAAAGGCTTTTAAAGTTAATTAACAGTCCTAGTGAGCTAGATGTCCAGTAATGCGGCTTTACCATTGCTATACAGATTCCCAGGAAGCAATACTAGGGGTTGTTTAAATGTGCTGCCAGTTAGTCTGTTTTTAAGCTGATAACAGTTGTTACTTCTACTTCACTTATGGCATATTCATTAACAGACGAAGTAGCCTTTCTGATCTTTAGAAACCAATTATTTCACCAATGACATGTAGGAACTGGGAAAATACAATTTTCAGAAATCTCTCCAAGAGTAATATGAAAAAACCGAAGAAGATGAATTAATCTATTTCATAGGTGATTAGAAGATTTTGAAGCATTTTTTTTTTTCCCAATTCAAAGGGAAAACTAAAAACTTCTGAATAGTTGGACTACTATTCTCAGTTGAGTGATGGAGGCATCTCGGGGTTGTTCAAGCCAGGAGCCAGGATGCTGAGAACAGGAACTTCTAGGGGTTTGGCTTCTTCCACAGCACACTGGGTAGACGCCTGCTAGGTTTCTGTTGCAGTTTTGTCAGGGCTAACACAAAACTGTAAAATATCCTTAATTCTGTCAGACTGGAAAATCCTGATTAAATAATGGTTCCTCTAAAGGTTTCCAAGCAATCTGCTAAGATTGTCCTGTGCTGTAACTGTGGTTTCAGAGGTTAGAGACATGTGTCTAATTCTAAGATAAGCAATACAAACCCAATTATATTAAACATGCTTTCTTATTTGTACCTTACAGAAATGTTTTTGAGAAAGGAATTTTACCAAAAAAAATCTGAAATTTAAGGTTTATTTCCAAATGAATTGTAATTCATTTGAAGTGCAATTTTGCATAAATAAAATAAATACGTGAGGTTTTTTTTTATAGTGAAAAAAATGATGTCAAATTTACTGCATTTATAATGTCGATGATAATGGGTACTTGCTTCTAATAGAATTTGTCTTATTTTTACTTAGGGTGATATGGGATTACCAGGAGCAAAGGGAGCTGTAAGTATAATGAATAGCACTGTTACAGAAATACAGAGATCTAGTAGATCAGATAGATGGGTTTCTGATTTAAGAAAGAATACACATAGTGAGCTGAGCTCTTCATCACAGTTAAATTGAATGAGTTCCAACAGCATTTCTTCTGTTTAAATTTTGAATACAGTTAATATTAAAATGAATTAATTTTGGAAAGGAATTCACATCCTGAATTTTAAGCTTCATAAAAGAGAAGCATTATTCAACAGCAGTTTTCTGGCCAACTATTTTTTTTTTGAAGGAAATGAATGCACACTTTGTACAGTAGGTGTTGTATAGAAAGGCGGCTCAGTGAAGTGGCTGCATGCAGCCTGTAATCTTTACACTGTGAAAAAGCTGGCAGCAGGACTGTGATGTCTGTGAAAGCAGAAGTATTTCTGGCCCAGAATACTTTTTTTTTTTTTTTTTTANATAACAAAATGATAGCTTTGATCTGGAAGGTGAGCAGAAGCTTGGATGTCACATAAGAAAAAGAATTTGAGAGCTGAACACATTCTTTTAGTTCAGGATCACTAAAGAGTGGGATCGTTACAGTAGCTGACAGTTTGGGCTATGATAGTAACATATCAACAGTTCTGCCTACAGGGAACTGAAGGTTGGATGTAACAAAAAGAGCTATGCTTGCGTTCTCAGTAGCCAGTGTGACTTTGAAGCTAAGCAAATCCAAGCTAGAGAGTGTGTATTGCTGATCAAGATTTTATGGGAAGGACATGAGGAAGAGGTGGAGTAGGGAGAAATTTGTAGTTTTATCCCCCTAGATTTTTAAAATTGTCTTCTCTTGATAAGACCCTAGAGTGTTTGTCATCCTAGTGAGTACACACACAGGGATGAGTAATCCATCAGACAACCTGATAACTCACCAGGCTGGGCAAGAAAGGAATCTTGGTTCTTGGTTGCATAGTCCATGACGGGATTTTTGCTGTCTTCTTAATGTATCTGTTGACGCATGTTCTTTGGGTTTTCTTCTGATAGGGACAGCAATTAGATGTCTTGAGATGCAGAGTAGATGGAACTGAAATGACTCCATCTTGTGGTTTTAACTGATATCACAGATGAGTAATTTCCATGTTCTTGAGCATCTCTTTCAGTGGGTGTTGGTTTTTTTTTCTTCTCCCAGTAGCTTTGGGAAGCCGTAAGTTTATTGCGTTTTTTTGGGGGTTTGTTTCATTTTTGGTTATTCTTTTTCTTTGTTAGTATTACTATTGATTAATAGTAGTAAAATAACTTGTATTGAAAGTAACTCAGAGGTGCCTGTTGGCATAGGTCTCACTCTGCACGATATTTAATCACTTTTGGAAAATTTACTGGAGTGGAAGCTATTGCTTTATTTACTAAATAAAGTGTAAGTGAACATATTGATTTAACCATATCAATCCTTTCATTCCCCAGAGGTCAGGAAGCTCTTTCTACCCCTTCCCTGAATGAAATAAGCTGGCAATGCATCAATTCAGGCAGTTTGTCAGCATCAGTTTGTGTGAGGATGTTCCTTCCTCTGTGCCAGCAAACTCAAGCGTAGGCACTGGAACCTGTGTGCAGTGAGCTCTGTCTCTGACAGATGTAAACAAAGCAAAAATGTGTATTCCCACACAGCCTGGGACTAGACGATACAGGCTCATACTATGGTACTCTCTACAAAAGGCATGAAAAGCATTTGGAGCAAGCAGGGCGCTGGAATTTTTGTAAATTAAGGAGCACTTGAAGTCTAGAAAAATTGCACGTGACATGCACGAGGGCAGACGTAGAAACCAAGTATAGGAGATCTGTTCCTTGACAAAAAAGTCCAATGTCTTGTGCATGTCACTATGGATGCTGATTTGCCTCTTTGATAGAATATCTTATTTTTCCACTTCTTCCCTTTAAGTGAGGAATACAGACCTCTCTGTAATTTTACAAATCACAGAACCACTGGCTCCAGTCAGTTATTTAAAAAAGAAGCTGTTCTCTACATCCTGGCGTTCATTGCTTTGCATTTGCAAATAGCTCCTGTCACCATTTGGATACGTCAGAATGAGTCTAACACTAGTATAGCAGTCCATTGAATTTCCTCTCTTTCGTTGTCAGGTTGGTAATCCTGGAGAGTCTGGTTCCCGTGGCCCTGAGGGAAGTCGGGGACTGCCTGGCATGGAAGGGCCACGAGGCTCACCTGGACCGCGAGGTTTGCAGGGTGAACAGGGTGCCCCAGGTCTGCCTGGCAGCCAAGGTCCGGCTGTAAGTACTGGTTTCGTGCTATTGGCATCTTTTGAACACTTAGCTGTTACGCACACCACTTCTTGCATCAACAGGTGCATATGCATGCAAAACCCAAGCGCCACAGTAGAGTTTGAAATACACTTGAAGTACACAAATGTGTCACAACAGACACATTTGTGCACTAGAGAAATCATAGTGTTGTATAGAGTTAGGTCCTTGGATCCTCAGCTTTCAGTTCAGTTCCGTTTTCTTACACCCGCCCCACTCCTGTAGTGTGCATGTACTGACGCATGGGTGTGTATCACACATAGTGTCTACCTTGCTAGCCAAATTGACTTCAGCTGGAATAGTTGCACTTGCAGGGACTGGAACATCTTGTTTATCAACTGGCCAGCATTTTTCACATCAGGCACACTTATAAAATGTACTGTGATATCAACTGTTTTTTTAAACTATTATTTTTTTAATCCTAGGGAAAAGAACCAACTGATCAGCACATTAAGCAGGTTTGCATGAGAGTCATGCAAGGTAAATATGCTAAAAAGTATTTGATGTTTCTTGTGCATTTAAATTGGGATAATCTACTGCTGTGGAGGCAAGCAAGATTTTCCCACTCTTATCCAGAAAAAATATCGTGGTCTCAGCAGGGGACCTGGCAGAAAATCTTCCCACCTGTGAAGGTGGACAGAATTTGAAGAATATGAGAAAGAAGTCCCTTATTTTATATATACTTTGTAGCCTCATTCAACTACCTGTTGAATCCACATTATTGCTATAGCGACCAGACAATAGACCAGAGTGTTTTTATGAAATACATGTATTTTCTGTAGAAATCACTTGCTATATTAATTTTTATAAAAGTACACAGCTTCACTGAAAGCTTGTTTTACTGTTTAGACACTATTAGATTACAGCAAACAAACTATGTGCAAAATAAGTAAAAAAAAAAAAAAGAGGAGTGCAGAGAGAGGCTTTGTGTAGATAAGATGATAAAATTAAAGCAGTAGGCAGATGTTCAAAACCCTAATTATATTTGCTTTGTTCTTCTTGACACACAGAGAAATCTTGAGCTTTTCTAATACAGTTGGTTGACAGGATTTACTGAGTTAAAAAATTTATGCTGCCCTGTAAGCACAAAAGAGACTTTTTGGTACTTTCTATTGAAGATGCCCTTTGGGATAGTGTGCCTTTGTAACATTAAGAGTTTACCAGAATGAAATTGCTGCTCATGATTTAATCTAAAAATTCTCAGTAGTCATCAATGTTCTTGATACTGCCCAATGGGTATTTTTTTTTAAAAAAACTTTCTCTAAATAGGATAAAAAAGACCTTTTAAAGTGGTCTGTTGAAAGACACAGTAATATTGAGGAGGATTACAGTGAAATCAGACATGATGCTTGAATTTGTTCATAACCATCAGAATTAGCAGTGAAGAGAAGGGTATGGGAAAAATCTAGACTGGCTTCGTTGGATCCCTCTTGAGAGTCTCTGTAATTGTCAATAGTGTCATGCTTAAAAAAAATTAAAAGAAGAAATCAATCCATGTGTGTTCCTGGAACCTTGTCAGATTAAAGACAACTGCAAGTGAAGGTCATGTCCTGAGTAGGCTTTGCCCGCAGATTGCTATCCCCAGTCTTCCTCATAGCCATAGTTTCTGTTTTATTTCAGATCCTTTACACCACCCCATCCCTCACCCCCATCTTCTTAATTTTTCTTGGTTGCGGGGCAAAATGACTCGTCTTGCCAAGTCGTGCAGACTTTACAGCAAATGTCATATGGAGTTTTGTGTGGCTGTATCCAGAGAAAGTTATTTCCAAGGCATGCTTGGAAGATGGATTTGAAGGCTAGAACAGAAATGTTAAGGAAAGAGAGGACTGCTCTCATGCTGTTGCAGCAGTGGCCTGAAAGAGGGATGAGGCAAAGGGAATGGCAAGCTGATCCTATGCTTAATGAAGAGCAAAGCTCCTGCTGATTTACCTTAAGAAAATAGCAACATAAAATGTTCAATTATTTATCAAACTTGAGCTCATAAGGACCAATTTGAGGGTTTCTTTCCCCTGAAAAAGGAGGCCTGCACTTAATGGATCTCGATAAGGATTAACAAGTAGTAATGAAGAGAGCTATTTGCTCTTTTAAGAGGCAGCAATTGCATGAGGAAGTTTTCTTACTGTATGGTTGAAATTTAAAGGACATAGAAAATTGTAAGGAGATTTCTAAATAAACCATACACACTTAAGTCCTTTCAGCCTGCACACATTAAAAGTTTAAGATGTAGGCTTCACAGTGACCAGCTTCACCGTGTGCCTATGGTTTCCCTCTAGTAGATAAGATAATACCTTATATGTAAAAAACTTTGTAAATAGCATTGTACATAAGGAAGGTGCTGTACTGCAATCCATCGGTTTCTATAGCAGAGAATACAAGTTCTTCAGTGAACATGGGAATTTCTCCATTCAGGTCCACTTACTGCTTAATTCTGTCCTCCTGTTCATTACAGAACAACTAGCTCAGCTGGCAGCCAGTCTTAGGAGGCCAGAATTTGGTGCTCCAGGTCTTCCTGGCCGACCAGGGCCACCAGGTGCTCCAGGGCCTGCTGGTGAAAATGGCTTCCCAGGACAGCTTGGACCCCGTGGCTTGCCTGGCCTTAAAGGTCCCCCTGGTGAGATCGGTCGTAAAGGTCCTAAAGGTAAGAAATTCTATAACTGGCTTTCAGTTGTTGACTGCTCTATTTTTTTTGTGGGTGGGTTGGGTTTTTTTCCTCTCCTTTCATTGTAGATGTACATTGTACACCTGTGAAAAAGATCTTGAATTAGGAACCTAAGCTATTTCCTGTAACTGTTGCCTCAGTTGCCCCAGTGATGAAAGGGCACGTTGGCCTGGCCACAGCAAGACATGTTTATAAATCTGTTTTTTGTCATCAAATCACTTATACAATATAAGAAAGGATAGGCATCTGCCTTGAACTAGTAGTAAGAAGACAAATCAGTTTCCTAATATTCATTTTCCCTCTCATGGACTTTTGAGGTTTGAATTTTTCATACGCTGAAAAATTCCAGCAGCCATTCTGTCTTTCCTCCACTCAGTCCGGTTGTGACCCTCACTTCTGTGAGACTGGCGGTCCCAAAAGCTGACATAAACAGTCCAATTCATTCACGAATCTCTAGCCTATTTTTCTAAGTCTATCAGGTTTCTTACATTAGAAGAGACTGATAACAATCTGCCTCTTCCTTGGGTATAATACTTGAGCCATTTAACATCATTGTACGCTGTACCACAATCTATTGATTCTTTGGCAAGAACAAATCCGTAATAAAATTGACTTACCTTATAAAAAAACTTCGATCTAAGTTAATCTCTTTTGTTACTGAGAGGGTTTATATTCCTCCAAAGAATTATACAGCAGTATTTTCTGCAAAGTTTTACGACCACTATGTATGTATTAGTTTCTATTCAGCAGTGGTTTTGATTTGTTTTCATGAAGGAAGGTTTTATTTAAAAATTGTGTTTCTGCACAAAGTTATTCTGTGGCTGGATTAGAGCATTTACTTTTGTCTCAAGTTTTATTTGAAAGTAAAATTGGGAAAACCTTTGAGAGAAGGAATAGAATACAAACAAAGCAAACCTTAACTGCATTGCTGCTGGAGCTCTGTTACTGTTTTCATTTAAGGTAATGTCATTTGTATTTGCAGAAGCAACAAAAAAATGGAGATACACAGGTGATCTGATATGCTGAATTTGATTCAGCACACAGCAGGCTGCACTGTGTTAATATTAAAAAAAAATAAATCTACAGACCATTAAAAAAACTCAAACAAGCAAAATGCTTTGTTTCCTATCATAATTGTCATCAAATTCCAAGTTACCTTACAGTAAATCTTGAAATACAATTACAGATACAAGAGAAGTGGTGAATGCTCTCATGTGCAAGTGTTATCATGATGGTACATGGCAGGCACCCTGAAAAAAATCCCAGTGCTTCGCCCTGAGTTCCTGGTAGTTACCAGAGTTCCACAGAGGTCACAGAGATGAACTGACTTGGCCCATCCATTTGGGGAGTTTTCTGAGATGGGAGTGAGGGGAAAAGGGTACCTAGGACATGTGATAAAAGGAAAAAGGAGGAGGATGTTGAGAATGGTTTAGAAGACCATGATAAAGAGGAGAGAGAAACACAAGAATGTGTAACCATGAGACAGAGCAGAAGATACAAAGGTACGGTGATTTTAGCAGCATCAACAACAGCAGAGTGAAAAAGAGCTGGCTCAAGGAAGGAGGTTATAGTGACTTTAATAAGCAATCTGGAGTAGTGAAGGAGGGTGGAATCAGAAATAAGAAGTTGGAAGTTTGGGGTAACCAGCAGTGAACACTATTCTGAAGTCTTCAGTAGCTGCAAATAGCAGAAGTATATGTGAGTAACCTGACATCAGTGCTTCCAGATGCTGCATTTACAAAGACAGGCTGAATCTCCATATTGACCAGGCAGTCTGAAGCACAGAGATAAAATTCCTCTTCTAGCACCCTGTGTGCATCTTTTATTGAAACATGGACTTTTGTACTGGCTCCTGTGTTCCTTTACATAGCTTCCTCCTTTTCTATTGTGCCATTTCTAGGCAAGCCCCAAACCTAACAGTCTATTCCAACTCTTCTCACTGCAGTAAAACAAACTATGGCAGTCTAAAATAAAGCTCACTCAAACATTATTAGGTATATACTTGCGACTTTTGACTTGCAGCAAAAAAAAAATAAATCAAGAATACATAAGGTATTCAGGAGTGGTACATATATATACAGTGAACAGAATTTGAACTTCACAACTAAAACAACAAAAAAAGCTCCCTCTTGCTAAGATGCATCTTGTTTGGACGAACATATGAGTTTGAAGAAAAGCTGAGCACCCACCAGTGAAAAGCCTCCATAATACCAGTACACGAGAACAAAAAAGTCCTTTGTTTTACTTTTATGAATGTCTTACGTGGATGTCAACAGAATACTGTAACGTGTGCAAGCCAGCTTCTCTTTTCTTCTCTGCACTAGCTGTCTCAAGGACCAGCACTTGAGAATTTTTACTTATTAGCAGAGTTCACGTGGTCTTGCAAAAGCCATTTGGCGGTACCCTCAGTCTGTGTTCCAAAATAGCCTGTGTAGTTTTGTGAGTTTGGTTTGTTTCTGTTATGTAGGCTATCACATATTTCATCTGGTACTTACTGTCCACCCCAAAGTGTGGTTTTTTTCCCCTCCAACACGCCTACTTCTGGGTATAACTCAAATGGGTGAAAAAACCCCAAACCTCTTACAAGGACATGTGTCAGGACATCATTCAAAGATGCTAAGAATATATACATCTACTTGAATTCTCTGCTTATTAGCTGTTCACCTCTGAGAGGGAACTTACTAAACGTAATACTCCGAGCAGGCTGTAACTAATGTTTCATGAATTTGCTTTAGGTGAACCAGGAGAAAGAGGAGAAAGAGGATTTCCAGGCAGAGGACTGAAAGGTCACCCTGGACCAAGAGGTCTTCCAGGTAAATATAAAAGGGTCAGAATAAAGATGAGAGTAAAAATTTATTTGTAACTGATACCTCAAGCTGCCTTGAAAAGATAAAAGATGTCTATTAAGCAGTAAACTTCCAAATAACAGTACTTTGTAATTTTTACTTCATAGGTAATGATACAGTCACAAATCAGAATTAAAAGCTCTTTTACTAAAGAGCTACCAGCCCATTTAACTCAGTGTGGAAAGATTAGGAAAACTGTATACAAAAAATTTTTAGAAAAGGAAGAGGCAATCTCTCTCACACAGAGAGATATATGAAATCACCTCTTTTTTACATAAAAAGAAAAAAGAAACCATAAAACAAACAAGAAAGATCACAAAACCCACATTATCTCACTGGCAGCCACAGTGGTCTTCAAAATCTCCATTCATAGTTTAGGACATTCAAAGTACAATTCTCCTTTATTTTTGTGGTAATTAATTGCAGTGTTTTGTAATAGCGGTCCAGGACAGATTCTTTTTGATAAATGCAGCACGACTGGCCTCTAGTGGCCAGTGAAGGAAAATAAACATGTTATTTCCATCAGTATATCTCTATAGCACGTTTCTGTGTGTATATCCAGACAGAAACTACCAAAACATGTTCTCTTTGTAAAAAGGAGAAAAAAAAAATCAGTTGAGTATATACTGATACCTAAGACGTCTGTGAAACTCAGAGTTGCCTTCTTTAGAAATTTATCATAGGAAGAGGCTTACTAAAATCACTATATTGCATCCCTTCACTGAAGATTTAGAAGTGAAAAGATACTTTAGTGCTCAGCAGTTCCACTCAATGCATCTATTTCCCCAGCACATCTGAGTGGAGAATAAAAATAAATTCTTGATATGTCTTTTTTCTGGAGTGCTAACGTAACTCTGAAGTAGTGAGTAGCATCTTCATACGCATCACCAACAGGGTTGTCTGCAGTTCTGCAATCAGTTATAATACATAGTTTCTTTTTGCAGCAGATCTGCTCCAGTATAACTGGAGAGAGTTGGGCCTGAAATTTCATTACTGTAGACGTGTAAACACAGCCTGGTTGTCTCTTAGAGGAAAACTGTCCTTCTAAGTAGGCACCTCTCTGGGGAATCCACTAAGAGCGGTAAAAAGCCATCTTCATACAGCTTTTAAAGTTCAGTAAAGCTAAGTGTATACTAAGAAAGTCATATGCTGCCGATTTTTAAACCTGCATCCGCTTTTCCAGGTGAACCAGGCAAAGCCAGCTACGGCAGGGAAGGCCGTGATGGTGAACGAGGTCTCCCTGGGGTGGCCGGTCAGCCTGGGGTTCCTGGTCCTCCTGGCCCTCCCGGCCCTCCCGGGTACTGCGAGCCGTCATCTTGCAGAATGCAGGCTGGACAGAGAGCTGATAAGAACATGAAAGGGCCATGAATGGGCAATGCAAATGCCACGAAGTGTCGGCATCAATTTACTTCCTGCACAGACAGCTGAGAAAAAATAAGGAACGAAGGAGAAATACAAACAGGGAGAAACTTTTCAACCAAGGTTTCAGTAAGGCATTTTTAACACAGTGGTTGTACATTCTTTCTAAAGGTGTACTTAGCAACACAAGCTGGAACAATGGTGCTTACAGAAATACACAGGCGATGCCTTCTGTCTCTTTTTCCCTTTGGGGGGAAAAAAGGCACTTGTCTATTTCTTTTTTTTAATAAAGAGATTCTGTGATTTCTCCTCCTCCCCTACTTAATTCCTATGTATGATGTGAAATAATGTGTCTTCAGGCACCAAATAAAAAAGGAATAGTTTATTTACTTCAGTTGTAGCTATTCTTTTATACTTGTAAAATAAATTCCAGAGCACCCCCAAGCAGATTACATCACTTCGTGCACAGTCATTTCTTTGTATGTGTGTGCTGTACAGAATATGCTAAGCCTCCCTCAGCTCTTCATTTCAATTGTAGAAACAGAGGTGGGAGGTTGTTCTTATGAAAACCTGCCACCCCTGACAACTTTTATGCTGTGAGTCTCTGTAAAAGTATGATCCCTGGGTTCTCATGAATAAGCCGTATGGAATAACCTCTTCTTTTTCCACTCCAATTTGTGTTGCAGTCATAATTTTGTGTGAAGCCTATTTCAGCTTGCCTCCTTCTATGGGGAATTAAAATAGAAGGCTAGTAGCCACTGTCAAGGAATGTTAAGTCCCAGAAATATAAAAGTTTTATAGTAGAGATTACAGATTTTGAAGTAACATCTGCGGTTGTACAAAAAACCCTAATAAATAATGTTTTAACCCCCTATGTGTTTTTGTATGTATGGTTACATTCAATACCGATAAACAGAACAGCCAGAAGACAGCCATTAGAGAGCCCAAGATGCCTTTTTTAGATAAACTCAGTTTTTAGAGGAAAATGTGCAATGTGGATATTTTGTTTCTCTCTATAAATGAAACTATTTGTGGTTTTGACTATACCTTCTCTGAAGCGTATTCTGTCTCAAAGACAACCATGAAACCATCCTATGATGTTTCCTTTCATCCAAATTTTCAAATACAAACTTTGGCACACTTGCTTTAAGCATTGATTTTTTTTTTCCTAGCCCTTAATTGTCTGTTTATGTTGAAAATAGCTCACTTGTACGCCGTGTGAGAATATAAAGAAATAACACAATCATTTGAGCTATGCATTTTGCATGTAACATGTAAGCCAATGCTAGAGGGAAAGGTGCTGGTATAATGTATACTCTAAAAGGAATTCTTGGAAAAAAAAATAGATGATAAGCGTCCCCCAAACCAAACCTGATGCTCTAGCTGCATCTAAGAGCCACATCTGTGGCACTTCATGTGTTGACAGAAAATGCCTAAATAGAGATCACTTGGGAGAAAAATGTCTGATAAAGCTGCCTACTAAAAGAAAGTGTATTTGCACATGTAGCAGAGACTTTTGAGAATGAGTTAAATGGGATTAATTTTGGTAATCTCTTTATGTCCCTTGCACAGCCCGGTATTTTAAATGAAAAAAATATAAAAGAGGTTGACTCTTTACAAGTAAGTCTTATCTACAAGTGTCTACTGCTTTCTGTTTAGTTCCACAGAAGCAGCACTGGGTGAGATTTCAGGCAAAAGATGGGAGAAGAAAATAGACATAAATGTGCCATCCTTCCCAGAGACTCTGAGCAAAGCTTGGGATAGAATGGTTTTCTCGCACCTCCAGTTTGGCCAAACTCTCTCATAACCAACATCTCCTACCTTAATACTACAAGAAGTCATCGGAATAGATGAGTGCAAAGAATTTCATTCTTAAGAAACAAATCCAGACAATTGCATACAAGGTGATTAGCTTGTTCACACATAAAGGTGATCTCCAAAGTTTTAGAATTAGGTCAGTTTTTACTGATTTAGGGCATAGTCCTCAAAAGTACTCGTTACGTAGCGCGACAAATAAAACGTTAGTGGTAATGACAAACTGTAGTTTCACCAGCAAACTTTTATTTTGACTATAAAGTGTGTAAAACTGTTAAAAAGAAAAAAAAAAACTGGTAACAGCATGAAAATATTATTTTCCATATGTAATGCATAAACATAATGAACCAAAAGAAGCAAAACCCCCCAACATTTAAATACAAATGTGAAGTGCTTTAAAAAATATAGTCTTAAAAAATGCATAAAATTCCATAATGGAAAGAAACTCATGTAGGAGAGAAAACATTCATATGTAAAAAAACCCAAATAAGAATTGTTACAATCAAACAAATTCAACACGGAGGATCAATTCAATGCAGAATCTGTATAAGTGGATAGCTTAAGATTGTGACAGATTGTCTGCCTTCAAGCTGACTCGTGAGTTTTAGCTTAAAATACAGAACCGAAGAATAAATCCTCAGGCCCATTGTAAGTCATTATAGGACACGTTAGTTAATCTAAGTATTTACCATTTCAAATGTTGTGCAAGAGTGGAAAAAGAAGAATGGTAGACTGTGTACCAAAAAAATATCAGGAACTGAGTTTTTTAGTAACAGCACATTCAAGTAAATAAAGATTTGGAAAATCAAGCCAGAATTATGAATTTAAAAGAATTTATGAACTCTGGTGATACAGAACCAAATAGTGCTATTTTAAATAAATATATTTAGAAGGCACAAAGCAAAGAGTTTGAGAGGTTTCACAAGCCACTGACAGCGTGCTGCCCATTCTAACCAGATGCTCCTGGAATCTCGGGGAAGTCCCATGTAAATCTTGTTCTCATCTCTTTCTGGTTCAGCATCATAAAGGGCTATGAGATTTTTTTGAACAAAAGACTAGTAAAAATCACTTTTATCCATCGGGATCTCTGTCACCACTCCTAATTCTGGAGGTTTAACTGCACTGTGATAAATACATATTTTAGTGCCTCGGTTACTTAAGCGTGGGCAGGAACCAGGAGAAAGATGTTTAACAACTGTCCTCAAAACAGTAAGCAGTTCTTCAAAATCCAGTCTGGTATTTTATAATGGTGACTGCAACGCTTTCCCTACTAGGCTACAAACAGATATTAGTAACACTCCTGCCGAATACTGCACTAAGATATCTATATACGTTATGCATCTATAGTTTATATATATAGAGAGAGTTTATATATGTTTTCCGTCACAGCCATCACTGGGTTCAAGCAACCTAGTATGAACTGCTACCAAAAACCACTTGTAAGTGTTTCACAGAGGCCAAAGTCTCTCTGGCCAAAGGAGCTCTAGAGCATGATTTGGAGCTCCTAAACGAGGCAGGAAAGCAAGGCTGGGGAAGATTACGGTAGATTTGCTTCCCTGAACACCCCAGTCCTGATCTGAGTTTACCCAGAGCCAAACACAGATCTACAACCACATTTGCTCTGCCTTCGAAAAGGGAACGTGTCAACAGATGGTACTTTCAAGGTTACTTGAAGGACAGAGGGAACGAAACCCAGTCCCTTAGTTTCAGAGACAACAGTGTTGGTTCCTCCTAGCAGAGCCCAGCAGTTGTGCTCCACGTACAAACACATGCTGCATTTTTGCAAATGTTGCTTAGATTATTGCTGCAATAATTGGGTGAAATGTGTTTGCTTGACCTGCTCATCACTGTATTATTATTTGGCCGTGTAGCTTCTGGTTCCTTTACACTTAAAATGCAGTCACTGCATCTCCTCTGCTCACGGATCACAGGTAAAGAAGAAATGTCTTTGTTTTCTAGGGCACGTTACTCCCATCTGATTTGTTACAGCTTCAGTTTTATTTTTTACTAGTAAACTGTGGCAGCTTTAGACAAATATATGAAGCAAGCTTGCTGAAGCCACTATTAAATTCGCAGAAAGAAAATCAAGTTAGTGGTCAAATTATTACCTAGCATCCTTTCAAATGCCATTGATGTAAGAGTTCTCTTTTTTCTTTCGGGAGAGTTAGGCAACAAGAGAACAATTTAAAAACCCAAAGCTACCTAAAGTTAAACCCTTCAGTAAATCAGTTTCTTGAATAAAAGTGATTATCTCATATTCAGACGGAAAGTCAGCTGCATCTGATTCAGAGATTAGATTAATTTCCATAAATTTTATATATATATATATATATATATATGTAAGGCCAAGTTTTTTCACTGTTTTTTTTCCTCCAGACTGTGGAGCCTTAAGATTCACCAACCCGTAGGAAGCACGAGCCTGACCTCAGTGTGCTCAAAAGCAACCCCCTCCCCAAATTCAGCCAGCCCAGGCTTGTGGCCCTGGTGCCGAATGCTCCCCGGGGCTCGCTGCGGTGGCTTTGTGCCTCTCCTTTCTCTCGTTCGCAGTTGCATCCTCCCTCTCGTGATTTGACACGGAAGGAAAGGTTGTCATTTCTTGACAGAGCCACAAACAGAAAGTACGTGAAACGTTTCCATTCCATCCGGAATCCTATTTCAGATGTAAATGGCCACATAATAACGTAAAAAGCAATTTTCTATCCACTTAGTACATTTCCATTGAACTGAACCTTAAATGTTGCAAACCAAAAATCTAATGAAGGAAAGAAGCAACCAGTCGGCACGCACTGTGATTCATTTAGTGACAGCTGCATATCATTCAGAAATGAAAGAAAATAATAAAATAAGGGATGTCATTGAAAATCCTTCAAATATATTGACTGGAGACAGAAGATATTTACATTGAAACTTCAGTAAATAATCTAATGCATTTGTGTTTGTAGAACAGCAGACTCGGAGATAAAACTGCTAACAGACACGTAGACTACATTCTTTTTAGCTACAAACTTATTTTGGTCTAGAATCTGTAACGTTTGTTAGCAAGTAATATTTGAAAACTACATTTCCTTAAGGTATGGTGAAGCTTTTAGTTTCCCACTTAAACACCAGCCAAGGCCACGGTTAAACTTGTTCTCCATGGCCTACACCCACCTACACCTATGCAGATGGATTTAGACATCCATCCAGTACAATCTGGTTGTAGTGGACGTAACAGATTTCAAGGAAAATTTATATGACTCTGTACACCCAGAATCTAACAAAAACACAATATCCCCCCTCCTCTCCCCTGCCCCAACCCAACATTGTTTTGATTCCTGAGATACTTCTCATGTTCTAACATGTCATGTTAGAGCAGCGGTTCTGCTGCATTGGTAAAATGCAAGGTTAGGGGTGGCTTTATGTGGTACATTTGGAGAAACAAGTTTATAAAATGCAAGTTTAGCCCGTGGGGTTTTTACAAGATTTTTATGTAAACATTACAGAAAAAGAAGAAAAAAAAATTGAGTGTACACTGACATGAAAAATAGTATTTCAGCCTTGTGAAAAAGAGGAAGCGCCAAAATATTTTGTGTGATTATCCATTAATTTTAAAAATAAGCTTACTTAATAAAGCTGTGCATATCAAACATCTGTCATAATTCAGGATGGATGATCCAATCAATCCTGTTGCCATATCACAGTGCTCTTTTAGCACTGAAACCAAATCCAGTTTAAGACAAAAGTATTTGTTCTTAAAACGTTACTAAGTAGGCTGCACTGTTACTCAATCGTACAAAGTATGCTGTTGTAAATTTTATTAACCGTAGCGGACTCCCTGCTCCCCCAGAGACAAACATCATTACAGTGGACATAAATGATGCCTGAAAGCGGGATGTCCTGCTACTGCATGTTCTTCTATAAAGTGTATATATACAAAACACAAATAAAATCCAAGCAATATTACCTGAAAATAATTATCCAGGAAAGGCAGTATTTCTGCAAATACTACCATGCGAAACTAAATGGATTTTAGGGGGGGGAAAAAAAAAACAAACCAAAAACAAAACAACAAAAAAGTCAGGCTCAAGAAGAAAATCAGAAACACTGACTCTTGCGCTGTGAGTCTATGCAGCACTGGGTCATTTCTTGCGCTGCTGAGCGAGTTCAGCCTGGGCTTTATTCTTTGCACTGAAAAGATGTTTTGAACTCCACCGTGTGGACAAAAGGAGGGATGTTGCAGCCTCAGAAAAGTTCCCCTCTTATCAAGTTTATTACTTTCTTTAAGCAAACTGAACGGTCTCTACATAGCCATTTGAAGAAAATCCCAACACGTTCTTAGGAGGTGATAATGCAATTTGCCATAAAATAGAATAGTCTGACCCTGAACTAGAACAAAGCTTAGAGAGCTTTTAAGAAAGGTTTAAAACATTTTGTCAAAGATATTTCAGTTCAAAGTCCTGTTGTACGTAAACATTCCCAAATCAGAAAAAAAACCCCTTATGCTACTGGAAAAAAAAATAATCCTCCGTGTTTAGTTCCTTGCAATGCTTACTGCAGCACAGACTGCTCAAACCAGATACGAAACTGATAAAGCAAATCGCAAAATAGATTAGCACCCCTCAGCCCTGCCTGGCCCCCTTCCCAAAACTCAAAGACAGTATGAGTCTGAAACTGTAAAGAAATTGCAGGGGCCAAACCAGAAAAACCATGCAGAAGCACGTTTCCAGCTACATTCTGCTTTCAATTCTGAAAACGTAGAGCAGGAGCGACACAGCGTGAAGTAAAGCTAAGCTGGGATTAACTCTCTTTTATCCCAGTGAAGAACACAGCATCTTAAAAAAGGTATCAGGATAGCCCACATAACAAAATACCCGTTTTCTCACGTGAGAAAATTAAAGTGGGCTTTTAACAAAATATAAAAAAAATTGCAACCAGATAATTACCAAAGTTAGCTGCAAATAAATTCAAAGTGTTGAAATACATTTTAAAAGACCTTTAGATTTGAGCCTATAAAAAGAAAAAGGCATCTGTAGGAAACATAGATGAAAAAATAAACTTCTTCAAATATAAAAAGTGTTCTGCTTTCCGATAAGTTCAAGTAAATTAACATACAGCAATTTCACCCAGCAAATAACAGCTGCTCGGTTTCAGCTAGCGAAAAAGCCCCAAAATATACACATACCACTAACGTGGCGCAATAGTCTATGTACAGCCTTCCAGGACGGGGGCTGCTTGGAAACCTCTCGTTCGCGCAGATATCCTTTACAAGACAGCACCCTTTTCGATATTATCACAGAAAAATGAAGTTTAAAATTAACTTAGGAAGTAAAAAAATATTTGGATTTTTACATATATTGGAATTACTAAAGAAGTAAAAAGAAATCAATGAAAAAAAAAATGTTCATGCAAGACACCTGACCAGCAGTTCATGGAAAACAGTACGTGGGGCCCGTTCCCCTCTGGTGTATATACATTGATATATACATTGGTGGAAGGCCCCTGGCTTTACCCGCTGGGCTGGCAGACCTGCGGCCCGGAGAGCAGCAGGAGGTGCCTCGGGACAGCCAAGCGCTTGGTTTTAAGCCACCTCACCAGTTCCCAGCGCTCCCACAGCTATGGCACTCTGAGGACCAAATCTAGAAAGGTGGCCAATGCTGCAGAGCAAACCAAGATGTGCTCCACGGACACAGGAGGTCTGGAACGGGAGCAGCGCGGTTTGAGCTAAGCACAGGCAGGACCACGTCTTCCAAATGTACCTTCACCCTGGTGGGATGAGTGCCCACAGCCCCCCGAGTCGAGGACACGCTGGCCTAGAGGAGGGGCAGTCACCACCTCTGAGGGACAGCGAGGGATGAGCAGCAAAGCAGGCATGAGGACTGTGGTTTGCCTGCAGGCTTTGACCTGTCCATCCTCATCCTCTTGAGGGACAGGCGAAGCACCCTGATCCCCCCAAGGGGTCCCCAGCTGCAGGGCATATTACAGCTCACAGATTCCCCTCAGGGGATGTTTCATGGTACACCACAGGTTTCTGCCGTCCTCCTCCCTGCTGCCCTCTGCTGTCCTAAGTATTTATGTTCAGCCTTTGATCTCTGTGTTTACTTAATCATCACTCTTGTGCCGAGCACCTTCTTCCCTCAAAATGCCTAACTGATTACTGCATTAAGTGGCACTCTGAGGTTGCTCTTAGGGTATGCTTTGTCTCTCAGAAAGTGTGGCTAAGGCTTGCCCGTGCTCCCCAGCTCCCCAGGTTAACTCTATTACCTCTTGCTCTAGTCTGGGTACAAGCGCTAGGAACCCAATTCAGAACAAACGTCAATGGATTTTGTTATTTTAAAAGACTCCCACCATTCCTTCCTTACTGTTTTTAAGCAAAACCCAGAAGTCCGCCAAACTAATGTCTTACAACAGCCTCTCTGGAACCCAGTGCTTCCAATTTGGGAATGCTTCCCTGGCGGCTCAGTACTGCCCAAGCACGGAGATCACCAAAACCACTTACCAGCCTGAAGTGGGAGAGAACGTCTGGCTTCCTAACGGTGCGGCAAGAGCCCTCACTGCTGCTTTTGTACTGTGGGTTTATCTTGAGGTTGTGGGTTATTATAGCTGTCCATGTTCTCTCAATAGCACCTTCACTTTCTATTGCACTGTACCAAATTCCTTAGGACTAATCTTGGATCATCTGTTGCCTAATAATCGGGAGTGAAACTTCAGCCAACCCTTCTCCCTCTTTTTCAGAATCAACCTCTGTATGATCGATCCTCTCTGACTTTTCTTTTCCTCAGCCCTTTGAGCTCTATAGAATTTACACTTTATTCTGTTTTGTTCTTTATTGACAACGTCCGGTCCTGTAGGATTTACTCAATGCCTGCAAACTGCACACAGTCGTGTTCTCTGTAGTACACCTTTCGAAGGAGGGTTTCATAATTTTTCTGAATTTCTCTTGAGCTCAATCTTTTGCAACCAGTTATTAGGACCTGTGAGTTTTGCGTTCTACTGTTTCCACGTTCTTCTCAAGTTTATTTTGGCACATGATTATTGCAGGAGGAAGAGGAAAACTTGATGATGATTAGAGGCTTGCGAAGTTCCTTCTTTGACTGTCTCACTGTGTACCCACCACCTCTGCTCTAAAGCAAGAGGTCATCTTTGCTGTAAGCAGACATACCGGCAGAGCAGCTTGGTTACAGGCAATGATACCACACTTACTAAGTCCACGTAACGGTTAGAAGACGTGCCGGTTCTCAGCTAGGAACACCACCGCCAGCCCCTAAAAGTTTAGTATCTGAAGTATACATAACCATGACTAAACGAACGTAAAAGCCCTCAGTTGGGACAACATCCAGTCAGGAGAGATGCTTCCTGGGCCTACACCTGGCGAATTTTCAGGCAGCCTGAAGCTCAACATTGGATAGGGTTAGAGAGATCATAAACACATCTTCGTTTCCTTCTTCGACATCTAGGACGTGACTGAAACGGTGGGTAGCGTTCGTGGTGCATGACACAGGCGCAGTTCCAAAGGTGTGCCGGAGCCTCCTCGAGGGACATGAACGTTTAGTCTAAACAGAATTCCCTGCGCTCCAGCTCAGGTCCTGCATTTGCCATGAACTGGTACGCTTTAAAACTTCAGAAATGCATTTTCTCCACTTAAACTTCACCACCAGCAAGAAAAATAAAGCCATCTTACATACCGAGGCATACATACGGTCTCAAGTTATAATCAAATATTTTTTGTTTGAAGAAAGAAGCTTATGAAAATTATTTGGGCCTATTTTCTCATCTAAGCAAAATAAATATGAGAAACATAACACATGGAATGCACTCTGGAAAATATATGTCATCATTTCATAGTTACGACACTGCAAATAACATAGAAAAAGGCTCAATTCTGTGCCTTATAAATTATCTATATACCACGCAGTGTCGAGGGGAAAAAAATGCACCAAGTATTTCAAAGATTAAATTAACTTATTGAGAAGAGTGAAAAGTGACTGTGAACCCAAGTGTCTACGGGAGAGGGTTTTTATTTCCCACTGGTGCGTGACCGAGTCTGTGATATATGGTAATAGCAATCTGCCGGATTGCATCTTCCGTCAGGTCCAGGTGGCCCCTGCGGTCCGGGTGAGCCCGGTGTCCCCGGTGGGCCCGGCAGGCCGGTAGCTGGTAAAACAAAGCTAGAATTAGCAGAGTTCTCGCCAGAGCGCGTGCAGTGCCCCGCGTTTCATTTGCTGACAGTCAGCTGCACGCCAGCTCCTCCGCGAGAAGGCAGGTGGGGTCTGACCTCACGCTATGACCACGCTCGTGAGAACCGGGAGAAAGGCCTGTTAGTTCATAAATAACAATAGCAGAAATAAATCTGGAGACTTGTACCTGCAGGGCCGGGTGGTCCAGGGTTACCGGGCAGTCCAATTCCAGGCTCGCCTCTTTCCCCTTTCTGTCCTCTATAACCTACACAGAATAAAGATATGAAAATAAGAGCGTCCTCTTATTATAAACAGCGATCTTCCGTACAGCTTGTTGACATGAAATTATCAAGACAAATGTAACTGGGAAAACACATGCTCGCTTATTTTTCTGAGATAGTTCTTATTTATAAGTTCCTTCTGGAAAATACGAGGACTTCTAGCAGTACCCATTGCACCCTCTCCCAGAGGACTCTTGCTCTGTTTGCTAGCTGGACCTTCCTCCGAGATTTTAAATTACCTTCCTGAAGTTCCTCTAATAAAGAACCAAATGTGTATTGTGCTCCAGTGTTACCTGTTCGATGAAGCGATGTAAAGCACCAACCCAAAGGCCATCTGGAGTCTGACCAGCCCTTCTCTGATAGCCCACGAACTGAGCGAGACTTCACCCTCTCCGCTCTGCATAAATCTTTATGACTGCATTTTTTTAGACTGTAAACTGGAAGTTGTATGCTCAGGTACTCTC
>RSEF01000003.1:91602314-91652475 GCA_003993805.1 Himantopus leucocephalus | reverse complement strand
GTGCAGGTGTTTGTATTCAATTGTGAATCTTGATTTTGCTCTTTAATGACCGTGGTAGTATTTATAACTACATCAATTTGGTTGGCTCTGAAAATCTTGGGTAACGCATAGTAGTTGCTACTGTTTGAGAAGCTCAATCACACAACCACAGAATCTATTACATTTCCTATTTATTATCGATATCTCTATGTTTCTTAATTTACAATAGATAGTTACAGTACATTTCTCACTACAAACCCAGTTAATTCTAATTTTACAAAGTAGTGCTGCCACTAATCATTTGTTTTGCATTTCTTTAGTTATGGGGAAAAGAGAGAAATCACATTTACGATATATCACATTTACAAGCTCCATGATAACCATTACTGTAGGTATCCAAGACATTATACTTGAAAAGGGACCGAGATTGACTGAAAGATTCTGTAAATGTCACTGGAATCCAAGACAATAAAGAAAAAAAAAACCAAACACAATAGCACAAAGAGCAGCCTGCCAGTGCAAATGTATGATCCAGGGTAAACCATTACTGGCTGTATCTGAATACACATGCAAAGGCGTAATTTGTACACAGTGGCACGTAGGTTCTGTTGACACTGAAGTTTAACACAAAAATTTCCCAGGTATTATCTTTTCTAAAAATAAGGCTTTATTTCACAGGGTGTAAGCATATCAGTAAACAGGCCTGTATGTAAACAATTGGAAGAATGCAATGTGTAATTCTAGCAGGAAAATATTTGATTTTTAATGAGGTATATTTTGCTCAGAAGTAGGACCATGATTACACCTCTAGAGGATAATACCACCTTTTCTCTGAGCTTAAAGTGACAAACTCATACACAGTCAAAGAAAAATATTACCATATGCTTAAATCAGATTTTGATTTATTGTTTTTAACATAAGGCACATATAAGATGCTATTTTTGCTGGTAGAATTACAGTTCCAGTAAGAGGTACCTGCTTAATTCAAAAGGCAACTGCTTTGGCAAAGCCTTTCACTCANCACTCGGGTTCCAGAAGTTTTGTTGTAATTCCTGCAACCCAAAAGTTGTGGTATGTAAACATGTACCCAACGTGGGTAGTACGGTAAACACTTGGCAGCAGGATGTAGCAAGTATGTGTTTGAATGGATAAGCTTTCTTCTGCTCATAGGTGAGTGGTGAGAGCTAAAATACACCTCTCGGTTTGATGTTTTCCACAAACATCACGGTCAGAAGCATCGCTACCGCAACACCCTCAGCTCTACTTGGAAATGACGTAAGTTCATGTCTATGAACTTGGAGGTAAAAAGTTCTTGCATTTTAACAGCTCCAAAAGGTATTCCACCTATACCGTGGAGACCCTCTTCCATCTGCATGGATAACGCAGCACCTGAAACTAGCATGTCAAGTATCTTAGAGAAATCTGAGGTTCTTTAACACAAATATGAGGCAAACACATTACCATGACAGGGAACAATGAGACCGAAGTATCCACTGTGTTTTACTGTGCAAATACTCTGCGTTCTTAAGAACAAACAACTGCAAAGCAACAGGAAGGGTGCTAAGAGCAAGGGACAGTTTACAGGAGGTAACTCTCGAAACCAGTGCAGCTATTTCAGGAGAGTCACTCTGTCAGGACAACATCCATTACAATGGGTTCCTGATGTCAGCCAAGGTTGCTCCCACCATGCAAAGTAATAATTATAGTAAGAGATATACATTTTACAACAGAGATCAGCAATAAAGATAAGGAATTTTGGCTATTCATCACATGGTATTTTTCTTCCCTGAGTTGTGATGCTTGATTCCTCCAGGCTACCATGAGTTATGAGGACCTATAAAAAACTCTTACATTTCCTTAATTTGATAGAAACAGGGAAGCTCAACTAAGATGAAACCTTCTTTTGTCTATCGAGAAAAAAATCAATAGTCATATTAATGTAAAGGGTAATATCCCAAGGTGAATTTGTTCTAATGTCCAAAATTTACTTTCTACTATATTTTTTAAAATCCATTTAAGTCAGTGGAATTAACTGAGCTAGATCCTCTAACACATGACAAGCTGGCTGACTGCAAATGGATGACATTGCTATAGCTTGTGTATAAAGTCTTGAAATAAACTTCCTGTTTCTCTACAAGACATTAGTGTCCTTTAAAACACATACAGACTAAACAAGTTTCTCTGCTCCCCCTTAAGCAGATGCTGTACACCTCACTGGTAACGCTGTCTCACAGTATCAGCTTGCTGATGCATATGCCATAGGTTATTTTTTAAATGAAGAAACATATATACAGATATATATAAACCTTCAAATGACTATTATATGAAGTCTATTTAAATGACAATTGCATATTTCATCACTTATGTTGCAACTCTGTTGTTTTTTGTTTGCGTGCTATAGTTTAACTAAGAGTACCATATAAAATCAAAATTATTTGTATCTGGGAAGTACCTGAGTATGAACAACCTTGCTGAAGGCCAGCAGGTAACGTTCTGGACTTCATTAGAAACGACTGACTCTACTCCCAAGAGCCTAGCACTTCCTTAAATACACCTTTTGAAGACCACGCCTACACTTCCAAGACTTAGTATCTATGTTTTCTGCTTCTGGGACTAACCCCTACCTATCGGTTTGCTCTGCAGAAGGATGCTCTGGTGGAATCTGGCCAGGCCAGGTCGGTTCCCGGGGGAACTGGCACCACACTTGAGGTGTACGAAGGGATCCCTGCAAAGCTGCAAGTTCAGTACCTCCTTGGACACACAGTGGCACCTGCCCTTCCTGCTGGCTGGCTCTAGCAGGCTCTCTGCTCAGCGTGCAGCATCGCAAACTGCTGTGGAGGTGCTTGTAGAAGTCCTGTTAATTGCTCTCCAAAAGTATCTGCTTTTTTTCATTGGTTGTATGGGACAAGTGACTAACTCACCCTGCCAGCCCAGATGCGTATTACTGCACACAGCAAAACCTGATCAAAACCCTGGAGCTGGCAATCTGGGCTACAACCAAGTGAGAAATATAGTAAGGAATATCTGGCAGTCAATACCAAATGCATATTACGACTTGGGTAGACGTGCACACAGCATGCTACCTTGATGGTCTCAGCGACACATGCACGTAACATGCTTCTCCAAGAGGTCTTGTCCGCTATGTCTTTTATGGCTGAAAATAAGCTGGAATATGGAAGGATACTTTTCAGTCTGCTCAGAGATTTGAATTTCTTTTTACTGTTGGCACAAAACAATAACACGCACAGGCACAACTGGGAAAGGCATGAACGGCATTTGTAAGTGTGCTTCTCTCACGGCACTCTCTCTTACTCCAAGTGTAAGAAGGAGGCAAGACAAATTTCTGTTTTTCTTTCCTTGGAAATAAAATTTTATATATGTTTTGATGTATCAGAGAAGTAAATGCTTCTCACTTAGCTTAACTTTTACGAATCAAAAAAGGGAATTGAGCATATCGGTAAAATAAATGGAAATCCTGCGTACACGGGGCACTACTTTTACTTAAGCATAAGGCATGAAAAAGCAGCTTTATTTTTTTTTTTCAAGCATAGCTTCATCTTTACTCTTGATGCTCACTAGCTGGAAATGAAGCCTAGTACAACATTCCGCATCCCAGAAGCATCTGAGGCTAACCACCACATACATCATCATTGAAGTTGACTGTTTACAGTGATCTGAATGTTTAGGTAATGATGAAGTCAGTGCTGTAAGATTCTAAGCCTTTTATTGTTTTCCTTGATCCTTTATTCTTGTTCTTCTCATTCTGAGCTCATCACATTTTTCAAGCTTCTGTCAGGGGTTTGCGCTTATCAATGTTAGTAAGTCTTTATTCTTCTGATAGCTTTAGGATCCACACATCTTCAGCTTTGCTCTCATGTTCTTCATTCCAGTCTGACTTGCTCTGACTCCAGAGCAGACCAAACTAACAAAAGATAATAAAGAACTACCTACAGATAAACTGCAAATTACATATTACCCACAAAATATTATTCATTGATAAATTCTTTTTTCTTTTTATTCTGTTCTCCTCTTCCTTTTAATCTCTGACAGGCTGACTCTACAGTAGAGCCCAGCTACAATGGTTTTGCAGTAAAAGACAGTTCAGTGGAACGAGAGTCCTACACTGTCCGAATGCAGTGCAATGTACAAATTACCGCGTGTTACTCTGAAACTGATTTGTGAAAATGGATTACTTCACTGTAAGAAGGATTCATGCAGTAACATTTCACTTTTCACTGCTTCTTAAAGAACAATATTTGCCTTCAGTTTTTCCTTCCCTGTGTTGTGTCAGGATTAGAGCTGAGAGGACTCAGACTTGGAGATCAAATTTTGTTACTTAAATGACATGGTCTCTCAATATGGAACAGGATCATATAGAGTGCTGGCATTGTTTTTCTACCTTGTTAAACTATTTGGAGAAAAAAATAACTGCTACAGTAGCCTAGATATCTGTCAGCTTTACATATCTGTCAGTAATTAACTTTATCATTTATTAGAATAAAATGCACTGATTAGGAGTTTTTAATCAGTAAAATCCACACATTTACTACGGGTTAATATTTAGATCTAGTCTGGAAAAACATAAGTACAGTTTTAAAAGTTAATCATTAGGAAGCTAGATAGATAATCCTGGCTTATTTAATAATCATTAGCAAGTATATAAATATTTCAAGATACAATTCATGGGAACATTTTTTGGAATTCCTACCTTGAATTCCGCGTTCTCCTGGTGGCCCTGGCAAACCATCCTTTCCTGGTGGCCCTGGTAACCCGTCTTTTCCTGGGGGCCCTGGTTTTCCATGAGCTTGGGAGGCAAGCATCGCAGCAGGCAGCTTCAGCTGGGATACAAACTGAGCCATCCTTTCTTCATTAACAAAGGGCACAAGAAAAAGTGGGTAAGAAATATGCTAGGAAAATATATAAATCCCAAAGCCCCAGCTAAAGTAAGTTTCTGGAAGTAAGGTGTTTAATTCTTCTAAATGTCAAGGTATTAGATGTTCCGTAAGTACTGAGGTCTTCAGTTCCAACCCAGACTCACGTCTAAGTCTTTACCCTTTGAAATAATCTGGATGAATTTGTACTAAAGTTTCTATTACTACTCTCTTTTACTAACGTATTTCAATATTTCAAATGACTTCTGACTCCTGCTCATGGAAATACTTAAAATTCATGAGCATGGAATAATTAGTACTTAACACCCCTGGGAAGGGCTGCCTTATATGTTTGTCACTCATATTAAGTTGCAAAGTAGAGCTTAAATACTGCAAAAAGTTCTTGGAGTGTGCTGGAACCCTGAAAACAGTTGTGAAAAAACCTATACGTACTCAGCAAACATTAATTGCAGAGATTTCAGCCTGAACTGTTCATGCTGGTGGAATTAAGGGCACTTGGTAACATTTCAGTGTTCCCTTAGAGGTAGACAGAATAGGTACTAATCTCAAATCTGTCTCATTTATACCAGATTAAAAAACTTAACTAAGCATTCCACAATTTAGCTGGTATTTGCTGTGGTGGAGTTTTAAGGTTTAAGAAAAAAAATCAGAAAGAAGAGTGTGCATCAAACCAAAAATATGCAAGGTGATAGAAAATAGGCAAAGTAAAACAAAGCCAATAATCGAAGACCTGTGGGAACACTAGTGAGGTGTAGAAAATGGAATAGCTATGAAGACAAAACCCAATATTCCCTGTAAGCAGGGCACCTTTTAATACTTTCTTTTTATGAATAGACTAAACCCTTGTCACCATTCCATTTGAATGGAAAAAGGAGGTAACTTCAGCAAACAAACTACTCCTGAAATACATAGCAGGTTGGAGTCCTAAGGGGTAGCAGTCTGGGGAAGGGTGGAAATACACAAAATGACAGCCCTGTTATCAAGTGAAAAGAATGCCTGAATAGTTTAAAGTCTCAAACTTTATATGGTTTCTTATATCCCTAAAATTTAAAAGGTTTTGTATCCAAAAATATTAATGACAAAATAGCTAAGCGCATTGCAGACATAAAGAAGCTAAGAGTAAGAGGCGTTCTAGCAGAAGCTTGCTTCAGACACCTACCTGAGTCACAGCTTTTCAACCCTGACTAAGAAAACGCTGGGGAAGAAAAAATATTTCCTTTTCAGAGTAAGGACACAGCTAAGAAAGCTTACACAGCACAAAGGCCTTGGCTGAACCTGCTACTTGCCTAAAACTGTGCCAGAAGTTGGTGGGCGGCAAGGGAGCTTTGGAGCTCAGTGGGGACGTTTGCTGAAAACGCACAGCAGTTCAGACCTGCGTGACTAAAAGCCGTCAAGCCTGTCTCTTATTTAGATAGTCATCCACTAAGCGGCCAAGGTAATTAGATATTTCTATTGCCTCTGCTTTCAAAAAAATCTTCAATGCCTTGCCGTACATTGTAGATACATATATGTATCATATATTATCGCCGATGTATCTACAAGGAAACATACATACGTTTGCTTTTATGATTTGGACCAAACTACCTTTTAATGACAATCTTTTACATAAGGAATTACTCTGTTCAACAGATATTTTACTTTATAACTATTTGAACATAATTATGTTAAGCAGACTTAAACANTTTGGACCAAACTACCTTTTAATGACAATCTTTTACATAAGGAACTACTCTGTTCAACAGATATTTTACTTTATAACTATTTGAACGTAATTATGTTAAGCAGACTTAAACGACGCTTACGCACAGCTACTAAGCAGCTCCTAAGTCCAATGTAAAAAAATGTATATAAAGGCTATATAAATCTAAAACATTTAGAATAGAATTTAAGATTTACATTGAATTGTATAATACTTCATTTTCTTACCTTCAAAAACCTTAAGAACCTCTTGTTTGATATACTTTTTTATTTCTTCAAGTGAAACTGGATCAACCTGATGAGGAAACAAAAAGGTGATACGTATCAAAAGAAACATACAGAGGACATTTTATGATGCTAAAAAATAATAAAAAAGCACTGAAATTTAGCATCAAGTGTGTAAAGCTTTCACGAAAAATTAAATATTTTAATATATTTGTGTCATTCACTTAGCTGCAAAGGCCACTTCATTGCAAATACATTATAGTATTGTAAAGACCACTGATACCATACAGTGTACGAGGCACTCCCAACCATCAGGATGATCAGCACATTATGTGTTTTGAAATTAATTTGGATAAGACAGTAAGGATGTCCAGTGACACCACTATACTTTACTTATGTTTTGCATAGTATTTCCCAACTTCTCACCCCCTTTGGGGTGTTTTGATGCAGCCAACCAAATGTAACTGCATCACAGGATCAGTAACTTCACTGGAAAAGGTTTTTAGAGCTTTACCCCACCTGATTAAGGGCCTCTTACTAATTAAAAAGAACCTACAACATGTATGTGTGCATGTGCACATGTGGAGACAAACCAATTGATAGGAAGCATTCAATTCACCTTTTGAGATGCTGATTTCTCTTTCATTAAGAATAATTTTTGTGTGCCTCCCTTTCTTTCTCATTTGCAAACATTTACACTTTAGCTCCTAAGTTTATGAAAAACTTGAAAATTAACAGTATTGAGGAGCCATAACGATTTTGCAGAAGTTAAATAAATAAATAATTAAAGTTTATCCATAGCACATGTTTAAAAAATAAAAAAAAAGTAATGGCTTGATCACCTGGGTATATTTTTTCCTCCTCTGTTAACCAAACAACGAAACTATCCCAGTTATCTTAGTTTTTCTGACACTGTGGTAACTGCTTGGTTGAATTTCCACCGCTCAGCACGTGCTGACTTCACAAGCAACCAGGGAAAACTTGTATTTTCTTACCGGAAGCCCTGGAGGTCCTGGTGATCCCGGGGGACCTTGATGACCTGGTGATCCTGGATAGCCTCTGTCTCCTGGTGGCCCGATAGGACCCACATCCCCCTTCTCTCCTGATGGGCCTGGTTTCCCTCGTTCACCTTGTGGACCTTTGTCCCCTGGAATACCCTGATCTCCCTATGTAAAATAAAAGCACAAGGAAAACCATTGCACACAGTGGAACAAACTAGGAAAAGTCACCCAAGAATGCTAAAGAGAAACTTCTCCCCCGTTAAGAAGTAGGTTTTATGAGTCATGCAGGGAAGCTCATTTTACAGGCTTGTCTCTGAAAACACAGCAAGTAAGATTTTGTTCTCTTACACTTTTCATGTTGAAGTTAATGACAAAAAAAAAATAGCTTGACTCTGTAACCCATTTTTCAAGGACAGAAAGTTTGTAGCCCTCATACAAGGATCTAGAAGTGTCAAATATGGCATAGGTAGAATTTAGGTGCTCAAATTCCCCCAGGCAGAGGGCATCAGGCTTTTTTCTGTACCATTCCCTAGAAGCCTAATATTTTATTTCTGCATGTACACAAAATTTCGCTTAATCAAAGAAACAACAGGTACACAAATCTGTTTATAATGAGTGAATTCCTTGCAAACAACAGAAATTAAAGGTCAGTGTTTTGGCCAGCAACAGCTTCCATCATGGGCGGAGATGGCATCTAAATTTGTTTTATTTGTGAGCACTTCAATCTTTTAGAATAATTTAATGTATTAATGTACTAGCTATCAGTCCACTGAACTGCAGCTGTGGAGCAAAGTGCTGGAAGTCACACGTTCAGATTGTTAATGAACAGCTGGCAGTTCTTAAGGGTCACTGACTGCCCTTGCTGCATCACTTAAGCTAATGTTAGGCTCCACCGTAAGCAGCAAACAGCACCAAGAATTGACTACATCGTTACTAGATAAATGCAAAAATCTACATTTATGAGGGGTGAATGAATGGAATTAATTACATTCTTAATCTACAGTAAGTGCTGGTAAACTGTATTCAGATCTGAAACATCACTGACTGATAAAACAATAAAAGTGTAGTTATATTCCTAAGTCATATTTACATGACATGTAAAGACTGAAAAAGAAAGAAAGAAAGGTAAGGATGCAAGTAGGAGCTTGTATAACATTTTTATCACCTAGCTGTCCTCCAATTTGTATGATTTCCAGTGAGTTAGAGCTTATTACTGACTATAATTAAGCTTCACTACAAAGACCACTGTAACTTGTGATGTTTTATTGCCTTAGCTGAAATCATAATGCATTTCCAATTGGAGCTTAAATTGCCCTCAGCAGAAGTGCAGAGGCTCTGAACTCTGAAAATCTACCACAAGAAAAAAACCCAAGTGTCAAAATCTGAGACCTCGTCTTAACCTCGTTTTAACCTCTGTGGTGGGCTGACCTTGACTGCCTGCCAGGTACCCACCCAGCCACGCTCTCACTCTCCCTCCTCAACAAGACAGAGGAGGAGAATGAGATGAAAAGCTTGCAAGTCAAGATAAGGACAGGAAGATCACTCACCAATTACCATCAGGGAAAAACAGACTGAAGTTGGGGAAGATTAATTTAATTTATTGCGAATTAATAACAGAGCAAGATAGTGAGACCTTCCCCTTGGCCCACCACCTTTCTTCCTGGGTTCAACTTCACTCATCACTCTTCTACCTCCTCCCCCCAAGTGGTGCAGGGGGATGTGGAATGTGGGTTGCAGTCAGTCCTTAACACTTCGTCTCTGCTGCCTCTTCCTTCTCACATTCTTCTCCTGCACCAGCGTGTGGTTCTTCCTATGTGATACAGTCATTCATGAACTGCTCCAACGTGGGTCCTTCCCACAGGCTGCAGTTCCTCAGGAATGGACTGCTCCAGTGTGGGTCCCCCATGGGACATAGTTCCTTCCTGAAAACCTGCTCCTGTGTGGGCTCCTTTCCATGGGCTGCAGGTCCTGCCAGGAGCCTGCTCCAGTGTGGGCTCTCCATGGGCTGCAGCTTCCTTCAGGGCACACCCACCTGCTCCAGCATGGTGTCCTCCAAGAGCTGCAGGATCTGCTCCACTGTTAACCTCCATGGACTGCAGGGGGACAGCCTGCTTCACCATGATCTTCTCTACAGGCTGCAGGAGAATCTCTGCTCTGGCACCTGGAGCACCTCCTCCCCTCCTTCACTGACCTTGCTGTCTGCATAGTTGTTTCTCTCACGTTTTCTCACTCTTCTCTCCCAGTATTTTTCACCCTCTCTATCACACAGGCAGTACCAACATCGCTGATGGGCTCAGCTTTGGCCAGAAGTGGGTCTGTCTTGGAGCTAGCCGGAATTGGCTCTGGCTAACACAGGGGCAGCTCCTGGTGTCTTCTCACAGAGGCCACCCCTGCAGTGCCCCCAACATGTTGCCACGTAAACCCAACACAACCTGTCAAACTGCTAACATGATCACACAGTCAGGGAAGTCAGCGTGACATGGAAACAATCTCAGTGTGATTACGTTTACTGTGTTTCTCTTAAAAGACCTATCCTACCAATATTGCAGACACCTGATTTCCTGTTTTAGGTTCTGGGCATTAATACTTTGGGCAAAACTCTAAATATGCAGCATATGAACGATTTCCAACAAATACACAGCTAGTTTAGCCATTCAGTAGAAAAAAACGACAAGATACGATGAGATACCCAAAAGACACCTGTAACCCTTGTCAGAGTCTCAAATTTTCAACAGTTGATGGGAGCTGGAAAGGGACCATGTGTGCATTGGGGAAACTGGAAGGGCAATGTTCTGATGGAAGAGGCATACCTTTTCAGGTTTCTATAAATGTTAAGATTTATAGGAAAAAGTGTTCTGTCCTGCATATAGCTATTGTATCAGGATGTGTATTGCAACACTTCAAGAAATTCAGGGCAGAGGAAGGATTCTGACTGAGAAGCAGAACTTTTGTAGTCTGCAGGGAAGAGCCTCTTTCCTGGCCTTAACAAAGTTTTTGCATCCAACCTCCATCTCCCACTTCACTCATAGAAACCTGAAACATTATAAAATTGAAGAACAACTTCTGTTCTACCCTATGTTATTGCAAAACTTGAAAGAGGTATATAGCCTTTAATATAATTTTTAGTTTACTCACGTTTTTGGAGATTGAACTCCAGCATAGGGAGCCACTGAACGCATAATTTTCTCCGACAGTGCTTTCAAATGAGATCACACACACGTGCATGCACCCACATATATAAAAAATGCTGTCTGAATATTACTGTGCTTACAAGAAGCCTTCATTAAAAACACATTTAAGGCATAAATATACATCTATAACCCTGCAGAGTAGGTATGGATAGCTATCCTAAAATAAAACGCAGGTTTCTCCAAGACCATGGTGCTATGGCAGTGTGAAGCCGATGCTGGAACCGCTTTTCTTGTAAGCGATTCCCATTTTATAGGCTGCCAACGTGCAGGAGGCAGATCAAATACTACAGTCACTTTTCAAACAAGTATTTTTAGCCGCCTCCAGTGTTTTCTTTGTGTTTGGAAGAAGCTCCTTGTAAAATTCATAAAACATAGGTCGTATCTTCGTTGAGATTCCTCTTTAATCTCTCCTTCACTATGAATTGTACAAAAACCAGAGTACGTTTTGCAATCTCTGCCTACTGTGCTGATTTATTCAGTCCTCCTCCTTTCTAGTCTTCGCCTCTCTCTTGCATTTAATCTTGCACTAAATTATGTGCAGAAGGAGCAATCGTTTTGTCTGGGTTTCTACATGCTCTAGTCCAGCAGGCTCCCAGTCTGCGATCAACGTAGGCAAATAATAGCAATAAACGAGCCAGCCACCAGTACTCTAACCTGTTGTTGAAATTACTTGAAAGGAGTATTTCTGATTGGTATAAACCACATGTTTTCCACTGGTTTGTCACTCAGTTTATAAAGTAGTACAGCAGTGTTTAGTCACTCAAAGGATGTACAAGATTATTTCAGCCCAGGTGACCTCTTCCTTCTTAAAATGGATTCTACAAGGATATACTTATATCAGACATGAAAACCTCAAGAGTTTTGTTCTGCCCTTCCAATTTTGATGCTTCTCTTTTCTATAACTGCAACAGCTGCTCTCAAACTGAAGTACGCTGTACAGCAATAGTAATAATAATGGCTGCAAGAAAACCTTGACTTTGTGTTATTTTCCGTAATCATTGCAATCTCTCTCACAGATGCAGGGCTGTAATACCTGATCCAGAGAAAAAACCCAAACAACTCCAACACACCCGCTGATCTCTTATCCAAGATGCGGACTTCTGCTGTGTATTTCATAGTTATTTCTTAGGCAGATCTCCCCATATTATCTACAAAAATTTTCTTTTTCTGTAGAATTGTAAGGAACAACTGACAGCTTTCTGAAAACTGTATTCAGATACCGCATTGGGCATATTTATAACTTCCCCGTTTTAAAAGGTTGTGAGAGATTTTGATTATCACTTTAAACAAAAATACTTCTGGAAATGGATTCATTTTTTTTTAACATGTATCTACATATTTCTTTTATATATATGTATTTATAGGTTTTCTTATTTTAACTCTGTACAGAGAGAGCTAGATCGTGGCATGTTTGCCAGTGATCCCAGAAGTGAGAGCAGATTCAGGTATCTGTGACCTCTCTGACAGCAAGCATATATCCGTATTTACTGCTATAGCTGCATGTACATGTGTGTATGTATGTACTCCGTCAATGATGAGATTGCAATGAATACACTCTCTTCTTTTACCCTGAAACCTCCCAAGTTTCACTCTGATGACGAGCGCTAAGGCTTTCTATCTCTCACCAATTTTTTTTTCAACATTTTCTTCCTTGCTAAAAGGGACAGATTGGTGGAAATGAATCCCAGCTTCTCAGCATAACGCGTAGTTCAGCACTACTTAAGTTCTCTGGTGCTGTGTAGTCTGGCCAGTTGCAAACAGTGTTGCCAAAACCCGGTAAATTCTTTCAAGGATGTAGCTTTAGGTGAGGTCAGTGTGTTTTAAGGTCATGCACTTACAGGTCCAGCCTCTTCCTCTGGTTGTACGTATACTATTTACAGGGCATTCAAACATTTAAAATGTTACTGAGAGGGTTAAGGCTCAGCAATGTAATGCAGTACACATTAGGTGGTACAGTAAGAAGGTTCTTACATTTTATTTGGGCCCTTAAAGGCAGGAACAGAACATTGCAACCCGCTAATTTCTGTAAGGGACAATTATTGTAATAATGGTGAAAACCTCGGGTGTCCTCAGGGTCATAAAACAGCATTTCCTTTTCCAGATTACACAGGGAGGTGCTTTTCTGATTCATCAAATAAACATGGTATCAATCGTATTGGGACATCAGGGCTTTGATAAAATTATAAGAGAAGCAGGGTATGTGCTAGGAATTTGTTTTCTCTAACAAAATAATGATCACCTCTCACCTCCTGTAATGATTCCTGTCCACCATGATCTCATTACCATGAACAGAACTGTCTAAACATTTTGGCAAGCAGTAAGGTATTGCACTGGCATTCCTGCTGCCTAAGTGTAACAAGCTTGTTCTATATAAAATGTGATTTGTGTTTGTGAAATACAAAGCTCCCAGGAAAGCTTTCTAGCTCTTGCAAAGTCTGACAGCATCACAATGGGATTAGCTACTTTCTAATTTTCATCCTATTGATCAATTTACACTGTCCAGGCCAACTGTGTTAGAAAGTCTATAAAATGTGTTTTCCCTCTAAATGCAGAAGCCAATTCAATTCTAATTCCTTCAAGTGGTGTCTAGGACTAAACCTCTCACTTGTCTGAAAGACTTCTTGAAGTTCACAGAAAATTAATTTCTTGGTTTTGCCTGTAAAATATGTGCTAATAAGGTGCTTAGATGCTCAGTAAAAGGAAAAAAGTTATTAAAACAGGGACTTACGCGTTCTCCTTTGGGCCCTCGGTCTCCTGGTCTCCCCACAGCACCCTGAAAAATTGTTTTTGAAAAAAGATAAACATATCACTTAAAGGCTTTGTTGTACATTCATCTGTTAGCAGAACTGAAAGCAACTGCCTAGGATTAACAGCTATAGAATCTATGAAGAATAAAATACACTAGTATGCAAAAACGTGTTTTCCTACCGGAGGACCTGGCAATCCATCTTTTCCATTGATTCCCTACAAGAAAAACAAACATCTTTTAAATAATTATGGTTATGTATAAGCATTTTAAAAATATAAAGGGTAAAGCTCAAAGTTTAGTGTCGGTATCAGTACATATTCTGAAGCTGCAGAGGCAGTAGTTTGTGTGGTTAAAATACTGAAATACTCACAAATAGAATCATTTTGGTTGAAAGAGACCCTTAAGATCATTGAGTCCAACCATTAACCTAACGCTGCCAAGTTACCACTAAACCATGTCTGTCAGGACCACATCTACATGGCTTTTAAATATATCCAGGGATGGCAACTCATCTGCTTCCTTGGGCAGCCTGTTCCAATGCTTGACAACCCTTTCGGTGAAGAAATTTTTCCCAATATCCATCCTAAACCTACCCTGGTGAAACTGTATCCTCTCATCCTATCGCTTGTTACTTGGGAGAAGAGACCAACAGTCACCTCGCTACAACCTCCTTTCAGGCAGTTGTAGAGAGTGATAAGGTCTCCCCTCAGCCTCCTCTTCTCCACGCTAAACAACTCCTTGGCTGGTCCTCATAATCCTTGTTCTCCAGACCCTTCACCAGCTTCACTGCTCTTCTCTGGACACACTCCAGCACCTCAGTGTCTTTCTTGTAGTGAGGGGCCCAAAACTGAACATGGTGTTTGAGGTGGGACCTCACCAGTGCAGAGTACAAGGGGACAATCACTCCCCTAGTCCTGTTCACCATACTATTGCTGATACAAGCCAGGATGCTGTTGGCCTTCTTGGCCACCTGGGCACACTGCCGGCTCATATTGAGCCGGCTGTTGACCAGTAGCCCCAGGTCCTTTTCTGCTAGGCAGTTTTCCAGCACCTCTTCCCCAAGCCTGTAGCACTGCATGGGTTTGTTGTGACTCAAGTGCAGGAGCCAGCACTCGACCTTGTTGAACCTCATACCATTGGCCTCGGCCCATCGAACCAACTTTTTCAGATCCCTCTGTAGACCCTTCCTACCCTCAAGCAGATCAACACTCCCACCCAACTTGGTGTCATCTGCAAACCTGGTGTCATTGGCAAACTGCAAACTGAGGGTGCACTCAATTCCCTTGTCCAGATGGTTGATAAAGGTATTAAAGAGAACCGGCCCCAATACGGAGCCCTGGGGAACACCACTTGTGACTGGCCACCAACTGAATTTAACTCCATTCACTACAACTCTTTGGGTCCAGCCATCCAGCCAGTTTTTTGCCCTGTGAAGCGTACACCCATCCAATCCATGAGCAGCCAGTTTCTCCGGGAGAAAGTTGTGGGAAATGGTTTCAAAAGCTTTACTAAAGTCTAGGTAGACAAATAGTTTTGAAGCGTGTGAATCAAGAGAGCTCAGGGCCATAATGAAATGCAAGTGCAGTACATTTAAGCTGAGAGCAATGCAAGAAAAATATAAAAATCTTCAGCACCAAGATTGTGTCAACTTTAATAAGCACACAACTTTAAATGACAAATTATATAGGAATTCTGCAAGCATGTGGAATATGGACCAGTACATGCACTTTTCCACTCCCAGCTAGTCATTATACAACCATAGAAGAGATTTCTCTTATTCTAGATATTAGCACTGATGCCCTATTAGCCCGCTGCTGTTACAGAGATTACACCTTAATAGCGAGTGGCCAGATCCATTCCTTCATCCTTAGGACCTGTGACATGGCACAGCTTCAGCCTCCTGGGCCTTTTCCTTCCCAGAGGGGGTGGTCTCATTCATACCACCAGGCATCCCAGGCCCACATTATCCCCAAACTGGAACGTGGCATTGTCTCAGAGAGTGCTAGTTGGCACGGGCCAAAATAATGTCAGAGAGTACATTAACAATTGGACCAGATAACTGCAAGATAAATGCTCTGATAAATGCTCTGGCACTGTTTAATTTACTAGGATATACATGAATCTGCACGTGCAGCAAGCTCGCTGCTATTTCGCTGAGTGAGAAAGAAGGATTTGCATGAGCAAAGACACCAGGAATATTTCCTTCCCTTTCATACTGCAAAGTGGGGTTTTGCACAGATTAGGCACCCTGGGACAATTTGCTGCTGAAGTTACAGAAATTGTCTCTTCTTTCAAGATAGAAGTATAATGTGGAGATGTGCTAACAAACTGAAATGGTTTGCTTCCCACGCTTGTCCCCGAAACACCAAGCTTAGGGGGAGATAATGAGTTCTGTGCTACGCTAGCTGAACCACTTCTGGAATATAAACTAGGTTATTTTAAACCAGCTCAGACAGTGCTGACTACACTGCTGTCACACTTTTATTAAATAAAGAGGTCAGATTAGACATATCCTAAGTGAACAGTAAATGTTTCAGCCGCGATGTTGCATCACCTGTATACAGAAGAGTTACAAAGTTTATTCAGAGTCATGAAGCACACACTTTATCTAAACTGAAACCAAGAATGCACTTTGTCACCCCATCCTTTATAGACTGTGCTGAGTGTCTGAGTTAATATTCTCCTTCTGAAAAAATACGAGAGGATCCTTTATGTCAACAGTATCCAAAGGACCCTCATAAGACCTTGAAAGGTAACATCTCAGTAACATTAACTGGAATTCTTGACTGGATGGTTAATATTGAGCACTGTAGCTCTAGGTGTTCTTCAGATGTTACCTAGCCTAACACAAAGCAGGATGTAATCTCATTTCTTTTGTAACTTCTGATAAGCTAAGACACAACCTTTTGTAATGAACATAGACATTCAGTACAAAATTGCTTACCGGTTTTCCTTGTGGCCCTTCTGGCCCGGGGAAGCCTATATCTCCTATAGGTCCTCTTTCACCCTAAGAAAGAAAGAAAACACACACATAAATCTGCATGTAAAATCTTGCATTTGGTACTTGAAATATCTGTGTACTATCATAAGGGTCCAGAACTCAAATCTGTACTTACAGGTTCCCCTGGCATCCCTGGGGACCCAGGAGATCCCGGCTTTCCCTGCGAAAAGAAAACATTACAAATTCAAATGACTAGGAAGCAAAACACAATTTCTCTTAGGTCAAAAATAAGAGAGGATATATATTTGAGTGAAATAGTCATGTTACGGCTCAATAAATGTTTTAAGAGAGGAAAAAGAAATATTTTACCAGATTTTTTTAATATTTGTGCCATGTTAACCTGGCTCTTGTGTACAACGTCACTCAATCACTTGGTCCTCTTTGCCCTTTCTGAGTACTGAGATAATGCTTTCACGACATTTTCTTTTACAATACCATGATTTCCTTCTTGAGAAGTCATTCCCAGATCAAAGTTTATCACTGTATGTGTGAAATCAAGATTTTTTTCCCCACAGGTACTTCCTAGTTCTGATTTTTTTTAAAAGTGGGTTTATTACTGACTTAACGGCTTTTGCAAATTTTCTTCACACTCTTTTTCAGCCACCTTTATTGTCATTTTATGTTCAGCCTGCCAGAATTCACAATCCTTTCTCATCTCATCATTTAGATGATGATTTTAAATGTCTTTATTTTTTAAAATGATGCCTTGCTTTTAACAACCTATCTGGTTCAGCCCCCAACAAGAATCTATCACCCTGAACCTACATTTCCCAGAAATATCCTTAGACCAGATCCTTGGCTGACTTGTCCAAATGAGGAATCTAACAACTCAACACCAGTGACAACTTCAGGACCAACAGGACTGAAGATTCGTGCTGAGGAAATGGGCATTGGTGGCAATTTTTGAAGATTCTTAGTCCAAGCTTCCCTGATAACCCTGCTCAGCAAAAAGCCAAAGATAAAATGAGAGGTACATATTCCCAAATGGGAAAAAGGGTCCACTATTCAATCTAGTGAATCACGGAATCACTAGGCAATAATGCCAGGCAAGGAAGACAAATTCTTTTTCAGCAAGATATGTGGATATATTTCAAAACCTTTTCCTAGGCTACTAAAAGATATTGTCTCTCATACCTCTATTAATTTGTTAATTAAAACTGCTTAGCCTAAAATGTTAAAGCAAATAATTTAGTGGATTTTATTAGAATGAAATGTAATCAACAGAATGCAACTCCATCACTGATGAAGGGAGCTCATTACATATTTCAAACCCAGCTAGAATAGACGGCAACAAGAATAAGACTTATCCAGTGGGAAACACACAGGAAATGAACAAATGTGATCACCCTAACCGGCTACTGCATTATTGATTCACAGCGTAAAATATATTTCAGAGCAACAAACTTTGGAAATCTTACATGGGTTATAAAACTCAGATAAATACTTCCCTTTTCCCCTTAAATGTGCAATTTTACCTTGTTTAGGAGAACTTAACTAAATTAAGCTATTTAAGCTGATGTTCTCTCTGGAAACTCACCGTAAATAGACTAAATCAGTGGCTAATGGAAATGGGAGTGCATAGACACAAACTTCTCTTTATTTCATGAAGCACATATTTATAATTTAAAAACAGCTCCTGAACGGATTGGTAGCTGCCCAAATTTAATAATAAATGTATTTGCATATAAATAACTCCATATTGCCTCCTGAAATATGGATAAACTTTTTTATTAAACTGTGAATGCAATCTAAAGAAAAGTCTTCATTTCCTTTAAGAACACAAATGAATAATTATAATTTCAATTTATCATTAGTTACATTTACTTTCATCTACAACAAAGTTCCTGGATGACTTTCAGAAACTTCTCTGAATACCATATGTAAATAGCTGACAAAGCATTCCCCTAAAGCAAATGTTTGATCGACTTGATATGCAGACCCTTGTGGATTGCAATATCTAACACTCATAATTTTCCTTTGTGGTAGAAAGATGCTCAGAAATTTGTGCATGCCCAGGAATACAGAAAATGTCTTTATCTATATTAATCTGAGGCAATGAGAAGAATCTCATATGCTTTCTTAACTAAGCATATGCAGCTTCAAATTCCAGCTTTATCATGTATTCACACCAGTCCCTCTTGTCATTTTAATAATAATATGAACCCTCAGTGGTATTAAAACTCTAATCTCTTTGGGAAAAACACATCATTTTCATACCTGCCTATAAAGCATTAGCCAAGCGCTGGCATTCCACAAACAGTGATTGAGATTACAGCTCAGCACCTTGCTTCACCTATTTTTTCAGCTTCTAACAAAGTGAGTTTTCTTTAATGAATATACATACCGGTGTCCCTGCTACACCTGGTGTGCCAGCTGGTCCACGGTCACCCTGAAGAAAAGATAAATCTATACTTAAATGGTAACACTCAAACCAGAAATTTGTTTGTGGATTCCCATTAAAACCTGAGGAAGGATTATTCAGTGAACTGAAAATGAGGACAGGAGCCAGGCTCTGCTAAATGCTAATATTTAGCTCTGCTACTGACTCATTTTACAGACTTGAGCAAGTAACTTAAATCCTTTGTTTAGGTCCTCTTGTATAATGTCATAATTTCCATGCCACCCCTTATACTCTGCTTGAGGCCTTCCTTGAAAAGGGATGGAAAGTCCCTGACTTATCTGTAATTTTCCAAATAGTTACAATTTGTGGTCATGACAATGACCAAAATTCACATAGGGTAATTCACTATCATATCAACATCCCCATATTTATCCCTGAGGGTGCTGAGACACTGGAACAGGTTGCCCAGAGAAGCTGTGGATGCCCCATCCCTGGAAGTGTTCAAGGCCATGTTGGAATGGGCTTTGGGCAACCTGGTCTAGTGGGAGGTGTTCCTGGCCATGGCAGGGGGGTTTGAAACTAGATGATCTTTAACATCCCTTCCAACTCTAACCATTTTATGATTCTATGATATTTAAGATGTATCTTTCAAAGAAGTTTTCACCTTCCTGCTACCCAGGCACCCATTTGCTGCAAGTCAGCAAGTCAGTCGATTTGGTTGCGCCACGGTCCTTTCAGAGCAGTGTCTCCTTTTAGCATACAGCCACCTTCATCTATTCTTTACGCTAAGACAATAGCTTTTGTGCTGGAGCTGATGCGTTATGGGCACAAGTTCATCTTTCTCTCTTGAGAGGACTATAACCCAAAGCAGACAGACGGAGCTCACCAGTGGTAAAACTCTACACAGCGAGATTTGCTCTAAGCCACTGCTGATGTGTATTGTCTGTAACATCACACTCTGCTAGTGTAACATTGGTCAAAAATGTCAGATAAAAAAAATCAGGCTCCTGGTTTCTCTAATCATGTCAGAAAAGCCCCAGCACAGTTAAAGCCATACTAACAGGAGGATATTTTTGTGGGATGAGTTTATGTTACCTGGAGCTGTTTTGCAAAACCTCCACCAACACAGCTACAGCCACGTTCTGCTGTGCAGAAGAGCCCCAGGAGATGTTGGGATTTCTGGTTTCTGTTCTTATACCTAATGCTGATTTGTCTCATTCTCACCATTTTGTTCAGGTACTGCAATGATAATGCTGGAGGCCAAGAGAAGTCACTTAACGCAAGTGAGGCACATAACATGCACCTCAGGAACACTTGAGTGCTGAGGATCTGTAGCAGAGCATTTGGCTGGAGCACTGCACTCTGTCCCTGTGGTTATTCAGGACCTAGAACCTGTATCGTGGTGTTTTCCCCTATACACTGGCTCTGACAGCGAAGCCAGAAATTCCTAACACCTCCCTTGCATTTTTTTTTTCTTTTGAGGGTTATTCTGGTCCTTTCAGCAATATGATTCGCAGCACGGCTGCACGAACCACTGTGCCAGCACAGCTGAGGGAAAGGGACATTTTACCCTGAGGACACAAAGTTCTTAAGCCAGTTCATGAAATTACAGCCAACATTGTTTGTAGAAGATGGCATTCTGCTACACAGATGTACCTAATAGCTCTAAATTAAAAACCAGCATGCACTATACTGTTGGGACTGGCAGGCAGACTCTGAGATTCTGTTCATTTTTTTTTTTTCACTAGAAATGTGGAATTTTGACCAAATTTAGTTAAGGGAAGGATATTTCTACTTTGGGAAAGGGCCAAACGCTCACTTAGCTTGTTTATATGATCTGCTCCATTGCTTATTCCCTTTATTTAATTGTAGTCCCTACTTTGTTTCACTGTGGCCTGTAATATCTCCCTGTGTTTGTTCATTTTGAAATCAGACTAGTCTTTAATTGCTTGTAAATTGTAGCCTTCCAGAGCAAGAATAATTTCATGTAATTTAAACATCTAGTATAGACACCTACCTTAGATCTTGTCACTCCCCACTCTCTGCACAAGTAGGAGTAATGCACAGCGATATTAAGAGAGAAACTTTTCATTTACATTGCTTTTTGATGAAAAATAAGTTTCAGTGAACTATTTTTGTATGAAGTCATTGAATAACATGTAACTCAAAGAGCTGAATAAATATTCCATCTTCAAAAAAAAATTACTCCTTTTCTTTCTTAAATTTAGAAGATACGGGCAAAATCAAACTGGTTTCACTGACAGAAAACATACTTACAGATTTTTTCCATTTATCTGCTGCATTTTTTGTACTTCACCATATTTAGGAATGGATACCAAAATCTTGAAATTTTTAGCATTTCATGACAAGCTTTTCTCTAAATTTGTATCAGCCTCCATAACTAGTAAGTGAAAGGCTGAAACATGTCACCAGCTGAAGGAAAGGATCATTTCCTAGCACTGGAATGCAGACTTGAACTACAGGAAGGAGCTGGAGAATATGATACAGTTCAGGATGTGCTATAGTGCCATCAGACACGCAGTACAGAGTGCAAGAAAAGCAAAACAGAAAAAAAGGGGCCTTTTTTAGATTAATGAGCAACAGTCCGAGAAAAGAGATTTTTGCTCACTTTGGAGCAGGATGCAATACAGCAAGAACTATAGGGAATCACTCCCTCCCTCTGTTTCTACTCTTTTCTATATTTTTACATTCATCTGAAATAGTCTAATTTTTGTATGGAAATCTTGCATGCACAAGGCCTAGGCTAATTCAGGTACAAACTTCTTTTCAGATCTGTAGCTGTGCTGTGAGTCTGAGAACAAGACAGAGATTGTAAGCATAAGATGATGTTCAATAGACAACAAGAGCTAGTGACCATACTTAGGACCATGTTAACTATATTACTAATATAGTCATATATACTGTATACAGTATATACTATATAGTAGTATTCTACCAAGTTAAGAAAACAAAATATTACAAGACTTCCTACACACTATTTTCCATTTGTGGAAAACGAAATTTTATGTTGGGTGAGTATATGATTTAGATCCGCAGTAAAGCAAAAAAAGGAAACACAGATGAACATGCAAATATTTTTTCACACAGAAACATTATCTTACACACAGAGTAAAAAAAAAATCAAACACGGTTTCAGGAAACATTTAGCTGCGGATTTAGTTTGCCCCTAAGGAGCCATGCGTTCTTTTTAAGAGTCCTACCTTTTCCCCTGGGAGTCCTTCCAGTCCTGGTAATCCCATTGGTCCTGGGTCTCCCTGATTATTTTTTTTTTTTAATTAAAAAGGATTGCATACATTAGAATTTCCATACTTTACATGACAAACGTTGAACAGCAAGCAACGACAGATTATTTAACTTGTGATTAGTAAACCAGCTAACCAGTTATTAGGTGAACAGATTTCGTTATGCCCTGTTTTAGTGATCTGCAAATTAAGCTTTTCCCAGAGGCACTGTGTGAATATTTGGATCAAGGTTTTTAATTTTGATGAAGAATGTAATCCAGAAGACTCCCCTCCAGTGTTCTTACAAGCCAAGGTCAGCTCTAAAGCACCCCCAGGCACTAAAGCCCCGGGGTGTGAGCATACACTGTCAACCAGAGAACCAACCTCCAAGCAATTCTGTGCTCTGTTCCTTAAACAAAGCTTACTCTGCAGCAAGAGACACACAGATTAGGTCCCTGTGTGGGTCTTCAAGTTTTGAAAGAAACCCAGAAACATGCTCCACTGGAGAAATCAGTTTAATGTGTAGAGTGGGGAGGCCCTTTTAATTATTTTCCTTTTTTTAAAGGAAATCGATAATTTACCACAGAGATTTAAACTACAGCAAACAATTCCAGTATTTCAGCAATTCTCAGTTACATCAAAAGCCACTGCAAATTCCTGTCTGGATTTCACGAAGTCTCTGACAGATCTCACTTTCCACACCTAAACTCTGTTTGGGAGATGGTGCTTCCTTAGTAGGAAGTGGATGCTGGTACAGGAAAACATATTCAGCTTCTGGGCATTACGGTGAAACAAAACAAAAAAAAGAGGCTGTGTGACTTTTTTTTTAAAAATAGATTAATCAACTGTTTTAGGAAACTATCTCACAACTCCATGTTTTGCTGTGAGTGCTGAGGGGTTCTGTTTTGGGTTTCTTACTGTCCTTGAGGAGCACAGTTATCACATTTGTTCATAGATCAAAGTTCCATTTTTCACGTAGCTGGCTCTCTGCTAAAGCTTGGTGAAGAATTAAACATTACCCCAGGCCCTGCAAAGGTTGGCTGAGTGGAGATTATGCACCTTCATGAAAGTCCTAGCCAGCTCTTAAAGATGCTACCTTCCCATACCACTTTGGTCTTGGCTGGGTTAGTCTGAGCTAGCTGCACTTAATTCTGCTGCTATTTTTGTGTAGATACTGTGCCTGCACTGATAGGAAAAAAGATACAACTAAATGGTACTGCCATGCTGCTTTCATGAGTAGAGACATTTCTTAGTAGTTTCACACTGATACTGATGAGAAAGGCTCCATGATATGGACCCAAGACAAGCACCCTTCAACAGGAGAAGACACTCATCATCTTCCAAATACTGTGGCCTGATGTGTTCAGACAAGGCCAGTCTCTAGTGTCATTTAAACGGTCTGTATGTTGTGCTCTGACCTGATTCTTTACTACCAGGCATCCAAGACGTTGGCTGAATCATTTAACCATTTCCTTATTTATTTTGCCCAAGACTAACAATTTGAAGACAGGACAGCAGTTGGAGAGGTCAAGTATCAGCTTCTTGGTGGTTGAATGAACTCCTGAATGTGTCAAGAAACTACGTAAGTACTTCTCTAAAGTAGTAATTTGGTTCATTAGTAGTAGACATAGCTGTTCTTTACTTTGCTGGAAGGGGTGTGATTTTGTTTCAAAAATGATCTCTCCAATATTTTTCAGGGTTTCCTGATCTTTGTCAAGTAGACAATTCATCAGCAGATCATGGGGAACACAGTCTGACTGGGCACAATTTTCTTTCCTAACTAGCTCAGCTTCTACTACTTTTATCAGCAAATTCTTCTCATCAATTTCCTTTAACTGACACATGGTACTCATCTTGGTTCAGTCATACTGTCTGAAGTTCACAAGCTGGACACAGTTCTACCACACTGACCATGAAGGAGCAGTACCTGTTTCTCTGCCTTGCAGTGTTACAGTGCTCAAACTATCATTATGTAGTTATGTGACGTTCCTTAGACTTGAAAAAGAAATACATGAATGTACTGAAATTTTAACTGCTGTGGAAGCACCTATCCATTTTTTAAAACAATATCTGCTTAAAATGACATTTGATACTAGCAAATTTTTTGGGCTAAACCATCAATACCCAAATTTTACTATTATCTTTCGAGTATTTGTCACTGACTTACAATCATCAAGACGCAATACCTGCAAGTTTCAACTTTGCCACCCTCAAGGTTAGGGACTGTCATGACAAATTGCAAGCTAATGGCAAATATAGTTTCTCTATTATAAAGGCAAGTTACATCACATGTCAAAGACTTTGGGAAAAATGTGCACCCAGTCAGCATTTGGATCTACATTCTGCTGGCAGCTAGTCCTGTGCAACCGCTCAAGATTCTTCCACTAGTTTTCCTTCCCCTCCTCATAATTTTTAAAGAAAGATCACGTGAAAAGGACATAACACAATGCTTAAAGGAAAAAAATATCAAAAAGTTAAATAGATCTGCTTTTGAATGTCAAACTGCACAGCTGAAAGGTATAGTGGCTCCCATGGTCATCATCTTCTTGCTCACCAGAAGCAATGTGATCATACTGTGGCTGTCATGCCATTTCCAAAGAAAACATCAACTTCTAGTTGTTACTAGCTAGCATGATGTCGCACACTGTCCTTTCTCCCTTATCACTTTCAAATTTAATGTTGAGAACAATGTAACAGCTCTTAAGGTATTTCCTACCTTCGTGTCACATTCTCTATTCTTACATATATCCAGGGACAGCTCAGCAGAGATGAATCCACCAGCAGTTAATACTATGTTCAGTCATTCATTATATTATCACTTAGAACTATTTACCAGAAATTGCAAATTCACAAGCCTGGCAATTAAAAAGGCTTTTTCAGATGTACTGATTCTGCAGGAGTTAAGCGACCTGCTAAAGAACGTTAATGGACTCTTCCACCCTTGTGACTAGGATCATGTGTTGAACTACTTGGGGAATTCTCTATCGTGACTAAGAAATACATACATACCACCGTGCCAGGATCTCCTTTTGGACCCTGAAAAGAAATGAAGAAGTCAAAACACATTTAAAAAAGAATAGAGTTACACAATAAGATGATATTTTTTGTTTTACTGCATTATGAATATACTTTGCTAATATTGATTCTACATGCACTGCATTAAGTCCACCCCTCTCAGCTGATCAATTTAGTATGAAATCTTAGTAATACCTGATTCTTGTTTTGTTGTTCCAGAATACAGAGGAAGATAGCTCTGTGGCCTGGTGTAAGCCCGTGACTACAAACAGTGCAGAATGTAAGGACAAAGACCTTACTGATGGTGACATTTTTATGTGGTTACCAAAACGATAATCATCTTAAAACAGTAGAGCTCACCTATGACACTAAGAAGAAGGAGGACCTAAATAATTGCACAGCATTTTTGGCTCCACAGAACCAAAGCAACAGCGTCCAGCTGCAAGGTGGTGCATCAGCACTCTGCAGCGTGGAAGACACCAGCCCAATATTACGGGCACGCTACAGTTCTCAGTTTTACACATTTTTTTCTGCACTGTAGCTACACGCAGTGAATCAGAGAGAGAACTGAGATCGGAATTCATAAGCTTCTCATTTCCGGCACCAAATTTAATCCATTACAAAACTATGTTATCACTAATTATAAATACTATATTACATATTTTAAGACACTAGGATACTTTCATTAAAGAGCCCCATACCAAGTCATGTACCATTTTTGTAGCCTTTACTTGCTAGGGTGAAATACTTAAATCAAAATAAACTACTCTCCAAAATGGGCTAAAATGCTTGATAAACACAGAAAACCACATTATCATTTACTACATACCAATCATATCCTTATTTTTTCCGTCTTTCACATATAAAATCAAATTCCATGCCACTTACCAAAAGTGCATGCAACTAACCAACCCCTCTGTTACTATGTTAATTAACTATTAGAAGTTATGTTTCTGTTAATACTTACCGGAGGTCCTGGTGGACCTGGATAACTAGCGACGCTCACACCTCCCTGTAACAGGAAGTTTAAAAGTTGAATTGGGCCAAAATTAGATGTTGATTGAAAAAAAAACCCCAAAACATTAGAAACAAATACCTGGAGTTTATATAAGCTGCTCATTCCATTTCTTTCATTGTAAGGCATACCCTTTAAAACATAAAAACCAAGTAAGTGTCACAACTATGAATTATAAAGGCAGAACTCTTGCCCTGTCCAGGTCCCGTAGCTCAGCTAAGCTGTAGTATCCTTTTTGTTCTCAATCAGTTTTTCAAAGATTCCAGATATTTCCGTAAGAACAGAAGATACATACCAATGCAGCTTGGGACTTTTTTTTGAATTATGAAACCAGGAACCTGTAAATCTCAGTTTAGTGTACATTACATTTTGATATTTATTATTATAATCCTCCAGAATTAATTTTGTCTTAGGTGCTATTCCAGTTAATTTGGAGTCCAGGGAGCTCCACGGACTTTCTCTAGGATCCCTAAGTTCCCTGATCTCAGGTACCCAAGCTGTCTAAATTACTCTAATAACATTGGACACCAAGGTTAACTCATTTGAGCAAGTTTCTAGGATGGCTTTAGTGACCTGNACTCGCACCAAAAAAAAAAAAAAAAAAAGGGAATACAGAAACCTGTACAAAAACACATTGTTGTCTTCCTGTCTTCCTGCCCTGTTAATACATGTTAGATTGATAGTCATTTCTTTACATTACATTACATTTTACTCACAGGTATATTGCTCCTAATATAACGTTCAAAATATAAAACAAAATGTCTCACCGGAGGCCCAGGTGGTCCAGGTTTCCCAGGAGAACCTTCACTACCCTAGTACAGGAAGAGATTCACATAACTTATTTACTGTAACTGATGTCCAGGTCTATTCCATACCCAAGATATGATGACCATAATGACAATAAACAAGAGATATAGTCAATATGAGCAGGTAATATCAAGAATAAATTCTCCTGCTCAGCTCCTGCTTAAGCTTTAGGCAAGTTATTAATCATTACTTTACACTAGTTTTTATTTTGTTAGTTACTTGATGCTTTGTGTAGTAACATCCTTGTGGCAAAATAGTAGTGGTAACCTAGGTTGTGAAACACTTCATGTATACCAGGAGGGAGAGGAAGAAAAAAAAAAAAGGGTTGTTAATATCAATTTCTAAGCAACTGGCAGATAAAAGTTAACAATCATTTTATGCTTTGTGTATTATTTTGCAAAAGCCAATCCTCAGTTGATCGTTCACAGGTAAAAAAAGAAAAGCTGCTGTTTCAGAAGTTCAGTTTATTTAGAAACACACTGAATAAAAATAAATATCTTCTTTATTAAGAGATATATGAATAACTTTTTGGGTTTTACTGTAAAATATTCATCTGTGGTCACCTGTATCTGTAGTTTGTTCTGCTGACTGGCACTGAATTGTTTATATTAAAGATAAGAAGCTTCTGAGATTTTGCCCCAGCAGAACGGTGGGGTCTCTAAGCAGTGTAGAGTTTCAACGCCAAATTTCCCAAACACAATCTTTTCAAGATCTCATTACTACGATTCAGTTAAAAACACAGCATAATTTGGAATAAGTCTGCCAGAATTTTTACTGACTTCATTGGATCTTATTAAACAAATGTCCGTGAGACACTTAGGCTGCAAATTTGAAATTATTAAGGTGGCAAAAGTGAAGCCAAGTGTTCAATGGCAATAATTAGCTCACCAGAAAAATATAATTGTAATTAAATGCTTACACTAGGATAATTTCCAAATGGTCCTGCTAATTGATAGAAACTGTCATCCTCCAAAGAGTGATTCGGACTACTTCACAAGGAACAAAAATACTATACTTTAGAAAACATATTATATGATCATTTCTCAAACATGTTTCCCAGATGAAGGAAGGACGAGGAAATTACTCTGGCTATATTTCAGTTTACTTCATCACTCTTCAGCCATCTGACTTTTGCCCTTTTTGGTTGATGAGACAGTAGTTACAGAGCAGTGGCTTCTCATACCCACCTGTGTGTGAATTGCAAACAAGGAACTAACAAAGTGATTTGCATTTGGTTGCATAAAAAGGAAGTAAGTGTGGTAAATTTTTGCTATTATGCTCTGCAAGGAGACAGCTCTCAATCAAATTTTATACTGACATAATTTCAGAGCTTTACAAAATAGTTTCCTTTCTTACTCATACCAGAGTCAAGGTTTTGTAGAGTATTGGTAGGACCATATAAATTGATGTGGCAGTGCTATGCCTGGAAAACTCCAGGCTAAAGGTGAAACAAAACTTCAGAAAAGCGTATTCATATACAAAATGGAGAACTTTTACTAGAAAATATTTTGTAGCAAACGATGTTTGTGTCTGCTGTATTTCACTGATTTGAGGTGCTCAAGAAATGAATTTGACCTCTTAGGTATAACAGATAATATTGAGTGTCTGATGAAAGGGCACATAAAACATTGATAAAAAGCAGTGCTATGACAGTGTAAATTAAGTATAGAGGCAGCCTATATATTTTTGCAGAATAACTTATACTCAATACCTTTCAGTACTTGTGAAGCACTTTTAAAGTATGCAATTACTTTTAACTAAAATAGTGGTAAAAGAACAAGAAGTAGAGCAAGTAGTAACTAGTCATGTACTATTTCACAAATGTATTTTCACTTTGCTAAATTTTATATAATATGTCATATTTAGAGAACATTCTCTGCAACTTACATACACTGCAAGGACTATGCTTCAAAATATAAGCCCATATGTACAGCATTGTTTGGGGAAAGTAGTTATATTAAGACACAAATAAAAATTAATTTGAAAATGTATGTTAAGTTCTTGTTTGCACTCTATGTTAAAAAAAAAAATCAACCCAAAATCATAGGAGCATAATGGAACTGCAAAATCTTCACAGCTCTTTACCAAGACTAAAAAGAAGGAATACCTTTTCGCCTTTTGACCCTGCTGGACCGGGATGTCCAGGTCTTCCTGTGACTCCCTGCACAACACAGTAATGGTTATATTAGTTAAGAAATAATGAAACACAGTATTTTTACATTGCAGCTTAGTTTTTAAAACTTGTACTTTTTGAAGGTCATTTAAACCTAATTATGCTTCGCCTCCAGGTTTAAATATTTCTATTCTGTTTGATACAACAGCTGTGTCCTTCTGATAAGCCCTTTGAAGGGTAAAACTTGTGTTTGCGGTTGCATTTTCACCTTGCCAGACTAAATGCACTGACCTTAACTGGCACCTCTTGAGACTGCTAAGAATCATGCTTTACTGCTAAAAAGCCAATTTACATATTCCACATTAAACTTCCTAAATGCGTTACAATTTTTGAAAGAAGGGAAGCATTAGTACTGTCAGCAACCTAGGAATGAATAATGGTCATACTAACTAATGTGATCCCATCCAGTATGTAGAAAGAACATTTAAAAAACTGCCAAGAGGAGTTTTCCCAGAAAACCCAATATTTTTAATGATATTTTTCAGTGACTTTAAATATTCTCAGCTTATTCTATTACTTTTTTTATTGTGAAACCAAGCAGTTACTTGGTTTCAGCATTAAGTGTTTTCAGAATGCCTAGCTGGAATTATTTTTAGATTTTTATTACTAACATTATTATTGTAACTTGGGTACAAAGACATAATCAACTGCAAGTTTGCACATCATAAGTCATGTAACCTCACAAAGTCTCTAGTAATGCCAAAACTCCATACCCGTTTAAGTTACATAAACTTTGAGCCCAGACAATGACAGTATTTTCAGCAACATCAACTCACAACACAGTTTCTTTTATTAGAGCCAGTACGGGTAAGATTTTAGTATTACTCTCCTAAAAGCCAAAAGAAAGGACAAGAAAATAAGAATATGAAGTTTTACGGGATAGTTATAGCAACCTCTGCTGAGATAGATTAGATCACAGGTGGTACCACACACTTACAGATGGTCCACTGGGTCCTGGTACACCTGGCAGTCCAGGAGCACCTTGAAGGCCCTGGAAATTAAAAAGAGCATATGTCTATTTCCTCTCCCGCTTATACCTCAAAAAGTACTTACATTCAGCATGTCCAGCAGTATTATAACTATATTAAAGCACATTTTCATCTAAAAGTTTGGCATTATTTTTAAGAATGAAAAAAAAAACCCCACCCAACCGTGCAGGGAAGAGATTATCATTGAACAAGGTTAGAAGCAACTTCTTGCTTGACTGATAAACAACACTTGTCCTTCAACCTTTCATGTTGTTAGCTTATGTCCTATATATCTTTTTGTCTTTAGTTGTGCAGATAAGAGCAGGACATCTGGCTTTTCCTTAGAGATTAATTCTCTATTTTCTCTCACTAAAAGGTTTTTTTTGCTGGTGAGAAGACATCTACTCAGATTTCTCAGTGTTACCTGATGCTATCTAAATGCAATGATGCTTTCTGCCTGACTTATAGATTTTGGGTAAAGGAACACAACATTTTTCATAGTATTTAATGACCTGCTTTCCTGCTTTTATTCTATTCGATTGCCTGGAAATTGATGGATTCTGGTATCCACTTACTAAACATAAAGGTGTGCAACTTACTACAGTGGATACAGGTAGGATTGGAGACAAGCCTGCACATCACTGAAGTCTTTCCTCTGCCACATCAGGCTTAGATGCAATTTTAGACACATAAAAGTCATGTACTAATGAGAGTTAATGGCTCTCAGTTCTCTCTATAATCCACTAAGGGAAATAGGTCCCTCCCAGCAGTGATTCATTTTATTTGCACAGGGCGCCTATCCTCTGACAAGAGGAATCACCTCAGAAAAGGCATATTTCTCATGTTAAATGCAGTGTTTAAGAAGGCACGGCTAAGGGGGTAGTTTAGAAAACCACAGAGGTCAGGAGCCCTGAAATCAGGGCTCTGAGGGAGACACTGAGGGAAAAACTTCAGACAGAAATAAATCAGGAAAGATGTGGAGATGGAGAGAGACATTGATTTCCCTTTCTTGCTCCTACACACAGAGGGCATTGATCCACCTCCGCAGCTTTTCAGAGTGGCAATCCAACTGCTAATGTGTTCTCTCCTCATTTTGAATTACTTTGATGGTACAGTCACCCAGAAAATGATTATGAAGCCATTTTTGGTAATTCTCACTACTGATGTTGAAAAAACCCTTCCCTGAAAAAAAGGTGTGTTTTGAAAAGGAAGCAAACTAAGCTTCAACAAAGATTAAAGGGCTATTTGAAAGCACATGAAAGTTAATGAGCGTATTTCAGAGAGCTTCAGGTGGGATTCTCAATCTCTTTTCCCATTCCCATGCTAACCAAATCATAAAAATGAAAATAAATGCATTCTTTTAAAATTTGAAAATTTCTAAAAAAAGTTACTTTTAAACTTTGTAAACTCTTTCATACATGTTTCTGAAAATAATTCACTTGCACCCTCATAATGTCATAAGCAAAAGCTGTTGCTAAGCACTGAAAATAACAGAGCTAAGGCAGCTAACCAGCTATCAAACAGTGAAGAATCATGTGAATAGCTAGCTTACTAACGCAGCACAGCATCCTACTGAATCAATAAAAAAAAAAATTAGAATTAATTTGCTCTGGAGTCCTTTAAAAAAAACCTAAGTGCCAGTTATAATCTTGCCTTTCCCTTATTGCCTTCCTAATTGCCTCTAATATCTCACTTGATTCTCAGCAGTTAAATAGTATCTGAATTGTTGAAGCTGTTTTGTTAATGCCTCAGGGTTGAATTGTAGAGGTACCCTTATAGAGCACACGAAGGATGCGTTACTTTCCCATTTATTTTTTAAGTAAAACTCTGCTTGGGCTTTGCTTATGGCTGCCCCATCATTTTCAGGTATACGTTCTAAATCCAATCTCAAGAGGCACTTGTCTTTTAAGAAGCAAAGAAATAATGAGCTTTATAGATCGTGTAAAAATAAGAGGGGAAAAAAAAGCATGATACTTTAGTCTGACAATCTNCTTATGGCTGCCCCATCATTTTCAGGTATACGTTCTAAATCCAACCTCAAGAGGCACTTGTCTTTTAAGAAGCAAAGACATAATGAGCTTTATAGATCGTGTAAAAATAAGAGGGGAAAAAAGCATGATACTTTAGTCTGACAATCCGCTAAATTCTGGGGCAAAGCAGTAGCAGGAATACATACCTAATGCTTCTGCTGCATCTTTTTTTTTTTCTTTCTTTTCTTATATAACTGTTTACTTTTGGAAGCCAAGGATCCTGATGAACACGGATTTTTTTTAAAAATTATTCTCGTTCTACTACTGTTTGAAAATTCTTACTATACTGTGAACTTAGCACCAAAGAAATGTAAAATGCTCATAAAGAATTACAAAACCCTCCACCAATGAGCTCTAAATTCCTTTCATATTTTCCAGGTGCTTTGTCTTGCAGCCAGCACTCCCAAATTACAAGAAAGTAGTAAGGATTTAACAGTGCCAGTTAAGTATTTTGGAATTTTGAAGTGTTCACCAACTATTTTGTAACAGACTACTTATTTTAACTCCTTCAGTTGGCTAAGGTCACTAGGAAATTCATTTATTTACTCAGGTCCATTTGCTTAATAACTTCTGCTTTTTTTTTTTTTTGGACAGAGATTGCTCATGAACTGTTAACTTTAAGTACTTCAATTTAAAATGAAAGCTATAGCAGCTATTTTGGATTTGGCACCACAAGTCACATGGCTTTTTTTCCTTCTCCATTATAACATAAAAATAACTCTAAGAATGCAGTATACGATGCAAAATACAGTAAAAATTTTAAATTCAGTCTCTTCAAACATTTTCCAGTTTTCACTTAATAGTAATTGCTGCTATGACTGTTCCCATCAGAGTATTTGCCTAATGGAATGTTCTTGAAAGTGAATTCTAAAATGGAAGTAACACAACGAAAGCAAATATGTTATAAAACATGAAATATTTTCTGAAAATATTTGACATTTGCCTATTTACTGCCCTATCCCATACTCCTAAAAATTAGCATTTAAATGTATGTGAGGCTTTAAAATATACAAATGAGTAAAAATTCTCAGACAAAATTTAAATAGATGTTAGTTAATTGAATAACAACATTTAATCTTGCTGAAAATTCAGAATCGAGCACTATTTATAGCAATACGTTACTATCTCAGCAGCTTTAAAGAACCAAATAACATTCTGTGCATTTCATTCTCAGTCTAGATCTTTATTCAGGTTCAGATAAGAATGCAACCACTATAGAAATGAAGTAATTTACCTCATCGCCCTTCTCTCCAGCAAGCCCAGGAAATCCACGTTCACCTTTGCTTCCCTGTGAAAATGTAACATTCAAACAAATATTTTCTATTAGAGAACAATGAATTTCATGCTCTGTAGGGCATTTTATGACCCCCATTTGATCCCATGAATAGCACAAAGCCCTTACAGCAACAGTGCCTAAAACAGAAAAAAACGCTCAATACTACCTGAAAGCTTTACAATATGCCTCCCATCGAGGTGAAAGGACATGAATGTTTTTTACCTTGCAGGCAAACTCGCCAAGAGGCTTCATGGAGACATTTTATTAATACCAAAGAGCTTAAATGCTTGTCTAAATGGAGAAAGGACACTTTCATGGAATTATGCTCAACTATAGGGGATATCTGTAGGCCAAACCACGTGGCATTTGATGCAATTACAGTGCAGGAGAGTTTTGATGGACATCAATGAAACTTCAAGTCCCAGTGAAACGGCTGGGTTACTCCCACAGGAGCATGGTGCAAAAGCACGGGGTGGTCCAGCTGTTGCACACTTGAGGGAGATATGGGAAGTTTCCGTCTTCGCCACAGGACTCTTGCGTGACTGATTCTCTTAAAATAAGCCTACAGATGGCAGCGCACTACTGGACAGTCAAATCTGAGCTAACTTTAATGGACACGAGGCACAGGAGAGCTATCCTGCCTTGGGACTCAACTCAGGCTATTTTGCTCTCTTTCCTGAGAGGAGAGGCAAACTGACACAGGAAGAGGACTGAACCATAAAAGTTTTTTGAAGCTTTAGGCTGCTCAGATGCTACAGAGATAGGGATCAGACAAAAAAAGTCAAGACTGACAGACGTAAGCATCTGGAATTTTAATAAGCAATGAAGCAATGTAAAGTACTCTCTTCAAAACTTACTTTTGGCCCTTCTCTACCCGGGATGCCTGGAGGACCTCTTGTGCCGGGATCGCCCTGAGAAACAGACACAAATCAAAGTGACAAATAACCATTTTGTGGCATGGGCAGAAGGTCTGATCTATGCAGACCGCTTCCTTCCTGCCTTTGTGGCCATCCTGTCATTTTAGCCCAAAGCCTTCTCTTCAGTCCATTCTCTCTTCTACACAAAACATTTGTTCAGAGATCCTTCTTTGTTTCCCTCCCCATCTCTCACACACTCTACTTAAACCATGCTAGCAAATTTTTAGCTTCATTTTGAGAGGACTCAAAAAAGCCTTCACTTTGGCTAGCCCCAGACACACCTGCTTTTAGGTTTGAGTAGACTACCTTCCTTTCAAGGATTAGGTAGAGATGAAGGCTATTTGTTATTCTCACCAGCTTCAAATCTACAGATATTTTAAAGTAAATGATTCCTGCTTTGTTGAGAGAAACATTTTCCAGCTAAATTACAAACTTATAGAAGTGCTAACTACAAAAGAGAGAGAAGTGAAGAATGAAGCATAAAGAATCAGTAAGAGAGAATATTGACAAAGAGGCAGAACTGCACTGTTTTTCAAAATTCCTATAAAATTCATTTCTTGAGTTCATTTTCAGAAAAAACAAACCCAAAATCAACAAAAATCTCAAAATTATTTTAGGCTATCCAAGTAGATGAGAACTGAACCTACAGAAACTTTCAAGTGCCTATTTTGGTTTAAAAAGCGTGCTTATAGTAAATAAAGACATTTAATATCTGAAAATGTTTACCTTCAGTATGGAACCCATGTCTCCCACAAGTGGTAGTGCAATCTGAAATTAAAAAAGGCAGCTGCAGTTAATGTTTTACACAACACTACCAATTCTGATGGATTCTCATTGCTTCTAAAGTTTATACGGTTACACATATAGCTGATTACACATATATTGGTTGAGGCTATTTTTTAATGAAAACCCAAAAGACTAATCAGTGTTTCAAATATAGTTTTTAAGTGTTAAATATGACTGTCTATCCAACCTAACAATGTAATTCTTCATTACAATTTCAATGAAGTTGCTTAAACCATGACAACAGCATAACTCCAGAACACAGTAAAGTTCACCTTAATGATAACATTAATAATAATAACAACAACAATAATAATAATAAAAAAATGTTGGTTTTGTAGCATACCAGCAACGACTTACCGCTATTGGAAATTCTCACAGACTATTCTCACTTGATTATCTTCAACTGTTTTCCTTCTGCTTTCTCCTAGGCTTTGACTCTACTGTGAACTGTGGCATGAATTATGGAGATGCCAAAGCTAACTTCAATAAACTAGCTCAGATCCTGGAAATAATCCAGCTACTGCAATATAAGCAACATATATAGTATTTTGTCCTGCCTTTAAACGTTAAGAATTAGCGCAAAACTCTGTGGTGCCACTGCTAAATTGCTACCAATACTAGAGCTAACCCATTTAAAGAGGTTTACATGATACTGCAATAGGTCTCAGATTTCCAAGTGCTGCCATTTAACTTATATTTAAAGACTCCCTGTAAAAACTGATTGAACTGGTTATCATCAGCTTCACTCACAAACAGACTCTTCAATTACCAATGCTCATTTCTTCTTCTTGCAATTGCTAAAGCAAAAATAGCCCCAGGCGTACTATAAAATCAGACACATTCAAAATTTGTTACTGTTTTTGTTCAGTCTGTTTCAATCATTTCCATCTTTACGAAGAAAAAGAAAATGTAAGCCCTTTTGTAGCATATTAGAAAAACTGTCGGTTCGTAGCAATGGGTGTAAAATACCAGCTCAAGAGAAGCACTGCTGAACATACTGAACTGTCAGTGTAATCAGGAGGACACCATTTACAGTGTAGCCTCACCACCTCTGAAAGCACACTAAGGTTTCTAGGGAGAGACATAGTCACTTAACACAACTTAAGGACATAACTGCGTAAGGTATGAAGCCCACCCTCTGCACAAAGGTAAACTGTACACAGACAGTGTCACCTGCCCTTAAAAACCTATAACAAGCTTTAAAAACAACAACCACATCCCTACATGGCCTGACTTTTCATCCTTCTCCTCCTGACAATATTTTACAGAGGCCGGGTATTACCATGTCACCTGTTGGTCTCTCTGCTGGACTACACAAGTGTAATTTCCCCAGTCTCTCCTCTTTTCTAACATTCTTCTTTAAGCTGCAATACCATTTTATGGTACAGGCCCCCAAACCCTCAGTGTGAAAGGGCCCTAACATCCAGCTGCAAGGGCACACCAGGTACGAGCACAAGCCTACTGCGTTTGCGCCATACCGTTCATCTGCTCTGTACCTACAGCATGTCCAGCCTAACTGCACGTGTACTGTAGAGTCATAGCTGCCTACGCTCAACTCTGAATAAGCGTATGATATATGCTGGGCTCTTGGAAATGTTAAAATGGCCTTAATTCTCTGGAGTCACTCCTGCTTGCTACAACTTCCTTTAAAAATGTTCTCTCCAAAGAGAACAGTGTTTCAAGAGAGCAAAAGGCAGTAATTCTGCCGTTAGCAAGCTTTACCATTTAGTCTTGTCTGTTTAATAGACATTAGATTTTTTTATTTACATTTAGTTTACTGTGCACTGTGCCTTCCAAACCTATTCTACTTATGGATTTTGTTTTTTCTCATTAAGCGCTTTTTGTGCATCTGTCTTGAGTTTCATCTTGTTGACTTAAGACTGTCTCCGAATTTTAAGTTTTGATTATATCTTCAAAAAGCTACCAGTTCTTTCCAGTTCAACTGCAGATTTTATATCTACTTACCCGAATAAAATTAAATCACTGACAAGAACCAGGCATGGGAGAGACCTCTCTTTCCAAGTTTGACAGTAATCTGCTGATAGACACTCATACCCGCAGTTTTTGATAAGAATTAACTATACAGCAATTACATCAAGAGCATTTTTTGTGTGCTTGTAAAAACATCATGAGGACAATCTCATTGAAGACAGTTTTACTGAAGCCAAAATATATAACATGACTGTTTTCCTGCCTGTCCCAAGAAAGTTAATGTTCCAAAGCTGGATATCTGATTTATTCCATGACTGGTTCTTAACAAAATTATGCCATCTTGTGTTTCCACTTTATCATTCGTATCACTGAATCACATATTACTTAGAATTAATTTTTTAAAAAACTACTTCATGTCTTTCTTGCAATCAAACTTTTTTCAACTGATCTATTGTACTCTGATTCCTCTTCCGTTCACCTTTTATGAAGATATGTTTTCTGTTAGCATCTCTCCCTTTCTCAAAAGCCTCACCTTTCTCAAAGTACTCAAAGGTAACTGCTAATCATTCAGAAACTGTTTTGGTTCATTCTTTGGGTGAATCACACCAGACCTCCACGTTGTACCTAAACCATCTTTAACTCATTATTTTTTCTATTACATTAATTAAAATTCATTTTATCTATTCTTTGAAAAGCAATTTTTTTTTCAGTGGGCAGTGGAAACCCACTGAATTATTCAGCTTTCTCCACATAGTCTATAATTTGATCTCCTTGATTATTAAATAATAGACTTTACTAGTCTTTCAAATAATTGTATTCACAGTGCCTTTTTCTTGTTTTTGTATCCATTCCTAACTGAAGCTCATTTTATATCTCAGTCTTTCTGACTCTCTGACCTGCATTCTACCTTCACACTCAATACCACTGACAGACCTGCTTTTGCATACTGATTTTAGGCCTTTGAGGAGCTACTGATACTTGTGTCCCTTAAAGCACTGGACCAGTTTGCTAATGCAGGAACCAAGGAACCAACCGATCAAAATCACCATCCTAATCACTGACAATCAACAGTGCATACGCACTAGCTAGTTCCCAGGCTCTTCTCTGGAGAAAGCTGACTGTTGTCTCTGAGATGAAACCTTTGGGGGATTGTGGAGCTAGTGTATCCCTCGACAAGCTCCTTGCTGTCAATCATCAGGTTTCCTTGTGGACTGCTATGCACCTGTGCCATCAAATGTTTAGCTGAAAGCATGATATATTTTACTGCCTGATTCATTCCCGCAGCAGCTCTGGAACATTTCTAATCTCTTCACAGGCTACAGACTAGTTTGGGAAACCCTGGCTTAGATTTGCTTTGCCGGACACTTGTCGATGGACCTCAGTCATAAGACACAAAGCCAGTCTCTGCATCTGAGGCAGTCTCTGCATCATGCCTTGGCAAAGAGTAGAGACTTTGGTAAAGGACATAACACAGTTCAAATGTTAGGTTTTGTAATTTTTATTTCCTTTGTTTTGATATGTCTTAAATAAACACTACTATCTCTGTATCTCACTGTTGTTTTTAAAACTCTGTCTTTGACTAAATAAATAAATATCTTGGGAAATATCAAATCCTATTAAACCAATAGGATCACAGGTGAGTTTAACAATCTTTTCTTTTTTTTTTTAAGGCTCTGGTTTTGGTTTGTTTCTTCCAACCATCCACAGATTTTTACTGATGGAATTTTTGTTGATGGAATACTTTCTAACAACTGCTCAGGGACTTCAGAAAGCTTCATTTGTCATAAAAGCCTCTATAAGCATTTGCTTCTAAAGAGAAATTTGCTTTTTAAAAGTTCTGAGGTAGTTGTTGGGACTCCAGACACAAGCAGAAATAACAACTGAAGTTGTGCCATTCTGCAGATTTTGCAAATATGCACGTTGGGCTCTCCTGACTCCCATGTAAAATACTCCATTATCTTTAATGGTACAGTTTGGTGCGAGGCATGTGCAGGCTTTTTTGATCTTGCAGTGCTGGACTTCATGAAATCTGTAAAGCTTTATTGTTGTTAAATACAAATCATTGCAGTAATACCCAAAAGGAGATGATAGCTCCTAACGTGTGGTGAAGGATCAGAATTTATTTAGTGGTTTTGTTTTCAAACCCAGCCACTTTTCATTAGTGCTATAGGGAATTTATCACATTAGAGACTAAACATTCTTAAAATTTCATTAAAAATTTAATGTCTTCTTTCTGTGGCACAGCAGAATTAGCTTCCAAATCCCCAAACTTTTTTCTTCAATCTTTAATAGGAATAATCAAAGTATGCTCCTGAAAATTTCCATTGTACAGAGCTGCTTCTGAGACTGAGGAACTTTATGCCAAGTTATAGTCTGGCAGAAACTCTAGTATAGAAACTGTAACACCTGAAAACAGGGTATTTATCCTGTACACATTAACATAAGTTTAATTTATACTGCAATATAATCAAGTGAAAAAAAAGCAAAGGATATAATAATTGAAAAATCAATTTAATCAATTGAACTTTTAGTCTTGCTAGGTTATCTCATCTCCTTTAAATCTAAAATATTTGCATGAAAGCAAGCGTACAAGGTTTCTATGCATACGTACAGGATCACCTGGAGGGCCTGGTAGTCCTGGCTTTCCATCTCTTCCTGGAGCGCCCTAGAAATAAATGTAAAATTTGGTGGCCTTAAATCCTTGATAAGGGACACACTACTTTTTGTTGTATATATAGAGAACTGTCACTTACATTGATTCCGGGGGTACCTGGAGTTCCTGGTAATCCTGGGGGTCCCCTAGGGCCCTAAGAGCAGGAAAAGTCATTCAGGATTTAAGAATACTTTCTTCTACTGTAAACTTTATAAAACTAAATTAATGTTTTCTATATTAAAGGAAAACTTATATCCTACCTGCACACCTGCTGATCCAGTTGGACCTATAGGACCCTGCAAGAAAACTCCGAATAATCAGTCGTTATACTTTTTGGGATAAGGGAGATGAACTGCATCAAAAAATAGTCAATGTGGGATATTGGTGCCGTTCGCATTGCAAGAAATACTTGCTTTATGGTTTCTCTTTAAATCCAAATCTATTTGCCAAAATTAGAGAATTCAAGAATCTGCTGAGGCCTATTTTTAAGGGCAAGTAATGCCAAAGAATAATGATCTGCTATTTAGCTAGGAGATTCATAAGAAAAGATGATATTCAGTTGAATAAAAACAAATTAGATGACTTAAATATCAATGGGTCACTTTTAAAAATCAGATTTGAAAATATTTTAACAGAATAAATTATTTTAAAGGATTATTATATTAATCTAAGATGTGACTCTCTAGTCACCTTTCTCAAACGTTTTCTCTCCATATCTGAGTGCTGTATATAAACTGAAATGTATCAGCCAACTATATTGGTCTGGAAGAGAGATTGCCCTATTCACCTCAGCAGAGCTCATGTAATAACATGTACCATCTACACCATCAATACCATCAATTTTTTACTGAACACTCCGAAGACACTGCTGATGGATTTCTTTAAAGGCAATAGAGAGAAAGAAACCTGGGAAACAAGCTGAATACCTGAAACAGCTATTTCTATACAACAGCTATTTAGTATGAATGCTCTAGACGTACTGCCTCAACTTGCTCCATGTTTGAATGCAAACTGCATGGAGGTGCATGAGGAAAGTTCTCCAAAATCAGAACTTTACTATTTTCTGACATAGTACCTGGCACTCTAAGGTTCTCATTTATAAGCAGTAGACCTAAGCTTGGAATTAGCAGTCATCACAAATGCAAAAGCTAGGAGCTGATGCAAAGCCTTCCACATCTCTTCCATTTACCTTTGCCTTTTCTAGCACCAGCATGAGTTTCAAAATGCCGTCATCTACAATGTCAAGTACGCCTCTTCTTTTGTACCAGTATTCACGCTGGATTTTGCCAACAACAGCAAACAACTGTTGCTTAGAAACAGACAGTCTGAAGATGTCTCAACACCATTACTAGGAAGCACATCTGTAAAGTAGCCATTGACTCTTTCAGTTCTCCAGGCTTCCATTTCTCATTTAGCACTAGATCTTTGTGGGTCTGAATAAAGCAAAAAGATGCTGACTCGGGAGTCAAGTCAGAAAGGAGTTCATGGCATGTTTTTTTGTTATTCTTTGTTTATTTGTTGCAGTTTCTCAGCGATGCACAGTGAGAAGCACAAATTCTGGGTGTTGGTATACTTACTGGGGATCCCTGAATGCCTATTCCAGGGGGACCCATCTCTCCAGGTGCTCCTTGTACACCAGGTAGTCCTCTTTCTCCCTGAGAAGGGCACAAGGCTTTCAGTTACAACAGGTCTGAAAATGTAAACTAGCTTATTATCCTGTTTTTTCAGAAACAGAAATAAGAGGGTTTTTTATACCTTTGGTCCCCGAGGACCTGGGTTTCCAGGAATACCAGTGGGACCCTAAAAAAAAAACCAAAAAACAAACAACAGGAGAAAAGCAAATTATGTTTTGAAATCAAAGAGACTAGCTGAATTTTATTTGCCAAATTAGTCAGCCTTTATAAACAAACTGTGACAGATTTATGTATGTCTTCCTTAATACCGCTGTCCCTAGGAATGTGTGAACCTTGCACTAACAATACCGATTTCTAGACTATATTTTAGTGCATTTACAATATCACTATAACTTATATTAAAATATTGAAATTACATCCAAAAAAATACTTGTTCCAATTTCTTTCATTGCACAATGAGAATTCTTTAACGTTTTCCCTACAAGAAATAAAGTCATAAAAGCCTTTTTAGATTACTTACCGGTGTTCCAGGCAGACTTGGTCCAGGAGGCCCCACATCACCTTTTGGACCTGGATGTCCAGGCGGTCCCATAATCCCACCAGGGTCCCCCTACAAGATAAATTTGAATCACTAATTGAAATATGAGAATTTTCTCTTATGAACATCCCCCTCCTCCCCCCGTTATTATCCAGGTTATCCTGGAAAGTGCCAGCACTTTGAGAAGGAACAGAGGGGGAAAAAAAAAAAAATCAATCAAAGCTTTCTATAGTTCTGTATTTCACAACATACAATTGCAAGCAAGTAAACCTATTCAGGTATCAAAATCCTTACCATAGTTTTATCAAATTTATCACATTTCATTCCACAGAGATTCAGCCCCCTACACTTGTAAGTACTCAGCTCCCAGGAGGTAGGAAAATCCTGTATATTGTTCTCCAAATGTATTATTCACAGGTACCGACATACTTTCAAAAATGTTACATATCTATGTATGGAAAATCTATTTGAAGGCTTCTATTTTCTACCAAAACTATATTTTCCTTCAAAAAAGTTACAGAAGAGGAGGAGGCATGGAGCACACAGCCACTAATAGTAACGAGCATGCTCTCAGTTTTCCATGCTTGCAATGCACCTGTTCTATATTTCTTTGTCCCCAGATCCATAACATGCAGGTTGCACTAAACCCTGCCAATTACTTCACAGTAACAGCTTCAAACTTCTGTCTCTCTCCAGCTATCTACTCCTAGTGCTAAAGCCCTGGTCTTCATTTTATCCCCGTTTACACCTCCTCTATTTCTCATTTCAATGCACACAGCATCTCTTGCACCACATCTCTACAACTCCTCCTGCTTACTCAGCTGAATTTGTGCCTTTTATTACACTCTTGTCTTTTACACACTCCTGCATGGTTCTCTGTGATTCCTTCTGAATCCACTAATTCCTGTTTTGCAAGATGAGTACATTTTTCTCATTAGTCTACAGTTATTTTCTTCTCCTGCCTTTTTCAGCTCACTTCTTCAAACTATAAATGGATTTTATTAGTTTCTCTTGTACCCCATGATGTATAAATACCAACACATAGCTCACAGTGTGCCTGTATATCCTCTTTGCTCCCCTTCTCCACACACAACATATATGCACACATCATTTCTAACTTGATGATGTAGCTGAATTCTGACTAAGAGATGTCTACACAGCACAACACAATGCCATAAAGAGATCCCAGCCTTGGCTCGCATCTGAGACAATGAATATGTCTGACTGTGATGTGGGATTTTACACATTAGTCTGGTTACGACACGGCACTGAAAAGGCTGTTCTATGGTCAGGACCTGACCTGACCCGACATCTCTGCACTGCACTGATTTAATGTAAGAGCCCAATGCAACCTCCTTGAAATATTACTTAGATTATAAATCTAAAGAGCAATTGGGCTGCCAAGTTGGCTTGCAGCATCTCTGAGGAGCAGACAGGGGGTTGCTGCTTCTACATTTTTAAATAAATCCATAAAGCAGCCACACAGATGCACTACAGAAGGATGATAGTCTAATATGCTCTAACATATCAAGCTTAATAAAAAACACTTAAAACATACCTTGTCTCCTTTAACTCCTGGGTTTCCTGGTACCCCATGATCTCCCGGTAAGCCCTGGAATTAATAAAAATACACCTGTACATTTTTATAGCTATTCCCTTAAAGATTACCTAAAATGACAGATGCAAATGCATTTACACTGGATTATTTAGTGTGCATTAATATTGACTCAAAATGTCAAAGAGTACAAGTTAATGAATGCTTCTTTAATCAAACATATGAATCATTTTTCTTTACGTTGAAATGTAATAATCAAGATTATTTTCTGGAACCTATCAGGGCAGAATGGCAGAGACTGACAGGGTTATTTCTTCAATTTCAAAATAAGTCCAAGTCTTGAAAATCAATTGTTTTTTCAAGGAAGGTCGTAGGAGGTACAAACTTGAGTTTTAAATAAGTGTCTCAACTTTTTTGCCTGTGAAGGGCTGCATGATTTCCTACACCAGTTAATTATTCAAATGTGTATCTTAAAAGCCTCAATGAATTCCTACTCCTGCACATTAGTTTATCCACCAAATTCCTTTAAAATGTTTTAGCTATTTAATGGACAGTAATTTTTTTCAGAAAAATAAATATATTCCATACTTTCGTCTAAATCTTCTCATCTTTCACATGGTGATTTCAACTTCAGTATTTTCCCTTGCCCTTTTCATGAAGGATTTGTTACGAATGCAGAGAAATGAAATAGATTAAAATCTTAAGACAAACTATTTAAATAATAGTGAAGGATAAATTGTATTCTCTTAGTACACTGTAACAATTACATAATTTTTTTTCCATAACCCTTCAATGCTACTCAACCAACTATCGTATCAAGCATTTTATTAAGAATACCAGTAATTTCCACAGGAAATGGTAAAATTGATAAAATTGAACAGTAAAATCTAAGTATGATACTTAACCTGGAATGGAAAATGAACCTTCTAAGAAAAAGACAAAGAAACACATATTGTTTTTATTTTTCTTCACAGTGTAAAACATAGTTCTGTGAACACTGACATATGAAGGATGACAACATTTTCATGCCAGTAGTGAGGGTTCAACAGCTGTGTGTTCGCTTTCTCTGCTGTATTCTGTCCTTAATACAGACAGACAGCTAGTTGTTTCATCCAGCCATCCAAATTAAAAGCATAAGGAAAAAACCTCAGCCTTAATGAAGAATATTCTGCTTATACCAGCACAAAATCATTATAAGAATATATGGAAGCTTACATTTACTGCTTATGGATCAGACATTGTATCCTACCCTATTCCCTTTTGATATTGACATAAAATATATACAGCCTATCTTCTTTCCTAAGGATTTCTCCAATTTTTTTTTTTTTTTTGGTTGGACCAAGCTTAAGGGATATCTTAGGAAAGGAAAGAAGCAAGTCTTATCTGCTGGATGACTCTTCAATGACTTAAGTGAAAGTAAAAGTTCTCAACACTTCATAATTTTCATCATGATGCATAAGATGAATTATTATATTTTTTTAACCCATAATGTTTCATCGTTAGAAGATAAAACAAAACAACGAGCCTGGAACTATATACATGTTTAGTATGTTTAAATATATGTGTTTATATACTAGAATTGAGTGTACAAATATGACTCTTCAAGATCATCTGTATCTAGGTTCTACATATATTATAAATTGTATTTATCTGTTCATAACGTCACTTGATCAAAGACCCAGCAAAAGAGCAGTTTCAAAAGCAGCAATTATGAACTCAAGTGGGATGATGGCAACACAAGCAAAACAGAAATGCAGTATTTTGTTATCTTTCACAGTAAGATATCTATATATAAATAAAAACACAGCAGAAAAGGCTTAGAAATGATTGCTATAGAAGACAGGTAAATTAGACACAATTTAAAAAATGTGTGCCTCAACTGAGTAGGAAAATAAGGTATAAAGAAATGGTCAATAAGTAAGACAGTACAAAATGACTACGTGCAGATTTGAATACTAGGTTCTTTTCCCTGCCAGGAGCTGAAGACGCTGTACTCCAGCTGTCACTTTGCTTATATCCCTAAGACTCTTAACAGGTCAACAATAAAAACTCTGCCAGCTGTGTACCACTCAGAACTGTATTTTAATATTAATAAAGTATATAACTTAAGAGTCTGTTCAAATTAAGAGTTCTCTTCCAGAAAGCAGTCTCAGAGAGCATATGGAAAGGCCTAAGAGAAAATACAGCAACACCACTCCTAGATGCTTCTGTTTGTATAAATAAGATAAAAACCAAAACCAACCCACAGAGCAAAGATCAAAATCCCAGTTCTTTCCAGGTGAAAGGCTTAACTGCTAGGCTAAAGCTAAGCTCTCCATTGTCTGCTTTTCTTGGTCCACTTCTCGGATCTAATCACTCAAACCTCCAAAACTTAAAAAGCATTTTAGGGTTTCTGGAGGAAGGGAAGGAGGAGAACCAGGGAGAGGGGGTAGGTGGACCAAAACCTAATTTCAGTTTGCATGGGGGATTAGGCAGAATATAGTTGCCCGCACACTTAAAAAGGGATTATGCCATAATTTGGAAGCGAGACAGGCAGCCACCTCCTCAGAATAGGTGTTCTGCTATGTTAGAGCGTCAAGTCAAATGCCCAGGGAACGNGCCCGCACACTTAAAAAGGGATTATGCCATAATTTGGAAGCGAGGCAGGCAGCCACCTCCTCAGAATAGGTGTTCTGCTATGTTAGAATGTCAAGTCAAATGCCCAGGGAACTNGAATAGGTGTTCTGCTATGTTAGAGCGTCAAGTCAAATGCCCAGGGAACGTTCAGGCTTAGTGTAACGACCTCCAATAGTTTAAGATGTTTCCCAGAATATTCAGACTGGATTGAAGTTTCACCTGTGCTCTTCCCTCCGGGAGGCACAAGGGTTACAGATGTGCTGGATCCTGGGGGAGGCCTCTGCCAGTTTGAGGGATCCTGACTGGCCAGCAGACCCATCAGTCTGTTGCCCAGCGGCCTAACGGTTACAGACACACTAAAACCCCCATGAAGGAGGCCCCCATCACCTTGACAAACCCCAACCAGTTCGCAGACCTGAATGTGGGGCACCCAAAAGCACAATAACTACAGACACGTTAAAACTCTGCTGAGACCCCCACTGCCTTGACAACCCCAACCATCAGTTTTGCACCCACAGGCATAAAGGTTACGGGCACACTGCATCTCTGGTGAGGTGTCCCGTGCCCACAACTCCTCCTGGAGGCCCTCCCTCAACAGGCCATGATCTTGAGGTTCAATAAACCACCTGTATCCTGCTTCTGACACCATCTGATTGCCTGTAGTGGATCTGGATATTGGGGTTTATTTAAGAACCACTGATATGAGAGCTTTTACCCTTCCTGATTATCTCACACTCTCACTCCCACCTGTTCCCCTGTTTGCGTTATGCTCATTGGGTCCTGACTTTCCTTTCCAGCAGGGAGACTGTTGCTTGTCCAAGCAAGTTGTCTCAGGTTGTGTTGTGCAGCTGCTCACAGTTACGAATCTCAGGTGTTCATGGCTAAGGTCCCTGGCAATTGTTTCCATGCATCTCCCTGATCTCCATGACCTTCCCCCACTTCCAGGACCTTTCCTCCTGCCAAGATCTTCCCTTTCTTCCTTGAGACAACACCTCTTTGCTTTCAGGAACCCTTCTATTTCGGCACCCCTTCTTCTTCCAGGTACCCTCACCGCTAGGTTCTTGCCATCTAAATAGTCTATGTGCAAAAGCACAACAGGTGATCAGACTCCAAATTGGTGAGTCTGTCTCATGTCTCTTTATTAACTGGAGAGTCCGGGACATGTCACTTTTGTTTAGTCCAGGTGCTATCAAAATTTAAAAGCAGCCCCTATTGCTGCATCTAAGGAGTAGTAGGCTTCTGCTTGAGAATTTAACAGTTCAGGTTTTGACATTCTTGCACAAACACACACACACATATCATCTGCCACATGTCAGAGTCCACAAATTAAGCTATTTTTCACCTATGGCAGCCACATAATGGCTGTCAGTAAGCCACTGCACAATTAAATTGGAATATCAACCGACAATCATAAGAATCATCTCTCAGTCCACTTTCTGCAGAAGTATTTCAGTAATTTAGTCTATTGAACAGTAATTTAAAAAGGGGTTTTCTGTTAAATTCTTCTGACCGATACTTCTACTCTGGCTAAAGATTTTAACGTTGTTCCTAGTTCTAAGGGAATTATGTCTTGCTCTGAATATGAGTTTTACTCATAAAATTAAGCTAAATTCTAAGATAATAAATGTAATTGTTTATTCTGTTCACTTTATTAATCTTTACCCCTTTTACAGGAAGTAAAACATTTCAGAATAATGCAAAACCATAAACAGAAATAAGGAAGGCCATGTGTTTAAATCCTTGGGGTACTCTTACTTTCTCTGTTTCTTCTCATTTTGCTCCACACACTGTTCTTTCCAGTTCATGATGTAACATTATTAAAACTTTTCTAGAGACTTTTAAAATTTTCACCTACTCCTGTGAGATAAGAGTGGTTTTTGTAGAGCTAATTATCCGCGAATCAGACAAATTAGTATTGTCATTCTTACTTGTTCGGATGGTAAAACAAGGACAAAAAGAACATAAGCAAATGGCAGAACTCTATCCTGAGGCATCCCACAGTACTGTGCTTCGAGACCCGATTGCTATAGTAGCACCCGCAATAGAAGCACTTATCATAACTTCTGTGGTACTGCTTCACTGGCTAACTGTTCACACACCACGCTTCTGCAGCTTGGTGAAACTGCACAATACGTACAACTTCTCCGGGCAGTCCCCTGGGTCCGACAGGTCCTGGAGGTCCTTGCAGTCCCTGTGAAATGATATAATACATGCTTGAGGTAAAATTCAATACACCCATTGTAATTCAGTGTAAAGCGTTCTCATATATAAATAGATCAAAACATCTCGCAATAAGAATTATATTCTACTTGGAGTAAGAAGTACAGAGTTTGCTTATTCTCCCTTAACCTAATGTTTAGCCCAATAAATCTTTGGGACTGACACATACAAAATCCGAAGTATGTATACAAAGCAAATACAAGTAAATACAAAGGCACTACCTAAAGGGAATGACAAAACATAAAGAGTAAATCAAGATTTCCTCCCTCAATGGACAGATCTAGAAGTGATTTTTTTAACTACATGGTAGGTGTTCCTTCTCTTTTTGGAATAGATCTCATCAGAAGGACTCTAGAGCACTGAAAGAGAAGGGGACTGAGAGGCAGAGATAAAAGGATGACTTCGTGCAAACCCTAATAATCCTTTGGAGCTCTATGAGCCTCTTCTGGAAGGTATACAGTGTGAAGTTGACCTAGATTTCCACCGCAGTAACAATAATTATTTCAGTAGCTTCCTACCAAGGAAGGCCATTAGCCTCCAAACAGCAATCTAAGGCGTTAGAGTGGAGAATTATTTTTAAGACCACAGTTTCGTGGACCCTATAGCTGCGTTTACTCCCCCTGGGACTTCTTTTGATGATCTAAGGAACTTGGGTACTATCATATTCAACATGAATAGCGTTGAGTGGAGGTTACATTTTCACAGCTTCCAATTCTACATTTGATACAATTCAAGGCATCATGAGAGACTCTCCAGAACATTCATGCTTCAGTTACTTTCTTCAAAGCAAGACAATCAGTGACTACTTTGACATTACCTGCAGTCTCACAGGATTAAACATAGGAACCACTAACGTACTGGCAGTGGTTACTCCTTGCCTCACTGATGGATAAAGAGAACACACCCAGCTACCAGTGGATTTGTAGTTGCAAGATGGGTGATTGCAAATGCAATTTGTAATTGCAAAATGGCACTCATTATACTTGAGTGACCAAATAACATTTGAGATTTGCATAAATATTCCTTGGTGATTGATGCTGAGATCAACAACAATTTTATGAGCTAAAAGTAAAATAGCCATGATCCATGCACAAACTTTTGATATCAACTATTTGCATTCTCTGCCCTTCAATACCAGCTAAAGAGTTGACAGCATTCAGAGTCCTCTTATAAAACAGCATAGAATATAATGGCTGTTAATACCGCAAAAATACCTTTCACCTACCTTTGATCCTGGATTTCCAATAAGACCAGGTGGTCCAGGGTCTCCTGTTTCACCCTAATGATATTGTTTGAGAAAGTAAAAAAAAAAATCCAAATTTACTGTTATGTCTCCCAGTATCACCTATGTACACTAGCAATGTATATAGTGTACATAGTGTGTATAAGTCAAAAAATACCTTATTTCCTTTTGACCCCTCCATTCCAGTTTCTCCCTGAAAATAGCAGGTACAATCATAAGAAGTTAAAACTTCAACTAAGATCACCTAAGAGTTTAATTTGCTACCTTAAAATATTACAATATAGTTTGGAAACTTAACAAACATTGTGAAAGCATTAAAAAATTCCTGATGCCTTGTGCAAACTAAGAAAGGCTCTTTCAAACTAATTCCGTTTGCAGGTCTTCCTAGTGTTTAAGAAAAATTGTTTGAAAACACCACATTTAGAATCATAGAATCATAGAATTGTTGGGGTTGGAAGGGACCT
>RSEF01000003.1:91574455-91602214 GCA_003993805.1 Himantopus leucocephalus | reverse complement strand
AATCTAGTGCCAGCATGCCGCTTTCAGGCTTTTTGCTAGCAAATGTTTGATTTGATTAAGAGCTTCTCCAGTCTAAAGCCTATTCTTCACCACTAAATCTCTACTGGTGACATAGTATTCATCTCCAAACCCACACATTATTACAGTATGCCTTATTTTGGTTATTACAGTATGTTAACCACAAGTATCTGAGCAACCTTCAGTTGTGTATTAAACAACATAATTAGCTTTTGTCAAATGTCATAAGAGAGGACAATAGTTAATTAAAAATAAGCAACATGTGTAAACAGATTCTTACAGAATGAGCGTTCTGAAAATATCCCCCAAAATAGCAAAAAAAGTTATGCACACATAAAATGGGTGTAAGAAAACTTCCTGATGTTAAATGATGCACTGGAAACTGGTAAAACAATTAAAATATTATAGTTCAGCCCGCATATCATTTTGTGAAATAACTGAAAAGAAAGAACCTTCAGGGAACAAAAAAGCATGTACTTTAAACTCAGTTTATGGACTGTACCAACTACAGAAATGCTGAAGAACGGGGCTTCTCCATATTTTATTTATAACCTGTATGAACTTGATGCATGTGTAGGAAGGAGACAATACATATGCTATCCTACATAATCACTGAATCTAATGGAAGTATACAAATAAAAGAATTACAGCATGAATATAGTATGAAAATCATATAAACCGTACATTATTCACATCATCGATTCAAAACATAGCTATACTTACTGGATCTCCCTTGTCCCCCTTTTCAGAAGGCTCTCCCTATGGAAACACAGGGAAGAAGTTAACACAGATTTATTTCAAATGGTAAATAGTACACGTCTGGTTTTGGTGAAGAGTTCTTCAAAAACATTGGGGTTTTTTAACCCTATATATAAAATATAATTATATGGACTCCAAAAGTTTACTTGAGGGGTGATGTTGATTTAATGACAAGACCATGACATGCGTTATCCTTTCAAGCAGAAGCACAAGGGAGGGTCAGAAACATGAACTAAAAAGACAATGTGTACAGATCTGACAAATTCTCAAACACAAGTACTTTATAACTAATGAAATCATGAATCTGTCACATCAACAGAGTAAAAAAAGTTTCTGCCTGCATGAAAACTGTTTATACACAGGGATACGACCAAAGAAACCAACTGGAAGCCTAACAGCTGAATAGCAAAATGCCAGTTATTTGGTGGATGAAGAACTGGGTACATCACGCGTTCCTAGAAAAACACAACATACACCTATTACCAGTAACATCCCTCCCCCTCAAATCTTTCCTGAAAACTTAAGCTTAAACTGAAAGATCTTAAATTAGGAAGTTTATTCATAAATTTTAATAAAGACTCGTGCTTATTCGTATAGCTATTCGTATAGTTACATTTGTAACTCGAAAAAGTACGAATGGCATCTAATTCATGAGACAGTCACTGGTCATAAACTTATATAAACTTAATTTTAAAGCAGTATTCAATAAAAGTCTGAATGTGTTTAAAGTTAAGGAGTTTGTGAACTGTTGGAACAGGAAAATTTACTTGGATACATAAATACTGTCTCAAGAAGGGGCTTGAATAAAGGACATTCTGAGACTGACAGCTTTTCCTATGCCCAAATATATTTTCTTGACTGCGAGTATATTTTCCAGGATTTGATTCATAGTCAGTATGTTCAGCCACTTTCTACTATCACACATAAGCACAGAAGTAAGGAATTCATTTACCTTTTCTCCTTTTGCGCCAGTCATTCCCAATTCTCCTTTTTGACCCTTTTAAGAAAATAAATTATATTTAAAACCTCTTATATTCTAACAACTACAAATAAACTCCTCCTCTCCTATAACTGTGCTTTGTTCTGTGTAAGACACAAAAACCTTAGCTGTTATGTAACAGAAATTTGAGATTTAAACATCTCCAAATTAATTTAAATCAGTGTTCTCTTTAGCAGATCTGCAGGATTCTCAATAAAAAAAAAAAGTTGTAAATCCTGTGACATATCCAGAGCATTTTTCTCTTCCAAGTTTAACAGGCATCCAATTGTCAAAAATTCATTCTGCTGTTAAACAGGACAGATGCCTATAAACAATATACTGTCATATGTTGTGGATTCAGAATCTGACCTCCCCGTAACTTTTATAGGCTTACTACAAGTACTTTTGGTACAGCAAGTCCCTTTGTTACAGAGAACATGCTTTAAATATTCACGATTTACTATTAAAAATACTTTCTGAATTTCAGCTTTTTTAGAGTCTTTTCCCTCTAACCAGCCAGCTCATTTGACTTTTCCTCAGACAGTGTTATAGAAACCACACATAATTCTTCCTGCATTTTCCCCTTCTGGCTATCATAGAGCAGAGGAGAAAGGCTCATGTGCTGCACCTGCAGGATGGCACGATGAGTTGGATATTGCACTACACAGATCAAAGAGCCAACCGTATCCAAAATCTATTCCTTCAAACACTGTTGTGATAAATCAAATAAAAGATACTGTGTAAAGGGTGGCAGAAACACGTTAGATAGGAGCTTTGAAATTTCTCCAAATTTCATCCAAAATGCTTACAATGTCTCCCTTCTGGCCTTTAGCTCCAGGGGTCCCAAGTAATCCTAGTAGTCTTGTATCACTCTGGGAAGAAATATTACCACACAGATCAGAGAACAGAACGTGCCACCATTTATTTACAGTAACAATTTATTTACCATAGTAATTTTATGTAATTTACCAGTATGTAAATTCAGAAGTCCTAATTTACTACTAGAAAGGGATACTAAATGTCTACGCAGTACATCTAAGTAATGTATTGCAGCGACACATCCTTTGTCATGCATTCATACTCCAGTCAGACAGTAGAAGACGAACAAAAGTATAAAAGGGAAATGTCTATGTTGAATATTGCTATGCAAATCCGTGATTCTTTTTTTTCTTAACTCAATGCAAAGAACATATTTTTATGCTCATTATTACAGCGCATTTCTCAAGTATGTTAGAAAAGAACAATAAAATCACTTCTTTCCTATGACAAAACCACAAGCTTTTTACGTTTGAGCAGCATGAAATGTAAAATAGAACTAATTTAAGTCTACTACAGCAGTGAGACAGAAGGAGAGGGAATGAACATGATCAACAGGCTCCTCATACTGCTCCTCAAAGAAAACAGACAGATTTAAGGACCAGGAGTTCAGGTTGTATACTTGCTTAGGCATTACTGCACTGCATCTATTTACTCTTCTGTACAAGGTAAAGACATAATAAAATACAAAGCAAACGGTTTCCTCTTCACAAAGCCAGGCTCAGACTACCTAAGGGGAACACGTTTCCTTTTAATGACAGTGGAAAAAGCAACAAAACCAACGACCCTGAAAAATGGGCTCGAGTCTGGACCCAAGGAGTCCAAGTCCTAGAACATCTGCCACTGGGCTGAGTGGGAACACTGAGCAAGCCAGCTCCCCATGCCATGCTCCAGTTTCCGTATCTCTAAAATGTGAAAACATCACGATGAATAAATGTGCCATTTACACTCTGTCAACATTTTCAGAAGCTGAATATAGCCCAAATATATAGCTGAATACATAATATAATAAAATATAATATAGCCCGAATATATATAGTTGAATATAGCCCGAATAAAATTCATCATTATTTTATAATTGTTAATGTCCCGAAGGATCTTCTTCAGTGTTTAGGGTTCATAACACTGTCACTACCCTAATTATCAAAATCAGCTCCAGAGCAAAAGGCAGATACCCAAAGAAGGGAACCTGAGTATTGCTGAGAAGTAGTTGTCTACCGGTTGACTGAGAACAATCTAGGTGCCTGTTATTATGACTATACCATAGGTTATGATTTATTCTGAGTTGTGCATTTCTTTTACGTACACGGAGGAAAAACAAAGGTATTAGACCAAACAGCTCCTTTATGCTGTATGCATATTTATAGGCCATTTGCTCTTTACAACAAAACATAAGTAAAATATGCCGAAGAAAAAATCTTAGAAAAGTAATAATGAATTATTCAAGAATAATCTATAATTATTATGAATTATAATGATTTTGAAACATTTTCTGAGCAGATTGTGATGTATTTTCAACTGCTTTGTGTTGTGGCTTCATTTTTATGGGTAGGAGAACATTTTAGATTAAACTGATCCGTATGCCCTTTCCAAAGATATTTAGAAGCAGGTTTGACTGAAGTGACCTTTTATCTATGTACAGAAAACTGGTAAGTAAAAAAGATGACAAGCAGAGGCCCTGAAAGCCCAGGAAAAGGATGATAATAGAGGCCCAAGAGTGTATAAACACAAACCACGAGGCATCATTTACCAGTCACTGAAGGAATGTAACCCACAGAGCAGGGCAGAACCAGTTTCTTGGCATAATGAAGAGAACAAAACGCATGTATCTAACACATGCAAAGCATCTCATTTAAGCCGAAAGCGCAAAAGGCATAACAAGAAGGAATATAAAAACGGTCACATGCCTTGCAAGAACAGGCACAAAGGGAAGAACAACGAGGGAAGAAATGCTCCAGCAATCTCCCACCCCATTAAGGATCAATGCTACTACTTATCCTCAGCAGGTTCCCCTCACCTTCGTTAAAGAAAGACTGCTGATCTTGGTTTGCCATTCAGCACAATTTGCTGCTGCAATCAGCAATTGTGTTTCTAGTGCTCTCTTTCACTGTATACACGGATCAAGTAAATTATGCTTTTCAAGACTTGCACTCCAGCCTCCTCATGTGGTAAGGTGATTGATACTGAGCCAAAAAAAGCTTGGTTGCAACAAATTATTTAAATATATTATGCAATTACAACTACTCATTGATACCATACAGAAATCAGAAGAATTTCAAATAATCTGCTAAGAAACTAATTATAGAAAAAAAGACATTAATAATTACAATGGGTCTCAGGATCTCTCTCACCGATTCCCCACATTTCTTGGTAGCAGTTTCTCATGATTGCCAGAAACACCAACGCAAAGAAGCCATACTAATATCCTCAGGAAAAAAAATAAAATTAAAACCTCTATAGCAACAAAAATGTGGTCACAACTTAAACACTTCAAAAAACCAAACTGAAATAAGACCTTGTGAGATGCTTGAGAATATGCATAAAATGTTGGAAATTGAAAAGACCATTTCCTGTGGTGTAAGGAACCTCAAAAACCTCAGAATATCACTGAAATATCATTGTACAAATGCAAATAATTGAGGCACATTGCAAATTATATGCTGGTTGGTGCCTCCAAGGTGCAATGAACAAAATCAGCGTTCATCATACTCCATAATAGTGAGGGGAAAAGGAAAAGTTACTGGTGCATACATTTGTCTAAATGAACGTGCAATGGCAAAGCAGGCAAGCTGTCCTTGTCTTTGATGACCTCTGACGTCTTTGTCTTGTCCTTGATAGGAATATCCCGTTCTTATCATAAAATGTATAGAAACTAATACGTTTGCTGCATCAGTTGGAGACTTAAGTTGACTCTAGGAAGATGTGTACATGTAGTTACACGTTTGCACATTTGAAATCTGCTATTTGAATGAGAAAACCATCTCCTCTCTCATCTGAAACCAAACTGCATTTCCTTGTTGAACAGTTAATTGCTCATGACAGAGTCATTAAAGTCTTCAAACTAGACAGCTGAAGGAAGAAGAAAGTTGGTAAGCTGTATGGGATTTAAAAGATGATTAATTTATAGACACAGAGCAGCTGGTCTATATTTTTCCAGAATATTGTTAATTAGGAAACATAAGACAACTTCGAAATTCTTAGAGCCTTACAATGGTAAGAAACATGATTTTTGGAGACATGCTTGCCAGTTCCTGAAGATCACCACTGTTTGTGTCTCCTCCTGCAGAATTAATCTTAAAGGGACTACCAGGATAAAAAAGATTAATACTCCAGAGATGGGGAATGAGTTATAATAAATACGGTATTGATAGAGGAAACAGGGCTGGTATCAGCGAAAGCTGTCTTTGGCAGGAAAAACAAACTGGTAAGAAAATGAAAGATATAAACCCAAAATATAGAAAATTTCAACACATACATATGAAATGGAAGACAAAACCAGAAACTAATTCTCCTTAGTCCAGGACAGCATATAAAACTATGCTTAATTTATAATGCATGTTCTAAGGTGATACACTGATTTGGAATGGATTAAATATCAGAAATATCTGAGAAATCATTTCAGTGATAATAGCAACTGGAAAGATATGTTTGACATGAATTTGGCTCCAGAATCCCTATTCAAAAAAAGACTTTAGCACTGATCTGGATATGTCATAAAAGAAAAATATCTTGAATTCACCTGCTCTTTATGGTTATGTATTTTAATATTAAAAGAAATGGATGTCTTCCAGGTTTAACCTGTGTGACAAGGTGTGATACACACAGTAACCTTTGTGTTAAGCAAATATTCCTGTAATAGTGCTTCATCAGTCTTTGAATGACATATGATTTTCTAATCAGATAAGTTACGTACTCACTTTGGCATCAATTAAGAAAACTTGTGTGATCTTTGAATTATGATCCCTTACAATGGCAGACACCACCACTGCTTAAACGATTTGAAAAATCTGTGGTAAGAATTTAAAAGCTCTGTCACATTGAGCACTGTTCTATGCAATTCTAACTTTTTTTCTATGAAGTGCTTGTAGCTGCAGGAGGTTCTATAATTAAGACAATATTTTTATTAGTCTATGATACAAACATAAGGACAATTCTTATGAATTTCTAGCAGATCTTTTAAAATTATGCCTTCTTGTCTTTCTAGTCTACTCTTAGGACCATGACAGAGTAGGTCAAGAAAAAAGAAATGTCATGTATGGTTTAGAGCAATTAGGTTTAGAGATGGGGAGCTGGTGCTTTACGCTAACAGCTAGGTGGTCCACCCACCTCCTTTTTGAGTTATACCAGGCAAAAGTATGAGAGTAGAAGATGGATGGGAGGTAAGACACATGGCAGCAGAATAAATGACACAGTAGGTATGTGCCCGGAGTGTGGACCAAGCCTATACGGGGATGCATAAAGGGGACAGGGAAGGACCTACTCTTTGGATGAATTCGGAAAGTGGTTTGCAGGGATCAAAAGTGTGGTCATTTCAATCTTAGATGCTTCTTAGCCATAAACACACACACACACAGACACTATATCAAATCTCCATACCTCATTATAATGCTTATTCAATGAATCCAGAATTCCTTTTAGTCCAGAAGGACCCTATATGGAAAAACATGCATCAGAATGTCATTTTAATTTAACTCATATTATGTCTACATATCTATATTCAAAGAGCAGTGGTCATGTGAAAGGGTTTAGATTTTTATTAGATTACACAGTAAATTATTTTCTGTAAGTTCATTATATCTTTTTTCAGAGAAGAAGCAGAGTCAGTTTCTAAATCCCTGAGTTTTGAAAACTGGAAACTTCTTTCAGAGTGAATTGGTCTGTCAGAGAAGGCAGAGGTGACATCCATATAAATTTTAATACGAATCCCTTCTGGTACGAGCAGCAGCATCTTTGTTGTGCAGCATTTTAAAACTTCACTAACTCTAAGCACAAATTTTGATGTAGAAGCTCCTAGTGTGAGTAAAGAGCTAGATTTTTAACTTAGAAGCAGAAAGGGAAATTAAGGAATGACAGAATTCTCCAAAAGACTAACTTCCTAGTTTTATTAGCATTGCAAGTTTTACCTATACACACGCAAAGGATTTCAACAACGGAGAACAAACTTCCTGCTCAAATACAAATTTAGGATGGAGAGATTAAAAAAATACGCTTGGGAAAAATAATACATTTTAATACATATTCTGCTACAAACTAGGCCCTCAGTGAGATTTTTAAGTGTTATAAATCAGGGCAGAACAGAAAAAGTTGAGGAAAGACCTTATGAACTAAAACTTGCGTAAATTTACAAATTAGCATAGTATCTCCCTTTAAGCTGAAATTTTCATCGTGCAATATGAACTACAGCCACTCATGATGGCTGTAAGAAACATTGGACTACATTAATAAGATTACAATATACTCAGTTAAGTCACCTGGTCTGAAAGAGCTGCACTCAACAGAGACAGGGCACAAAGGCAACTCTCCTTATCTGTGGGTCTTTATAATCATGGACAATTTACTCTCCACAGCTTTTGTGTTAGTGGGGAAAATGTAGCTGGCATATATGCACCCTAAAGACTGCTTTAGGAAATTGAATTCTCTTCAGTTTTGAAAAGGGCTCTTCCTCAAGAAAATTGAGTTTGTTTGTCAGTCAGAGATTGTATGTGAGAGATTAGTCAGAGATTTTATCACACAATTTAATTTTGTATGAGGTCTTTGTTAATTGTTTTATGTGCCCTGTTATTATACATACATCACATGACAGAAATATTCTGGTGTTATGCATCATAATAGGAAAGCAGCTTTCTGCACTTTCAGAACAAGAATCTATTGAAAATGCTAAATCTATGTTCACGGTAAGAGACCTGTAAAACTATTATAGGAAGTCAAGGGTCAAAATCACTTCTTACCCAAGACAGAAATTGGTCAAGATGAAAATATTATTGTTTTCAACTGGTAAGACTTTTGTAACAAGTACTGCTGTAAAATTCACAGCAGGGCAGTGACAATACTCCAAAGCATTCCTAGAAAAAATCAAAAAAACCTTCTATCCATTGATTTCACTTGGACATCCAAGGAAAATACTGAAATACTGTGTATTCATCTGAGTTAATATAAACTAAATGACCATTCCCTATACTTTTCTAAGGAGGAGCTCAACTCTTTACTATTTCAGAGTTGCTGCTGTATAAATTATCAGGCAATTCAGGAAAAAAGATGATGACAGGAACAGCACAGGATTTTGTCACAGATGGCATTCCTCATATCTGATAATTCCACATGTGTATAGAAGATGCTGCTTATGAACTGAATATCACAGACAATCCTTGGTATTTGACAGTTTCGCATCGTGGTACCAGTTGTAAGGATCACTAGGATGTAGTAAATGGATTTGTGGAAGCAGTATAGTTCAACTTTTAAAAAATAATAGCTCTCTTGAGTAAGGGAACTCTGACTACGGCTGCAAGGACAAACAATACTGTCACAAAGCTGAAACTGAAAAGGATTTCTGTTTTCGGAAGAGCATCATTCTCTTGGTGGTATAGATTAGGGTTGGTTTACAAATAAACAGCTTTACGCAAAGAATATTAGGTCTTCACAGATGTTATAATTGTCGCAGTAGTTTAAATGCATTTTTGGGTGGACAATTAGTAAAAAGAAGGAAAATCACCGAGTAGAAGGCACGCTCTTGTCCCACCACCAGAATATGGTAAGAAACCAGAGCCTCACAGCAACGACTCATGAAGACTGAAGAAGGCTTTCTTTCACTCATGCAACTATTCTGCATAATTTCTCTTAGCACCTTTGGAGGGGGGCAGGAGAGACCATAGACAATTTCAAAACAAGAGACTTGTAATTTGTTCTCCTCCAGGAGGCTCACTCTTCAGGAAGTTCACATTTTTCAACATGTACAATTCCTGCATGTCTAACTGGGATCAATGCATCACAAGGGTGGTTCCTAAGTCCCAGTAGCAGGCTAAGCTGATGAACTGTTATTAATAACTTGAGAATTACCATAAGGTAAAGTACTTGAATAAAAAGTAAGACACTGGTTTGATGACATTGAGTGTGTGATAAAATGAGATAGCTACTGTGAGGATGCACATTCTGAGGGTGGTATCTTTTGGCTCCTATCTAATCATATTTTTGAAGTGTTCCAACAAAGCATTTAAATGAGGTAGGTCATGATTTGCATTCTGACAGCAAAGCCTTCTCCGGCAAGATGCATCTGCTCTGTAGGAGTGCACAGAATGGCAAACACAAAGTTTTCCCACATGTAGAAGATCGTTCTGTGAAGCCCTGATGGCTCTCCTTACCAGTAAAGGTACTTCCCTTGAGGTACTGAACTTCAAAAAGATGAGAAACAGAACCATGATTTTGATTAATCAAATAGACTGCTACTTCCTTGGCAAAAAAAATTTCAATCTGATGGAAACTAACTAATATAAGAGAGGCAATCACAAAGTTCCCATGGAGCCTGAAGGTATAAAAAACTAGGAAGATGATAAAGCCAAATTAAAGTCAAATAGGCAGAAGTTATTAAAACCGATGGATCAATCAGTAAGACCTGGCAGAACATTATTGCAGCATACCAGCACAAGACAGGTGTGTTCTGAGACATGATAAGTAAATTATGAAATACGATCCTATGTATTTTACTGTGATTACATTGTTACAGAATGATAGTGGTACTTAAATATTAGGGGACACTAGGAACATTTGAAAGTGACATGAAACATCTCAGGTGCCTCACTCTCTCTTTGTTCCCCAATATTGGAAGAGATACAAGGCCAGAAATTTTTTCATTCATCTTATTTTGTAAGTGAACTGTCACCTCAAATTTACGTTGAAAAGTAAGATAAATATAGTCATGATCTTCTGACTGAGATACTCACTCAATTCTGATTTCTGAAGTTATTGCCAGAATTTTTACTTCAATAGCCACATTAAAGATGGCAATCCAGAACTGGGACTGAACCATGATGACACTGCCTACTTATTAGATGTCTTAACTTCAACACTGTAATCCTGCAGTCTCGAACCCTTGAATCCAGAATCCTGGCAGAATTCTGTAATCCTGCAAGCAGTCAAAGATACGACTTTATTCTCCCTTCTCATTTGCCACCATGTTGTTTCTTTTACTGTTTTTCCACAAATGAAACTGCTGCAACTACACAAGGAAGCAATGCTGTACCTGCCACCAACTCCAACCTCTCAGATATTATTTGTACATCAAATAAATCATTTCTGACAAAACAGAAAGTCTTTGTAGATGTCACAGTTTTGAGAAACAGACATAACCTCAAAAAAAACCCCCAGAACTGTCTCACNCCAACTCCAACCTCTCAGATATTATTTGTACATCAAATAAATCACTTCTGACGAAACAGAAAGCCTTTGTAGATGTCACAGTTTTGAGAAACCGACATAACCTCAAAAAAAAAAACCCAGAACTGTCTCATGACTAAGGCAGTCAAGGGGAACTTAAAGCATTTGGGTTGCATTCTTGACTANTAATAATTTTATCTTTACATCATTCTTTCTATAATAAAATTAATAAAATGAGTGTACACAACAGAAAATACTTTTCTTCAAGGGTGTTTTCCTAAACTCTAGTCTCTTTCTTCCCTTCCATGATGTTTCTCTCCGCTAATATAGCTGCATAACACACTCTGAAGTCTCTACAGACAAAAAAAGAACCAGTAGTACTGGTTTGCAAATGGAGAAGCAATGAAATTAACAGGAGTTGAAGAATTATTGTACAGGCAATTTCTAGCTTTTGAATGAGAATTTTGCACATCTGCCACTTTGGATGTTTTTCAGACTTGCTGCTTTGCAAATACCAATGAAAAGCTCACTTGAGCTGGGTTTCCTTTTTCTTTTTTAATATCAAGTTGTGTAATTGAAAGAAGTGAAGCACACAGAGGGTACAGTTGTATGAATAAGAAAAGAACTGAAAATGTGTCCTGATTGTTTTCCAAAATTACAAATAGTTTTCAGATGTTATTTCTATAGACAAGGCAGGAATAGAAACACAGGTGCTTAAAAGGAAATAGCTCCAAACTGTGAAATTACTGGGTTTATAATATATTTTTCTCCCTTAACTTTTATAGTTCGTCTGCATTTCTGTGAAGATGAGACTGTTGAAAAAGTCTACCTAATTTCACAGTCTATGCAGTAAAATGTGTAACGAGTAAATTGCACTAGTTGCATCTCAAGAACAGGCCATTTTGGAGAACGCGGCACTGCAAGTGACTCAGTGTAATCACTTTATCCATCCATTTCAGATCTGTGCCTGCCCATTGAAGTAAAATACTGTTTTTCTGGTTACTATAATGTAAAAACCCATGAAACTCATGAGTGCAGATGTGTGACTCCAAAGAGCAAATGCAAAGAATGATGAAAGCATGACGTCTACCACAACAGAATACATTAAGTAAATTACATTTTTATATGGATTTTAAAAACTTAAATCCATAGAAACAGGCAATATGACCAAGCCTTGCCAGCCATTCCTGCCCTACCACATAAGCATTTCCACTATTCTTCTAAAAAGCAGCTGAAAGTCCAGGAATACCAGAAATGCTACTGACAATTTTTACTTATCATTGCTTTAATTTTCTGTTTATTGCAATTAACTGATAACATTCATTCACTTTCAAAATATTGGTAGAGGAATGACAGTATTTCCTGAGGCAGAGGAAATGAAATTTCCAAGGCAAACTGCTGGCTACTTAAGATAACTAGTTTGGTGGCACTGACATACGTACTGAATAACAAGAGATCAAAAGTGTATGGAATTAAATGACGAAATTCAAGCAGCCTGTGAACTTCTCCACTGCCTCACGTGCAACACAAATTAAAATTGGGCTTCATTTTTGTTTAAGACTTTAAGGAGTAACACAAAGCTAATCTTCCAAGCAAGAATAGTTGTGAAGATAAAAGATATGAAGTTCAGCCCCTTGCAAAGGTAAATGATGAACTGAATGATGAGCTCCAAGGGCTATAGCAATTGTGAAATAAATCTATTCTGGTTGCAAACAATAACTTTGGATCTGTTGGTAGAAAATAGCAGGTTTAAGAGGATGAATAACCGTGATTGCAGCTTACTAACCTGTGATTTAGCAGACCCAAAGTTTCTTTCCCGCCTCTGCCACAGAGAGCTTCTTGGACAAGATGGCACATGGCCAAATCAGTTGGTCTTCAGATTTCCTACCTTTAAAAACCAGTGCTGAGAGCAATTACTTTCTGCCAAACAGGAACACTGGGCAGAAGTCATGCTCGGACTCACCCCAAAGAATGCTGTTACAGTGGTGGAAGTCTGTAGCACAACTCTAGCTTCGCACTCTTTTTATTTTAAAAACAATCTGATGTCTCACCAACATGGGAACTATTGAGAAATGGAATTTTTCCAGTCATAAGAGTTTCAGCACAGACAGAGAAAACTGGGACTGAAAAGATAAAGTTAACCCTTAACTGAGAAACCAGTAAAACTCCTCTTTCTGTCTAGCTTATCTATGTAAATAGAAATAACTGGCTGATGATTTGTGTACAAGTAAAAACAAAAATGAAAAAAACCCCAACAAATACCACCCCAACACCTCCCACAGATGACCGTAATGCGTAAAACAGTGCCAAACATCATGCAGTTATTTTCTAGGCAGGACAAATAGAATAATAAATGAACTTTTCTTAGAAATCTAAAAAATAAACCAGGCAGGTAGCAATTCTACAACCCTAGACCAGAAAAGCATTGTACTAAAGTGAAGGCTGCAGAACCAAGCCTTAGGCATCCTTAGGCCAACAGTGTATAAATACTAAGTTCAGACACCTTCTGTACATTTGCTTTTAAGTATTGAAAAAAAAAATATTGTGGGAACTAGAAAGCCAATGCATTATACCTAAGCAAAATAATCTAGGTTCTGCTGGTAACCCCTCCTGCGTTGCTAAATCCTGTAGATGTTTTTGTGAGCAGCTACGGCAGAAGAAAGCTATCAGTTCAGTTCTGCAGTCAGATCAAAGTGCTGTACTTATGAGCTCACGGCATCCTACTACGATAGTACTTCTTTTTGTTTCATGAAATCAGCATTTCAATTTCAGTGAAGAGCCATGCAGAGCAGGATAAGAGCACGTGAAAGAGACAGTATCTCTTTCAGAAGACTTCAGAAGAAAACTCAAGCAAGAAAATGTATGAAATACATTTGAAGGGTACAGAGATTTTGATTTCACAATCATAATTTTCAGAATGCTTCTGAAAGCGAAATGAATAGTGTATTTAACAGAAGCTTTAAACTGCTCTCTAGATTCTTTAAAATGGGGGAAGGGATCAAAAAGCACTAGAGGGAGCTGCTGTTCTACTGATCCCGTTTGGATTCCTTGTTTTCAGCATAAATTGTTACCCGCTGGAGTGAGACAAGTGTGAGCACACATCTCAGCTCTCCAGTATTGAAATAACAGAACAGTACTCAAAAACAACATCAGACAGCAAGGATGCAATCCATGAATTCTGAACCAGAGGGGAATAACAGAACACTTTAAAAGTCTATAATATTTAAAAAACCTTAACAAAATATTAAAAGGAGCTGGCGATCATCATCTGGGTAGGCTTACAGAAATATTTTTTATAACCTGTCAATAAAAATCCTCATTGACTCCTTGCCTTTTCTGGGCACAGGATTTGCTCCAGATGGAAAAATGACATAAAAGAAAGGATAAGGGAAAAATGACACAAAAGAAAGGATACCTGGCAGAAAATGGATAGAAAGTCCCACTTTAATTGAAGAGTTTCATCACCAATTACCAATAAATCTACGCTTCTGACACTGATACAGGTTTTTAACCAAAGATGTGCAGATGATGTTAAAGGACTAGAAATTCACGACTAACATCAGGTTTACTAAAAAAAAATCCCCAAAGGTTAAGTTAGCAAAAAAAAAGAGGTATTGAGTTAGAGGTTAGAAAAGACAGATTAGAGACAGATAAGAATGTAAAGAAAATATTAACTGCTGCCATGCCACAAGTAGGTAAAATAAATATTATTTTAATTGATCAAAACTCACACCACTTTGCAGTGTCCAACTTATAGCCCCTTTGACTGTTCAGAATGTGGTCTCATAATCCCTCCCTGCCTACACTTCTTTTAGGACTGTCCTTTATACCAAATCCCCCGAGTATTGCATCCTATCAACTGTTTACCAACTTTTTCCTCAAGGAGGCAGAAATTTCCTTCTTACAGTTTTTTTTTTTGTCATTGCTGAACACCTGTCTGCTCTCCTAATATCTAAATTAAATACTTAACCTCATGGCATAAGCTCATAAATGAATTGGGTAAATTTATTAATTTCAAACACACAGCGGGTACTGTAACTACAGCAACAACTAATGATTGAATCCCTTTTTTCCCCAGTACAAATTTCTTATTCTTCTGAAACAACTAAACACCAAACTTACTTTTTTTGGACAGTCTAATTTTTACATGTCTGGTCAATCTGTTAAGCGTTTTGTACCCTGTATATGCAACACCCTGCAGGTGTGACAGTTCTGCTGCATTTTGGATTGGCCAAAGTAAAGGCTGACAATATATCCATGTACCAGTACTTACCATTAGAAGGGGTAGCTGGAAGCACTATCTAGCAAAATTTAATAGTTTTAGCTTGAAAAAGAGAGGAAGAATGATGGTATGTACAAATTGTAGCACTTTAAATATGGGGATACTGCCAATGCACATTAACAGGCATTACTGCTTTTAGACTATGCTTTTTCTATGCGTTGTATTCTCAGTCTTGGAAGAAGAACACAAGATGATGGTGTAGCTGTATCCAAAGTAAGGACTGCATCAAGATAGTTATACCAGAAAGAAATACCTTTAACCAATATTTAGGCCATGATTGCTTGAAGAATGCTTTTCTGATATGTAGTGCTAGGCTAAAGTACCCATACAGAGCTCCTCGTATGGATGCTGCCGCGCTGACAAAGTTGACCTTCCCATTTGCTGTAAGAAAATCTGAAGTAGGTCTCAGTAATAAAAGTGCAGTTTAGCTTCCACTCAAAATCCCTGGTATGTCTGTCGAGGATCATACAACTTCACAAGCCTGACCTGCCAGCAAATCTATGATGGCAGAAATATGCAATGGAGAAACAGCTTTTCACTGCCTCAAAAAAACCTAAGTACATTCTAAGTACATTAGGTCTAATATTGACCTCTGCTATGGTTTGGTGGTTTTCTGGTTATGTGTGTGGTGTTTGTGGTTTTGTTTGGGTTTTTTTGTTTTGTTTTGTTTTGTTTTTGTTTTTGTTTTTTTTTCTTTTAAAGGTCATTTTTGGCATTTGTATTAGGAAAGATTCTGCATCACTCCTTTCCTCTGTTCAGACTCCTGCTGTCTACAGAACTGTTTCAGCAGTAGGAAGCCCAAACTGTACAAAAGACTCAAATAAGCAAGGCTTCAATATGACTATATGCAGGGGAGAAGAGGGAGAGGGAAGGATTTATAACTACTTAGTTTTATGCAGGATAAATGTACTCCATCATCAAGTCCCCTTTCTGAACACATTTTGCAAAGAAAAGGGGGGGAAATTATAAAATTTATGCAGTTTTGGTTTTAGATGAGTTTAAGTGACATCTGTTTCATTTTATTCATTGTATTTCATGCAGCAGTCTCTACAAATAAGACCAGTTTTCTCTTGCAGTGAGCTTGAAGCATATGAATCAAATATTCTGATGCATAAACTACTGGCCATTACCTTTTTCAGGTAAGCAGAAAAAGGAATTATGAAATCCTTGTTTGACACTAAAAATGTAAGACAGCAGAAGTTTACTTAATCTGCAAATAAATAGCTGTTTTGTATTTGTGCATGGCAGCATTTTTATAATACAATATATATGGAGTGTTACAAATATGATCAAGTCTTCCCCTGCCAAAGGAAGGCTGTGTTCATCTTAGGCTAAAATAAATCCATGCCTGACTTCAAATTTGAAATTATGTGTCTGTTTAAAAAAAAATAAAAAAAAATCCCAAACCTCTTAGATCTGAGCTAAACCCTTTAGTGCTTCATATTACAAATCCTTCCATAGAGTCATGTATTTCTTAATCTTTTTAATTCTTCAGTAAACTCATTTGAACTACAGCTGCGTGCTCATTCCAGTGCTGGGTATAATCCTCCCCACCATTCAGACAGTTGGCACATGCTTCACACAGGCCTTCATCTTTCAAATTACCCCTCTGAGACAGAAATTATCCCATCTTCTACAGAGCATCACGCATTTTACAAAATGAATGAATGCACAGTATTCACATTTAGCATACATGGCCAGTCTTTCTTTGAAATGCCAGACACTTTCTGCTTCCTCTGCTGAAGTTTGCATCTTGTCCTTTCCCTCCTCTGTAGTGTCTCGTACTTGTGGACCCAGTCCTTTTATCTTTGCTGTATCAAAGGGCTAGGAATAGTAGCTGTTTGATGCAGCAGAGTAAACACAAATCAATTGTTTTCAACCATAATTATGATCAGGTAACCAGCTGCAAAAATGCAAACAAAGTTTACTGTTTCAGGATAGAGTGAAAATTTCCCATTCCCCTCATTAGTTACTCACAGGAGGTCCTGGTGGCCCTGGTTTTCCTGGGACGCCCGGTTTGCCCCGTCTTCCCTGGAAACAAGAAAAGAACAACAGACGTTTAGAAATGTTACAGCTAGTGACTGATTTGGAGTAAGAATTTTGTTTAAAGGAAAGATTTATTACCTTGCTTATTATCAAAAAGTTCAAAAACTATCAAAAATGAATATGCTATATCAGCCATGGCAATGCCATCCAATTCTAGTAATTTTATGATTGTTTTTAATAATTGTGACAAACAGTATATTTGCATCACTGTAACATTTACTGTTGCGCTTTAAAGCTATGCCTCAAATGTGAGTGCACATTGATAGGGCTATAAGCAGAATATCTTGATGAAGTGTAAAGAAATTATTTTACCTGAATATACCAGAGCTTGGGATGTTAAACTGTGCTGCAGTAGTCACCCTGACTTGCACAGTAAGTACATATGTGCAATATAACCCAATTAACAAACACCCATACCCTTCTTCTCCAGGATGTGAGAATAAGCAGAAAAATCAGAGATTTATTTGCAAAACCAATTCACCTTCCTCATGCAATTACTACCATCTGTGTGTAGAGTACACATGCAACATCATTTGCATTAAAACTTAAGGTCCATAAAAGTCTACTTAAGTTAACGTGAGACTTTCCACTCGTAGTCATGCACATGTAATTACAGTTTTTCAGTACAGAACTCAATTGAACAACTGCTGTTTTCACACATGCTTTTTTTAAGGATTTTTTTTTTAAGATTAACATAAAAATGGAAGTAATTTACAGTAATTTACATCATTATTGCCAAGCTGAAATGTGATGCACATTTTTTAGAAACAATAGCTGAGAACAACTAATACCNAAAAAAAAAAAAAAAAAAAAGTATTATATCCCTAAAGACTAAACTTTTCCCTTGCATATAGCAAACGTAAATTAACAAAAAGCATTGGGGGGTGTCATGGTGAAAACTTGGCTTAAGAAGTTAGAAAATGAAAATGCTTGCTGACAGCTCACACAACACACAGGGGCATTTCTGTAAGCTGTAGTCCCTACTTCTAAGCCTACTTCTGTTTTTTATTAAATTACGATCTCACATAAACTGCAGAAGTAATCTAAGGAACAGACAGTGAAATCTCAGCTTCACTCTTTACAGGTGAGAGCCTTGATCTGCAGGCAACCACTCTCATTCTCCGTCTCTCATTAATCTTGATTTACACTGAGGGGAAACAAGACAATGACAGTAAGAGTAGAAAATTCCTTCCTCTCACTCTCCAGCTCAACAAGGTAACCCCTTGCCTATATGCCAGGGACTCCCCTGAGAAGCAGGCGGTAGGGATTTGAAGTCCTTCAAGTTGAAGAAAGAACTGAACAAGGATTGTAGGGACATGTTTCATCTGCTGGGCTGTGCCACGTGACATGCACGCTGCAACCACGGTTTTATGAAGGTAAAAAAAACAAACCAAAAAACCCCACAAACAAAAACCAAACCAACAACAACAAAAAAAAAAACCCTCAGCATATTTGGAGTGCCAAATTCCTGGATCTTAACTAGCTGAGACATATGTTATGTGCTGAGCTGTTTAATCCTGCCAGTACTCGCACATGCAAGGCTGTAACTGGGGCAGCTCAGGGTGAATTTTCAGAACCGAAATACAGTACTGGATGCCTATATTGGGTTCAAGGCTACATGGTCCCTCACCACCCACACCCAGCATGTCCTCTGCTGTGCTGGTGACACTGTCCACGCAGCCCTGTGATAAGCCAGAGCTGGGAACCCATCTGGGCTAAGGATAGCCCACAAAAAAGTAGAGATGCTTTAGACGTTGGTCAGTTCATTGATGCAGTTCACTGGGCAACTGAGTAGCTTGCCTGGCCTTAGAGAGAGCACAGTACTGGGAAAGGCACACACGCACAAGAAAAGGGGGGCTGTTATTAGCTAGCCGTGCCACTAGAGAACAATGAACACTCGTGCTTCTTTGGGCCTTGACCCCACACGCCCAATTCCTATTTAGATTTTATCTCCAAAAGTTGAGATGTGCGACTTTCGGACTGGTCTCTAGTTCAGAAATACAGATAGAAACTCACATTTCCCAACTTTTCTGAAAAACAGTAAACTTCCCTTAGAAAGTATGAAAAACAGATTGAGAGGTAATGACACAAGTAACAAACAAATATAAATTGCTTCATACTTTTAAAATAGTCCCTCTGAGTTATAATGATCTATACTGTTGACTTCTTGAAGCACCTTCCTTTTCCTGTTTGGACTTATTTAAAGTATCCTGAGGATGACACTTAAAATCACAGCAGTCTAAACAAAGTATCAAGGAAGTGTCAGGGGGAAGAAGGCAGGGCTTTGACTGGCAGACACAACTGTGAACGAGGTGTTAATTACACAGGAAAACATGGAATATGTTGGGAAGGCAATTTTATCTCTATTTACAAGATGAACTAAAATGTGATTTATTGCATATTGCAAAGTCAAAACTTGACAAACTTCCTGAAAAAAGAGTTATAAAAAAAAAATAAAAATTGGGGATAGTTATTTTTCACTGTCATTTATTAACTACCAGAACACTTACCCGGTGAAACACAGAAGAAACTCTTGCCCTACCTTTTATCCAATAATTATTGGATATAAGTCATTACACTATGTGCCACACGTACAAAAACCCTGTAGAACAACCACACAGACTGGTACAAAGCATCAGCTCTTTCTAGAGAAACAAAAGTCCTTTTTTTCCCCTACAAGCACCCTTCCAAACTGTCTTACATTTTAATTTTAACACAGAAATATGTAAAAGGTTACTACCTTTCAGCAAAGCCTTTCAGATACAGGGATTTAAATGTTAGGGATATACACAGCTCCACCCGCTTGCCAGCACTCCTGCTTCTCTGTGAATTCCCAACATCAGTAAGGAAAAAATTAAAATACAGTAACAGTGTATGTTTATGTTTTTGTTTAGGATAATTAAAACAATTAGAAGAATGTTTTTGATAAGCCCGTTACGGCCCTGCCTTGAGCAGATCACGAGCCAGACTGTGACTAAATATTTGCAGCTTGACTCTGAGTCTTCCTTCTGGCAGGAAAGAAGTGAAAAACATCTTGGTGCCCTCTCTGGTTCGCAGAGTGGGCTCGGCAGAGAGCCACAGCTCCCATCTCCTGCTCAGAAGTGGGTCTCGGCAGCCCCGTGAGAGCGGTACTCGCTGCTGTGCGTGGGGCAGGCAGCCTGCGCAGGAGGCCCATTCCCTTTATTTAGTTGAGTTCACTGAGCAAATATTGAGTTTATACAACCATTAAAAATATAAATAAATATTCTGGGCATCACATACTTGCTTCAACTAAACAAAAAATGCAATACCGCCTACACTAAAAAAAGATAAGTGGTGTCAAAAGTTGTCTAATGCTATTTAGAATAATATCTAAAGAAAAGAAAATCAAACAGTTGCTGGTTATTTCTTTTGTGATGCATGTATTTTTATTGGCAATCTATGTGATAAGAAGTCGTCCGAATGTTTCTGATACTGTATCCTGTCCCCTTGACTCATGAAATGCCTGCCCTCAACTAATTTGGACAGTCAGCTACTTTCCTCTTTTCCATAAGACAAACTTAAGCTACGATACACACACAAATAATTCAAATAACTGCTTGGTCAGGGGCAAAAAAAGATAAAATATTAAAAATAAAATAAATGAGAAATTATATGCTTCAGCAAACCCCAGCTGAGTGCCTAGCTGAAGTATGCGGTCAACTGCATTCTTTATTCCTCTCTTCCTTCGCCCTTTCTGTTAATCAACATGACTTGATGAGCTTTGCCTAACATTAGGTAGAAAGCTGTTCAGAAGAGAGGCTCTGTGCATCCTTCCGTAAGTTTGTGCGCGGATTCTGACTGCTGCCTCTGGGCACCGCTGCAGGTCCAACACACGATGCAAGAATGCAAAATCTATATTGTAAGCCCCTGCTGTATCACGTTGCACCCATCTATTCACATATCTCTAACTATAGAAGAGTAAGATCGCTAATCCTAGTGTCTAAAAATAAGCTGTGGATTATTTTAGGATAAAATAGAGCAGAGTTATGTAGGAATGCTGACATGATTTATGGAATTAATAATTTAAAGAACCCACACTTGAGTACGAAGGGAAAAGTTCTTAGAATAAGCCTGTGTGAATTTTCAAGGGAAACTGCTAATTAGCAGTTCCTGAAACACATCATCACATTTCAAAACAGGAACTAGTTCTAGAGAAAGTAGGAAGCTAGGCTTTAAAGTCTTAACTACGGTAGTTATTATGCAAGATTAATGGGGCTTATGTAACTTGTTTGCCAAGCTAAACTAAGATTCTTTTGAATAATCCTCAAATTCAGACTGACAAAGGGTCAGATATACCCGAAGCAGAAAGACCCCTGTCTCAGGGTGCCCAACCCGCGGACAGCCTGCCAGCCCCTTGGGCACCTAAACGCAGCCATGCGAGTGGAGCTCTGGGCAGTTAAAGGACTCTTTCTCCAGATGCCCAAAGTTGCCACCAAGCAGCCAGACAAATCTCAGTGCCCATGCTAATTTGGAGCATCTTTTCTACATGCTTTCCTTTGCCTCAGTCCTCTAAGCTGATACACTTAGTCCATATAAACTTTCCAGTTTTCAGTCTCCGTTTATAGTCAACCTGGTGCTCCCGGCAGCTCACCTGGAGCTTGCAGAGCTCCAACCAATTCTAACCCAGAGGAAACTCAGTCCAGCCCAAAGCTGGTGATGATCCTCTGCCCCATGGTTTACCAGAAAAAACTTGCCAAGCTGCCATGTTAGGGGAATGAAGGCGGACATCACATGGCAGCATCAGTAAGAAAGCCAGTTCAAGTTGGCTCTTGAACTTGAACTCTTGAATTGGAAACAGAAGATTAGAATTAATCACAAAAATCAAAGCAATCACCCGTCCAACCCAGTTATTCAACAGTGCATATCTACTGGTTGGTTGTGGGACAGGAGAAGGTTCTCCAGGATCCAAATCAACTATTCGACAGTTCACAAAGTGAAAATTCCAAATCTACAACAAATGCACAGTCCAAATACAGAGTCATTATTTCCCATTGTGCATTTAGCCAAAAATTTGGTAATATTGAAAGAGAGCTTTGACATTTAAGCACCTAACTACACAACTGCTGTTAATAAGAGTTTTGTCATTAACTTTGGTAGTGTCACAATTGCTCAAGTTTTTTTTTTTTTAATCCTTAGAAATCTTACAGTTTGGACATTCTCTTTCTTAAATTGGAAATCTATGTCGCAGTCAATGAAACCTTTTTAAATTTAGTAATACAGCGTTAGGACTTGAACGTACAATTGCCTCTTCAATCCTATTAACCTCGGCCTTGTGGATGTATTATGGTAACCAGTGTATTACAAATTAACCTCTGTATTAAACGTTAAACCTGAACAAATTCACAGGAAATAAGGCCAGAAGGCAAGAAATGGCTAAGCCGTTTGCAGAAAACAAGTGGAATTCTGCCCCTCATATCCCACTAAAACCTTTCATAGAAACACCGCTCACAGAAGAATAGAGCACACAGACGCTAATCCCGTTTTGGAAGACAAGCCACTAGGGAGCTCCTCGCTAATGCAGAAGCATTCCTGCACTCAACCTTGGCTTTCTAGTTTTAGGAATGATTTCCAATAAACTCCAGTTTCTTCATTTTCGTATTAATAAGATGCTAGAAGAGAGCGCCTAGCCAGACTATATAATATTATTCGAATGCATTTAACAAACATCAAAAAAAAAAAGTCCTTAAACAGGCATAGTAGTGTCAAGAATTGAAATGCCACAATCTATTTTGCCAACAAACCCCTACACTAAATCCATCACAATTTTTCGAGTGTATTCACAAAAGTGTATTTTAAATTCAAAATCACTTGTAGAAATATTTTTCAACTACATTTAGATATTTTTATAATGAACATCTTAATTTTTAATTACAAGAATTAATTTCTTATTCTCTCATGTTGCTATACCTTTTGCTAAGAGACATTAAAAGAAATAATGATAGNTAGAAATATTTTTCAACTACATTTAGATATTTTTATAATGAACACCTTGATTTTTAATTACAATAATTAATTTCCTATTCTCTCATGTTGCTTTACCTTTTGCTAAGAGACATTAAAAGAAATAATGATAATAGAGTACTGGAAGGGAGCCTGAAAGTTCTAAATGAGATCTTAAAAGTGGAATAATTTCTGCTATTCCATTAAAATTTAGATTTTAATTTCTTCATTGGAAAATAACAAAGAAATTAAAAAACAATAGAACTGTTTTCTTATTGACAAATCTGTCTTCAACATTCAAAATTACAACCATTTTCATCCCGTTTTTAAATGCCAAGGTGGGAAAAAAAATATATTTTTTTAAGCTGTAACCTATCTTTCTGGTTATTTACTTTGCTTTTAAGGTAGAGACATTCTGGTAGAAAAACTGAAAATTCTCTCTCTCTTTTACATTAACCATTTTTAGACTGTTAAATACCTGAGTGAAGAAACTTGCAACACTCCAACTTAAAGATAAAATCCAACTGGAGCTTTACATACTTAAAAACAACTTACATCAAAGTCATGAAGGACTGAGAAGATTAAAAGAGATTCCAAAACTCCAGAGCTGTAGCTGTGAAAAATACTGCTTGCTCTGTGCCAGGAGCCTGACCTACTATGCAGTAATTATCATTGCTCTGTAAAGCTTGTTTTACAATTGGTTGAGTACAACATTTACTCACTGAACTCGAAAACAAATTATGTCAAAGAAATATTTAAGTTCTATAAACCAGATAAATGCAACCTGAATTTAAATTAATTTTGATGTCAGTCTAAATAATTATGTTAAGAAAATCTAACAGTTCCCCACCCATTTATTTAGGAAGATTTTTCACTGTGTCATAATAATTTTATTCTTGCTTGATTAGAAAAACTTGTAATCTCAGAGTAAATTGATTATTAAATAAGACAAGCAGTGCAATTTCACAAAGTCCCTCCAAATACCTAATTGTAGTGAAATCAATGCTGAAACACTGGATATAACGACCCAAAGGACTCCCAGTTTTATGAGGTATTTAATTTATTACTAAAATAATGCTAAAATAACCTCCTCTTAAGTGAAGTATTTGGTATTATAAACACAACAATTGGAAATAAGGAAGTTGTTTCAAAAATATTTACTTCAAGACACCTGCAACTTCCCAAGGAACACAGAGTCAAGAATACGGCTGTGGTATGGTAGCAAGATTTGTAAATGTTTGAACTGAATTCATCCCTGGAACCAGAGAAACCGTCATGGTGAAAAATCAGTCCAATACATGTGAAACATTTCAAAAAATCCTATTAATCCATAAAAATGAAGTGATTGGCATCTATGCTGAGAATAAGTTCGAGCTAGTTAAATAAAAAACACAGAATTGTCTGGGTTGGAAGGGACCTCCTGAGATCACCTAGCACAACCCTGCTCCTCAAGCAGGATCAATTGTCCCGGACTGCATCTAATTGACTTTTGAGTATCTCCACAGGTGGAGACTCCACAACCTCTCTGGGCAACCTGTATCAGTATTTGAGCACTCTCACAATTAAAAAGTTTTTTCTTGTGTTCAGATGGCATTTTCTCTTTTTTAATTTGTGCCCATTGCCTCTTGTCCTGTTACTGGCTACTAACTGAGGAGAATTGTCTCCCTCTTCTTCATTACCTCACATTAGGTATTTATACACAGTGACAGGATCCTTCCTGAGCCTTCTTTTCTCCAGGCTGAAGACTCGCAGGTCTCTCAGTCTCTCCTTTTATGAAAATGCTCCAGTCCCTTTAATCTGCTTTGTGGCCCTGCACTAGACCCACTTCAGTAAGCCCATGTCCTCCTTGACATGGTCTCACAAGCGCTGAGCAAAGAGGAAGGATATCTCCCCTGACCTGCTGGCAATGCTCTTCCAAATGAAGCCCAGGATATTGTTGGCCTTTTTTTTTGCCACGAGGATGCATTGCTGACTCATGGTCTGCTTGTTGTCCAGCAGGTTCTTCTTCACAATGCTTCTTCCCAGACAGTTTGCTTCCAGTGCATACTGATACCTGGGGTTATTGCTCCCTAAATGCAGGATTTTGCACTTCTCCTTGTTGAGCTTCACATGCTTCCTCTTGCCCCAGTTCTCTGCCACGTTCTGTCCCATTGTCCAGGTTATTAATGAAGATGCTGGACAGTACTGGCTGCAGTATTGAGCCCTGGGGTACACCGCTAGTGACTCATCTCCAAATGGACTTTGTGGCACTGATCGCAACCCTTTGGGCCCAGTTGTTCAGCTGGTTTTCAGTCCACCTCACTGTCCGCTTACCTAACCTATAATTTGTCAACTTGTCTATGAAATTGAAGTTATGGGAGACAGTGTCAAAGGCTTTGCTAAAGTTGAGATCACCAATAGCCACTGCTCACCTATCTGCCAAGCTAGTCATTTCATTGTGGAAGGCAATGTAGTTGGTCAAGCATGATTTTCCCTTCATAAATCCATGCAGACTATCCCAATCACCTTCTTGTTCTTCATGTGTTTGAAAATGGTTTCCAGGAGGATTTCCTCTATCACATTCCCAGGGATTGAAGTCAGGTTTACTGGCCTGTAGTTCCCCAGAACTTCTTGAAGATAGAAGTGATATTTGCTCTCTTCCAGTCTTCAGGAACCTCTCCTAGTCATCATGACCATTCAAAGATAATCAAGAGTAGCCTTGCAATGACATCAGCCAGCCCCCTCTGCACTTGTAGATGCAACCCATCAGGCCCCATGGACTTACAGAGCTGTGTCCTCCATCTGAAGCTGCCTGGGTGCAAGAGTTCAACAGCAACCAGCTACTTCTGGGTCCTGTGCTTTGTGACCATCATCTTTAAGGATGCATATGCTGGACAGAGAAAGTCTGCCGGCATCTTCTTTGGGCCCTTCTGCATGAACTGCTTGCATACCTATTGGCTGCTCCTGTTATCACTGCACAAACTGCTGTATTACCTGGCTCTTATATAGTCCTCTTCCTGGTGTGGGCTAAAAGGGTGCTCAACCCTCCCCAATCAGGGGTCAGCTACAGCAAAGGCTGCAGGCACCCTTTGATCAAGGACAGCTGATGGAGTTTGTTACAAGATGCTAGAGCTACCTTTACCTTAGCTTTACATGGCAGCAGCAGGTACCTTCAATTTCCTCAGAGGTTTCCTAGAAGTGCCCAAATCCCAGAAAAAGTGCCCAGAAGCTCAAGAAGATATCAAGAAGGTCTCAAAGAAGCAGAAACTGATGTGTATGTTAGTTGCGTGCTGGGCCTGGCTCTTCTATAGGCCAACTCAGAATGCGAAATGACCATTGCTACATTTCACAGTATAGCGGTCTAACACAGTTGCTTTGATACTTTGCATTAAGAGATTTTTAGGATTTCATTAAAATATTACATTAAAAAATTAAATAATTTTCAGGAAAAAAAAGTATTTATAAAAAATGCATCAAGTTCAGGGAAAATCCCCGCTACAAATATATCCAACTGAAATTAAGCAATAATTTCCAAAACTTTTGGAATTATATTTTGTAAATATAAATTTCACTTCACTGCATTTAACATAGTAAAGGCTGACTCTGGAAAACTCCACGCAGTCTGTAATTATAAGTAGCAGAAATTTTTAAGGAAGTACAGCAATAAGACAAAATTATTTGAAGACTTTAGAAAATTCTTTACATGGGGAGCTGAAGGACCTTAGTCGAATTTTCTCTAAAATAAACGGAATGGTGATTTTATTACAGAGAAAAAACTTTAAATATCTCTTTAATGTAAAGCAGACATTAAAAAAAAAAAAGTTGTTGGAGGCTTAAGCTACNTTAAGGAAGTACAGCAATAAGACAAAATTATTTGAAGACTTTAGAAAATTCTTTAGCTGAAGGACCTTAGTCGAATTTTCTAAAAAATAAATGGAATGGTGATTTGATTACAGAGAAAAAACTTTACATATCTCTTTAATGTAAAGCAGACATTAAAAAAAAAAAGTTGTTGGAGGCTTAAGCTACATGCCCAAGTGCAAAACAAAAAGCACATTTTGAAATGTGGGATTGACAAGAAACACTGGAACAAAGAAATCAAGGAGACTCATAGAAGTCTGTTGTTGATGTCTTTCAGGTGTACTTCTGTGAAAGATATACTTAACTAAAGTGAAGAATATTCAGAAAAATAATGAAGTCCTGCATAAGGCAGGAAGCCAGAAAGATGGCGTAGTTGTCCACTGTGATTTAAATTCCACACAATGCTAGTTTAGCACCCAGTCTTTGTATTTTTTCTCAGTCAGTAATATTGGACCTGGGACTTTTCTGAGTAACATCTAATTACCTTCTGAAGCTCCTGATGTCACTCTGAGCACTGATGTAATAGTATCAAGTTGCTGCAGCAGCAACATGCTGCTCTGAATGCCTGAAGCCAACAAGAGGGACACTGAAAAATTATGTATGAAGATAATACCCACAGAATGGTCTAGTGTCTCTCATGCAGGAATGAGGAAAAGGGAACGAGCAGCTGTCTCTACTGGCCCACTTCTCC
>RSEF01000003.1:91552031-91564696 GCA_003993805.1 Himantopus leucocephalus | reverse complement strand
CGGGATGTATACAGAAGAGGAAAGAAAAAGTGAAAATTGAGCAGAAAGCTAAAGCTACTCTAGGTTTAGAAACTTGGTGATACTGTGAACACCTGTAAACTAATGCTGTTTCACTGAATTCTTACTTACACTTGTGGCTGATATGCTTGCATCATATGTGTAAAATTTACAAGTAGGATGCGACATATTGTTTACTTTGCTGTTTAATATCATACCGCCTGTGTCCATGTGGCTGTATTATGGCACAAGGAATCAAAGGCTAAAGAGATTTCCTTCTCTATATAGCACTTTGGTTTTGTCTAAGTGACTGGCTGGTCCTTTTGAAGGGGAGGTTTTCTGGTTTTACTCACGTTTAATACTTTGTTCAAGCTGAGAATATATTTGCAGAGAAGTACTAAATGGAATAGATTAAAAATATTTTTAAATGGCTTTGTCGATATCTTCTGAAATAAATATGATAGTATGTATAAGCTTTATACTACTGCAAGAAATTAAATTCAGTGAGTCTATAAGACCATGGTATTTGCTCTGATTTACAGTATCAAATTTTAATATCAGTTTCACACCTTTAACCCCTGTCAAATGAGTATCAGGGTCAAATGGAGTGACCAGAACTGTTCTGACCCTAATGTAGGATTGAATTCAAAGCATACTGAGGTCTGTAAAAGATTTCCATTAATGGTACTTGGAACTGAATTGTGTCCTTAATGATTTAAATTCACAGTCACCATGGATATAGATGATGTCAAAATCTAGTGCTATATGCAAATGTTACAGGGAGCATTTCAAAATGCATTTTCTTCATTTATAAATAAAGCTACTTTTTGGTGGTTAGTATTGACAATCCTGTGTTTCAAGGAAATCCTGTATGGTGTACCATAAGTTATCATTTTTATAGGAAAGTACTTCTTTACACTCTATATAAATTCTGTTATGTCAGGAGGGTTGAACACATGTCTAAATATATACATCTATGAATCTGTGTCTGTTTGACAAATCACAGTGATTGCTGTAAAAAGATTGAATGTCTGTGTATCAAGAGTGGATTTTTTATTTGCTCTTTGCATATTCAGGAAGCATAGAAGAATACAGTAAGGTAATTTTATTACTCTAAAGCTCTCATTATGGAACAAATAAGACTTAATGAAAGAGCAAGAGATGGGTAGTAGTTTTTATCTTGAGAAACAGAGTGATATTTTAACTCTTAATCTTTAATCTTTAGCTCTCAATTGTAAAGGATCATATCCATGCTAATAAGGCTTCTTCTAGGACTGACATTGCATCTCGAACATTCCGTTTTGTCATTGTCAAGTTTAGAACTAAAAAAACGATTATTTCCTTGTGTCTACCAGATGATGTTGTCTTAGTTACTGCTCTAGTCAGCAGTTTGAGAATCATAAAAAGTCAGCTTGTGAGGATATAAGGTAGTTTTAAAAGGTCCTTATTAGTAGACACACTGTATTAAAAACCAAAATCTCATAGAAGTAATTCTTACAGAGAAGAGCAAAGTAGTGGTCCCTATTCCATTACAGAAATGGGGTTGGTACTACTGATCAGGAAGAGAGAAAAAAAATCTTAAACGTAGAGGAAAAAGTCCAATTTAAGGACTAAAACCTCAAAACAGCATAATTGTGCACACTAGGAAAAAAAAAAAGGTGATTATGTTCTAAAGGGGATAGCAGCTTTGCCTAGTTTTGGAGTGCAGGAGGGAGGTAGTTTTTTTCACTTGGAACAGTTCTAACTAAATAATATTTTTAGCAACTCCAGTACACAGTCTTTTTAAAGTGNCTAAATAATATTTTTAGCAACTCCAGTACACAGTCTTTTTAAAGTGCTTAAAGTTAAGATTGTAGGCTTCTGTAATTTTTAGGCAATATGATTTTTATTTTAATCCCAGTGATATTCAAGGAAGGCATGACTGTATTTCTTTCCATTGCAAACCCATCGGCAGTATTTCCTGTAGTGCGAGACATGCGAGACATNATTTCTTTCCATTGCAAACCCATCGGCAGTATTTCCTGGAGTGCGAGACATGCGAGACGTATTACATCTAAAGGTCTTGAGATGCTTGAATATGGAAAGTTAGTCTGGTATAAGCGTGTCTCTGTGTGTTTTCAAAAAGTCACGATTTAGTAGTCATTACCCTAACTTATGCGACCTAAGAAGCATTTTTTATTTCTTTATTTTATCTAATAATTTTATAAAAGGACCTAATAATATGAAGATGTTTGGCTCAGTGACTAAAGCAGTGAAATTCTAAGCCATGGTAAGGACAATGGTGTGTTCTCAATATGTTGTCCTGTGCTGAGCTCTAAGAGATTTGCATCAGGTTTTTTTTCATTTGCATCATGTTTGAGTGGAGCTGTGCAAATCGTTAAGAGGGATGGGGATTCTGCTCTGACTTTGGTTTTCAGCTGTTTCTATAACTTTGTCATGTAGTTGCATGGTTTTTAAATGATACTTTTGTATAAAGCATATTTCTGTGATCTTTACTCTGTCCGTCCTCTGTCATTGCAACTATCAAATATCACAGGAATTCTTGCTTGAATAGGATTTGAGGGTGGGTCTCTACACTTTTCTATAATGGTTAATCATTGTATTGATCAAGAAAATGAATACAGCCTGAAGATCTGTAGCATTTTTATACACTCTTTTATAGCTGCAGTAAATAATATTAGGGATAATATTAGGAAATCTAGCAAGTAAATAAGAAAAAAAAACATATTATGTGCTATTGAAATTTATGAACCGGCAAGATAAATGTGCAATGATTGTTTGTCGTATAGAAATGATCTTCAAGAGCTAATTCATGCAAAACAGGTCTTTCTCCCTGTATCTGCTTCTGTTTGGCTCTTCACAGCATGATCTCTTTTTCATAGCTTCGACAATGTGGTTTCAATTTTCAGAAGTCCTTTAATGAGAGTTTGTGATAATCGTCGGTCGATTTACATGTAAAGAGCATCTGTAAGCATAACTGAACTAGTGAGGTTGTACATGTTTCCAGTGGCATCTGTTTATGGCAATAGGCCTTATGCAGTGACCTTTAGGAAAAAAAAAAAGTGCGACCAGGATTAAGTATTGCTGTATCATAGCTCGTGTTAGAAAAAGCTGCATAAGCGTTGTACATAGCTTGTAAGCAGGGTGAAGTGCATGTGTGTGTGTGTGCGCTGATGTTTCATTAAGACTCCACTGATGCTGAAAGGGGCTTACTTGTGTAAAGTTCATGTGTATAATATATGTATAAGTCTAATGGTAGTCACATCATAGAGGAATGAAGTATTTTGATGTCCGGTGTTTGCTTTTAACAAATAGGAATCAGAACTTCGTACAGAAGATCAGTATGTTGTCAAGTGATACATTTGAGTTGCAAATATCTTTTTATATTTAACCAACTTAAGATCCTAAAAAAAAATGAATAGCTAGTCAAAACTGTTCTGTGTGTATGTACCTGATCATTGAAATGTCATTGCAGTGAGAGTATGTTTTGAGTAATGGTAAAAGGTCAAACCCTCTCAGTTAAAACCTTTTTTCAGATCCATCAGTATAAAACTTGAGTGGCAGAAGAAAAAGAATAAGTCATTTCAATTTTAGATTTCAGTCTTTTAGCGTTGTTTGTTTTGTCTTCATATTTCTGGTTTTATTTTGAAATTATTAGGTGGCACTGCATATTTTGAGGCAGCTTGTGGAATCTTTACTCACGCTGGAGATTTTTTTCAGCATTGCTAACTCTTGCAAATGAGTTCAAGCCTCATAATCTTTTATGTTTTCCTTAAATACCGATTTTCAGTAGTCCAGTGGTAATCGAGTATTATAGATTTCAGTTAATAGAAAATAAATTTGTAATACTCATTATTGCAGAAGAGGCTTCAGAATCTAAAATAGGGCTATGTGGTTCAGGAGTGAGAGCAATTTAAAGATTTTTATGTCATAAATTTGTATATGACAATACTGCTCGAGCAGAATACTTAAAGAGTCCACAATCTGGTTCTCAGTAACTTCATTCTTCCTGTTAATTTTAAAGGAAAAGTCACAGGCTTTATTATTTGTCATGGTTTATCATTTTAATTTTCTACATTACTTTCACATATGCTGGAGTACTGCCTACTGTACATGCCATTGTCACTTATAACACATTTCTTTATCTAACTTTAAATTTGCTGATTTCTTTTTCTGTTTCCATCATTCCGTGCATTTAATTCATTGAAGAGCAAGAGACTTTTAACTCTTCCACAAAAGGTAAATATTTATGTAATTTTTTACAAATGTTTGGCAACTGTTAATACTGTTTTTTTCTCTCAATATATTCCCTGTCAGTATATGGTATTTAGCTAACAGTGTTTAACAGGCAAGAAGGTTGTTTCTCAATATCTATATGCTATCTGATGCCCCTCTTTAGAATCTGAAAATGGTTTCTCTTGTGATTTCTAATTTTCCTATTGAAATGCAATGCACTGGATTTAACAGGAGTAGTCATGGCATTTTACATGGCTCAGAAGTCGCTCGATTGAGTTGAAGTTCACGCAAAGACTAAGTTTTGACCTAAACTCTTCTTGTGCTCTGCACAACATCTGCTTCTGATGATGCAGCCATGGTTCTTGGCATCTGTGAAGGATATTTTGTAGGTCTGGGTTTAGGAATAGTTGAAGGTGTTGATGGCCAGAAACTATCCTTCGTATGCAGAGACATTCTGAAGAATGAGCTGTGTTTTATTTGCATGACAAGCCCTCGACACTCAGAAAGTTAGCCAAGTTGTAGGGCAAGTTTCTAGGGGCAGACATACAGCACTCACCTCTTACGAATTTTTTGTGTCTGTGCTGATACCAGTGAATCGCTGAGCTCAAACAACAGGTATCTAAGGCTGTCCCACAAAGTGAAAAGTGTAGACTGTCGTGTCCCTATAGAGGCAATGTTGCAGAGAAGTCCTATTTTTTTTTGTCTTTTTGCTGAGAGTAGGACTTATCTCAAAATCGGAATTATGCTTGCAGAGAAAACATGAAAAAAAAATAATTCCTTTTAATGTTAACAGCAAAGTACTATGCTGCATAAACATTAATAGCACAGATTAACCTTTTCTGACCTTTAGTCCTGAGTCCTGCAGATCTTGGGAAATTCTGGTCTGAATCCAGGCTTTGGTGGGTCAAAGCCAAACTGTGAGTTGAACTTGAATTGGAATATCTCCTACAACTTCTTTACTTTCTGAAAGGGTGAATCCCACTGACACATTCATACTTGCTTAGGTAAAAATACAGCAGCTGTTCCACTAGCTATGAACTCCAACACCCATGCCAATAATCAGGAGTATGTTTACATGATAATGTTAAAAAAAGACGAAAAAGAAATAATATTTAACTTAGCTATTAGCAATTACAGGTTATTTTGCAGTGTAAAGAACGTACTATGAAATGTCTTAAGAAAGTGCTAGGAATGGTTGATTTTACAAATGATTTCTGTCATTTTTGCTTTCTTCAGTGTTTATATTTCTCTCAAACAGAACAACACAAATCAATCATGCCAGTTTGTTGTTTATGTTCACAAACCTTGCCCTGTGATTTTGACTACGGTGGATGTTCCATTGTTTAAAACAATTGACTTTATGCAGACAAATTAGACCATGCCTGTAACAGGTTTGTAAAAGATCTTGTTTCCACAAGATTTGGATGGATCTGGCCCAAGATTTTGGAGTGTGTAGAAGGTGGTGGGGTCTTTACATGCACAGATTCCTCTGGCTCAAGGGAACTGAGGGCAGCTGCAGCCCAGAGGCAGAAAAGAGCTGGGCAAAAGAAGAGGAGCAGGAAGAAGTAGAGTGCTGGCACTTCTAGGGGATCATGAATAACATAAGTTAAGCTGTCTTACATTAGTAGCCCACTGTCACCTCTGACTTTCCCCAGTGCACAATAAGAGATAAAAAGAAGAGACAATAGGTGAATGGGAGATGGGGATGGGGGGTTTACAAGATAGTATGTGGAGAGAGACATAGGTATGAAGGAAAGCATATACTACACACGTGAACAACACTGACCAGATAAATTTACAACAAAAAATCAAACATCTGTTCCACTTAATCAATGGGAAGGGTTGCGATAAGGTCTTCAGCAGATTACAAAAACGCTGACTTGGATTGCTGCCAAAACCAGTGGTTTACTTTTTTCAAATTTTAAGAAGTATATGTTTGTTTTCTTGTTGTTTTCTTTTAAATAGAAGCTTCTGTTTGGATCATCACTGAAACTCTTTGAGGAAGAACTGAGTGTTGCATCAGCCAGTTCAGATTTTTATATTGGCTTATCTTCCTTCTGGAGTGAGTTATTAAACTCAAGGTGGCCACCGTGCCTCCGTGTGTACCGGGAGATCCAAGCTCCTTTCCCGGCTTGGCAGTCTGCGTATGTGCTTTGGTCATGCCTCAGTTCTGATTTGGAGGAAGTCCAGAGCGGTATCGGCTCCCATAGAAAGAAAACCCATGCACACAATCTTAAAGAAGCCACAGCACATTCTAGTCAGGTAGAGACTGCAGAGCAGGCTCCAGAGCACATCTCCCTCACTATCTGCATGTTGCTGATAAGTACTTTTTGAAGTCGTGTATGCAGAGAAGTGGTAACAAGTTCTTTATCTTAGCAACAAATTGATTGTTACTAATCTTATATTTCAAAACATATATCTGCTCATGATTTCAAAATTTTGCGGTGTTTTTGCATTTCACGGGTGAGTTTGCTGTGGGTTTTTAAAGTCATGAAACCTACCACAGGGCTACTTTCTGTGTGTGTATTGCAAAACTCATCCTGAAGGCTGAACAGAAATAACCTGGAGACTCTGTATTATTTCTGAAATGCGTCATCCTGGTCCAGCACCAGTGTGAGTTCTCTCTGCTGTGCAGCACAGCCAGCTCCCCAGTGAATGCTCCCATCCCTCCTCGCTTCCCTTGCCCACTGCACTAGGGGATTCTCCTATCCAAATCTCACCATTGCTTTATTTCCCTGCCTTTGTTCTTGACATTGGTTCTGCCTAGTTTCTTCTTCAGCTTCCACTTCTTACTTCCTCAAACCAGACACTGGGTTTTTTTCCCTGATTCCCACCCACAGAGCATCTAAGCGGCACAGACAGATGAAGCTGCTGGCTTTTGCTTTGCAAAAAGGCTCAGTGCTCATGCCTCTAGACTGCATTGTAGCTGTAGCTGTTTGTCATTGTTCAGCTTTTCTTCTTAGTATTGAGACTGAGAGTGAAGAATAGGTCAGATCTCTGTTGGCTTCTGGGATAAGTGCAGTTCCCTGTTGCCCTGCCAGAACCTGCTGTTTGTGCCCCAGAAACACTGTTACTGTAAAATAGTTTTTGTGGGATAAATTTTCACTTTAGCTTACTTTTCAGTACCTTCCTTGCGTAAGCAAATCTTTCTGTCATTTTAGAGTTCTAGACTTTCTCCCTTAAAGTTTGCATCATAAAGGATGTGTGATATCTACTGGTAAGGGTTACAGCTATCTGAAATCTTGATGCAAATTTCTTCTTATTATGTAGCTTACTCCAACATTTAATAGTGCAGGTAAGACTTGGAGGATTTCCAAATTATACTGTTTGCCTACGTCTCCTTTCTATCTTGACCAGCTTGAATAGAAACATGAAGTGCCTCAAGCAAATTCTGTTTGTTGCAGACCTCACCATTACAGGAAATGGTATAGCCAGTGCTAGGACATCCACAGGTTTTCTATAGTCTAGGAAGAACCAATATGGTTATGTTTTAATCACAGACCAGGTAATGTCACCAGTCATTCTGGCATTAAGCCCATACTTGGGTTTGAGCAAGAATGTCCTGTTAGAAAGGTATTTTCACTGAATGACTGAAAACGATGGAAAAGTGTTCCTGTGCTTAACCACCTGACTTTTTAAACATATGTCTTATTACTTATCTGACTTTACCTAACTTCATAGCTACTGGGCATTATTGTACCTGTATCTGCTAAATTGAAGAGCCTTCTATTGTTAAAGTCTTCCCACATGTAAAAAATTATGGACCCTAATCAAGCCACATATCTCCTTTCTTTTTAATCATTTCCTAAATCTGTTTCTGCAAGACCACATCCAAAACTTCGTATAACTCTTATGACTTCTCTCTGAATCTTTTTCACCAACAATATGCTTGAAATAATAGTCTTCCTAAAATATCAGAATCTGTTGACCTTAGATAAGTTATCCTCCAGTTTCTATTGGTTTTTTTTGATGTCCTAAAACTCCCTATCTCTGCATGGCATTTAAAAATTTGTTGTTCTTTTTGTAAGTATGAAGGCTTGTTTTCATGTACCTTGCTGAAATTTCCCTTGTCCTTTCTTGCTTTATTATTTGCTAGACAGCAGCAAGTCTCCACTTCAGAGATAGCGATATTTTTCTGGAGATACATGTGTAGCACGTACAGCAGTTCAGTTTTGGGTATAAGGTGGTTTTTCTTGGAATTTGGTGATGGTCACACTGCTACCTAGGAGGTAGTTTCGGTGCTAAAACAATTCTAATCCCTTTCTTCAAATGTATGAGCAGGTTCTCTTTAGAAGTTATTTATTGACAAGATTCACAGCTTTAAAAAGTCTACAGAATGTAGAGTCTCTTTGATGATCATAATAATGTGAAAGAGGTGGATACCTAAACAGTTAAGCTCAGGAATTAAAAACAAGAGCTAGAAAGGCAGCTTTAGCATGTTTGCTGTTCCTTGCTAGTTCAGTATTGCTGCCTGTGGTACAATCCTTATTTAAATGAGCTCACATACGTTTCATATGTTACACTATCTGCTTAATAGATTTATAGCATCATGCCATTTAAGAAATTTCAAAAATAATACAGAGTTTAGTTCCCCTTTCAAACCTTAAATAGGGGACTTAAAACCTTAAATTTACTTCCATATCTTTTGCACCAGTCATTACTGTTCGTGCAGCTTTTGTAGCTCTCACTGATTTTCATAGGATCGGTCTGTTGTTGATACCAATGCAGGTTGAATTTACTTTAAAGTCACATTTCATGCATTGTTAGATTTACATTCTGTGGTTAACAGAAATATGCCATGTGATACATTCTGTCTATCTTTTAAAGTATAAAAAAAAAAAAAGAGAAAAGTTTATCGGCCCTATTATACTTGATATGTTAGTATAGTATATTGCGTATGGTTCTGTTATTCTGTACATAATTGAAAAGGTAGCATATATTCTGAACAGTTAGGATTCTAGCCAGGTCTAACTTCTCTATCAGTTAACCAGCAGACAGGTGTTGAAATATGCCCATACTAGTTTTCTGAGCATAGAAATAAAGATGAGGGTTTCAACTAGGTAATGCCATTGGATATAACTCTATAAACCGTACCATTGTGCTGTCATATTAATAGGAGTATGGCTAGTACATAAATTTTTAGTAAACAGATGTCTTAGAAAAATTAAGAAATGGCCATCTCCTTTAAGAAAAAAACATTCATTAGCCTGTCCTAATTTTCTTTGAGTGTAGGGTGCAGGCTGAAAATGAGTTCTGTGACTATTTTCTTTAGCTTATTCCTTACCTACTTTAAGTAGCATATTATGGGCTTGTGTATTTTAGACAATCGAAGGACAGCATGTAGTTTATAGGCTGTCAATAAAAGAAAAAATATGAACTGCATTTAATGTTAATCAAATCTTCTTTTATCACAAGAAATACAAGCAAGTTTTTTAATTACTTTATGAGTAAAAAAACAACTCTGCCATTACGTGCCTATATTAAATTGTTCTTTTACTAATACCATGATCACCTCAGCAAAGATTGGAAATCCAGGTATTTATTTGTACTTCCAGCATGTAGCATATTTAGAATCCTGTAAGATCTGTTATGAATTACAGCACAAGGTACACAGTCTTCTCAAGGGTGTTTCCTGAACGACATGTAAGGAAGAGACCCAGGAGAAGCTGATGGACCTGCTAGCCTATGGGATGGGAGATGGTCTTAATCTTTGTAGACCATGTCTTCTTCCTTTGAATCCCATTCCCAGTGGAAGCCAGATGGGACTTAGCAGTGAGTTGAATAATAAACTTAGTAATAGTTAAGGTAACTTTTGTTTGTCTGATGGAAGACCATTCAGAACTACACTGGGCAGTTAATTCTTGGTAGCTTGGTGTGGTAGGTTGACCCAAGCCAGCAATTAAGCACCCACCAGCTGTTCACTCACTCCACCCTCCCTGGTGGGATGGGAGAGCAACAGTGAGTAAAAACTCATTGGCCAAGAAAAAGACAGTTTAATAAGTGAAGCCAAAAAATGAAGAAAAAGAAAAAAATCACAACCCCCACCACCAAGTGATGCAAAAGCAATCACTCACCACCTCCCACCAGCAGACCAATGCCCAGCCAGTGTCTGAGCAACAGCTACCTTGGAAAGACTACCCACAGTTTTATTGCCGAGGATGTTGCTATGTGGTATGGAATGTCCCTTTGGTCAGTTGGGGTCAGCTGTTCCAGCTGTTTCCCCTCCAGCCTACTTGCTGGGGGGTGGGCAGCATGAAAAACAGGGAAGGCCTTGGTGCTCTGCAAGCACTGCTCAATAATTGCTAAAACATGGGTGTGTTATCAACACTGTTTTAGTTACAAATCTAAAGCTCAGCTTTGAGCTGAGTACAGACCTCCATCCCCGCCAGACCCAGTACACCTGGGATTACAGGAGTCAGACCAGTTTATAAATATATTAATGTAATTGAAGTGTAACATTTTGACTCCATTCGTGTGTCTGTCTTTTCTCTCCTGCATGGCTTGATTGTTTCTGTACATCATTGTTGTACAGCCTTCACGTGGTTTAGTAGTGGTAAAAGCTTTAGCTCTAAACTTGCACCCCTTATCTAAGCAGTCTGCTCAATGAGTTCTCTTTTTTCAATTGCTTATCCTGATTGATCTCACATCTGAATCATCATCTCTTGAAGAGATGAGAGTTACAGCTCTTTGAAACGTGACTTCTGACACCAAAGAGAGTAACATGTTGACACAACTGGTATTGGTGGTAGTTGTACCGCTAATTTGAGACGCTTATGGTAAATCTCCGTATTTTGAATTCTAGGGCCACTGTAGAATTTAAAGGTCTTGGGATTACAGTGCTTTGATCTGTAAAGTACTCTGTAGTCCTACCTCTCAAGAGCTCCAGAAAAAGCACTCTGTAAATACTGATGTCCTAAAAGAAAGTAGATCCATATTTTTCTAAGAGGCAGGTTAGGTTCTTGAAGTATTGTTTATGTCAAATTTTCATTAGCTGTGGTAACCAGCTGTGTTCCAAGAAAGTAATGTGATCGTACGGTGGTGTTACCTATGGTTGTCACAGCTTCTGCTAATGTGCTTTTGCTCCTGTGTTAGATTTTTTTCTGCTTCTTGTGATTAACATGTAAAGAGTATACCAGGCTACTTATCAGGCAGATTAAATTTTCCATCACAGAACTGAGCTAGATACATACACTCAGATGTGCATGGTAGACAAAGCTGGAAAGAATGCAGTGGTATTTTGTAGAGCAGACTTACATTTCACACAGTTGCTTGCTTAGAAATACATTAACAGCTAATTGGTGCTAAATTGCATTTTACTCCATGCACAAAACCAAATTTCTGCATTAGAAAATTTAGATTTACTTCACACTCCTAGTTAATTGTTCTCATGGGTTTTTTATATAATGATATCCAATAATGTAAACCAGAACATAAGGGTGTTGTTAAGCATTTAAACATAACAAAAATCAAGAATTTACAGAGTTAAGGTTGAATATTTACCCAACCTTGACTGCAGTGATTTTCACATACAGTCACGGAAATAGAATCTCATTACATAATAAAATATTCTTTTTCAGGTATCATAAGTAATACAGAGTAACATTATACCAGATAAATTATTTAGTATAACATATAGTTGACAGGTTGAAGCACCTAAAAGTCACACAGTGAAAGGGTTATTTTTCAGAGTAACTGTAATCTGTGCACCATACACATATAGGGCTAAATTTTTAAAGGGGTCTCAATTTTCCCTCTGATTTTATATCCTCAGTCTATTTCGTGCATGTATGATAGGATTAAGATATCTGAGTTTTTTACTTCAGTCACTAATTGATATATCTTAATCCTTTCATATCTGTCCTTAAAATAAGAGGCCATCTTTAAAAATTTCACCTAAAGTGCTCAATTTTGCCTTCAGATACCTCCATGCAACTTCCATTGAAGTAATTGGAGCTGTGCCTGCATATCTGATGGTGGAACTGGACTCATTGCCATTAAGGTACACATTTACCGACATAATTAGTCATCTGGAATAATTGCTGGGCCCAGTGTGACATTCTGCGTGTGCAGAATTTCCTAGATTGGACCCTCTGCGTGTGGGAGATTGAAGATTACGATGATAACTTTATTTCATTCCTTAAATTTGTAGCTGTAGCAGAATTCTAATGTAATTTTCTGTATTAAATTTTCCTATTTTTAAATGAGAAATGTGGAAGGAGGACATGAAAGCAACATATTTTTCACAGTGATGTCTTTGTATATTTTTTCATATCCAACCAGCGCACAGACATTCCATCATTTCCACAAGCACATTCCGGATGGTATAAGCATGCACAATGTGATTTGTGCAGTAGCACATAGTTTAAAATACCCAACTCTGAGTGTACTCCTTTTTTTTTTTTTTTAATATCTTCTTGCTTGCAAGGCACAGA
>RSEF01000003.1:91539097-91551931 GCA_003993805.1 Himantopus leucocephalus | reverse complement strand
AGAAAACCTGAATGTGCAAATTTTATCCATTGTGCCATTTCATTTTACCATAATAGCTCATACTCTGTGTGCAGTATGTTGCTAGAAAAGGAAACAGCAATATTCATACTTATTTGATATTAGTACATAAAAAACATCTTCCACAACCATTAGGTCTACATCGCGTTTTTCAGAAAAGAGCGGCACTCTTTGCCTGATCAATTTATTCTTAAGAAAGAAAGAGATCATGACCTGTGCTTTCACATTTCCCGTGGCGATTATTTTCATTCTTTACTCACTGAACTATGAATTCCAGAAGCAAAACAGATTTGTGATATTTGTTATTAATCTATGTTAATAATGCACAACAATTAATATAAATCACAAAATAAGAAATGAGTAAGACTGTCAAAATGTTGTCAAAATCTTTGCCCCCGATTTCTTTAGCTGAATACAAACTAGATATGTGTTGGAAACTACCTCGACTCGAATAGAAATTTTAAAGTAGACAAACATATAAGGGTACTAGAAAATTAAGGCAATTAAACCACGTATAATAATCCACCAGTCAAACTCTACTGGATTTCCCAGACTACAAACAGGCTTTCATTCTCTTCTGTTGCTTTTTTGGTAGAATTATGGTATTGAACACATAGTTATGAAAGTAGACTTTGAGTAAAGGAAGGTAAGAAATCAAAGAGTTTGAGCTATCATAAGCTCATTATGTGATACCTTGCTCTATACTGCCACTTCTTACTGGAACTTGCGGTAGCTGTCTTCCCCTGCGACTGCTGAAGGATGTGTCTGCAGGAGGAGACTGTGTGGGACTTCCTTGTTGATGTATTCTGCAAATGAAATTAAGATAAAGTAAAATAACCCCAAAGAAGACAATTCTTATATTCTGAATTTTAAACACACATTAAGTTGCATATACTGAAGGTGGGTTTGAAGAAGTTTGCATTTGGTGTATGCCATATCCACATACTCAGTTCTAGATATCTAGTTAACTTATACGGCCTCACATTTAGGTTCTCTAACTACCTTCAACTAAGAAGAAGTTTTTTCCTTTGTTTTGCTGTTTTTNAAGAAGTTTTTTCCTTTGTTTTGTTGTTTTTAAAAAAAATAAAAGTACTAGCCAAAACCCACTGAATGAAAAGCAGTTTTCTAAGAACCATTTATGATTATGACTCACAATTCATGTATGTTCTCCTGCACTGATACAAAGGCAATACCAAATGCCACCTCTATATTTTATTAACTTTTTTATTCCCTTTGGGCTGATGCAATAATTGCACAAGGCCACAGAGAACTGGACAGCACATATCTATTCCCATGGGTTAATATGCTGTTTTTCCATGAACTCAAAGAAGGAAAAAGACCTTTAATCTTGGTAGTGGGGGAGAGGGGGGGCTGTGTGTTTGTGTGTGCGTGCGAAGAATGTACAAAATTTTTAATATCCGTACCTAAATAAATATCCTAAACATCTTTGGCTGAATTCTAGCTAGTGCTATTTCAGAGTACCTTGGCTACTTGATTTCTTCTTTATAGATACAGCATCTGAGCGTAACACATCAAACACCTTTGGAACACTGGTAAGTTTGCTTTGAAAATAAGTAGGGCCATCCCTAATAACTAGGGAAAAAGTTTAAGAAAGTAAAAAAAAAAAGATGAGAACAAGCAGACTGCTGAGAGGGAGAGCTTACCATTAAATGCCCTTGGCAGTTACAGTATCACACTCACTATAGTGGATAAGCACTGTTTATCTACTACACTAAGGTTGCAAATAGATCATTTGCGATTTTAAGTAACACATTTGTGCAAGTTCAATATACTGTTGTCTTTCTCACTACGTAGATCAATGGACTTTCTCTTAGCCTGTAAGATCAGAGTTAGCTGTGTGAGAAGCATGGGATTTCCCGCACAGTGTTTCAGAAAAATACTGATAATTTTCATATGGATACAGAACAAAACACAACAATGGAAGGACAAAACACAGCCAAATTTTTATTATTACACTGCATAACTATTTAAGCTGAACAGCAAGAAGTACTATCTGGATGGTGAAGAGAGGTGGCATAAAGGATATGGGAGAAGTGTAAATACCATGAAGAGAGGATTATCTGCAGTGCCAGAATGAGTGAACGCGCCATGTATGCTCAGGAAAGTACAACACCACACTGACACCTGGGAGGCAGAACATGAAAGCTGGGCTGTACACGTAATAGCAACCTTGTCAGAAGTGGAGAAGGTGGCGCCGACCCTCCGGGCGCTAGGTGATGTACAGAGCATAAGGGTCTGATACTAGAGTGCTCACTCGACCTTGAGCGAGCGTGATGTTTTCCCCTAATGACTGGCTGTTCAGTCGTTCGTGGGGTTGGAAGTCCCCTTCTAGAAAGACATGGTAGCAGACCCCTAAAACATCAGGGCCAAAAAGAAACTGTTCAGTTGTTAGCTCCAGGCACACCTTCCCATGCCCCCCTCCATCAAAGAACATTGCAAATCCTGGCTGCAGGACCAGGCTTGACATTTCCGATCAAAGTTATTAATTCTGAATGCAAATCCATTTTCAAAATGACAAACTGCAGAACACTCACCACTGCAGATACACATGACCCTAATTGTGGTGAAAAACTCTAGCTGCATCTTAAAGACAGCAAACACAAGCTAACAACACGTATGACATAAGTACCAGCACAGAGTAGGCTATGAATACCTAGTTTTATCACAAAGCATTCCTGTTTCTACATCATACTTTTTATCTTTATTAAAAATATTAACTGGATTTCAGTCAGTGTCCTAAAAAAGGACAACATCTAAGCACATATGTAATTCCCTTTGTTTCCTTAGGAGCTTGAAATAAGGAATCTATTTAAGTATCTTTCTGCTGTAAGCCCTAAAACAGAAACACAGTTCTGAAGGAACTTTAATGAAAATATAAATACAATATGCAGTAAAATGATTAATTGTGTTAGTTTAATAAAGCATAATTATTAGTAGTTTAATAATTGCATACACTGCAAGTATACAATAACCTGAAACATTTCAAGTTTGGAGAGTGACAAAGTATTCTAACTGTGCTTTTTTACTCTTCCCTGGTTTCCCAACAGTGCAGCATTCTGTAAATGGTACTACTGTATCTGCTGTTATTTCAGAAATTTCAATTTCCTGTGACATCATTTCATTGTGGGTTTTCTAGTTGTTTTTCTTTTTTTAAATTTCTGCAGACTTATGAAGCGTCCCTTCACACCTTCACACACTCAGCACAACTTTCCCACAAGATACAGTCCAAGTAACCAAGGGACTGTCTAGTTCATATGACTATCATAACACTGAAAAGTCATCCTAAAAAAATTATATGTGAGATAACATGCAGATGCCTACCAAGGATAAAAACCAGGTTTGGTTTCAAAGCCTTTTCATCAGTAACAGTTCACGTGGTAGTCCAGTCACAATCTAACAAAACCAGGATTCTGTTGCCCTTGCTATATTCTCTCTCTTAAACCCTAATGCTTCTTTACCTTAACTCCTGGCTTGCCTTGGTGAGAACCATAACATTCTTGCAGAGACCGATTCCCCTGATTCTAAAAGATGCTTATAATAACAAGACGAGCGGAATTCTGAAAATGCCTGTTTCTCCATGCTGACTGTGAAAGTAATCCCTGCCAACTATTGCATGCAACCAGCTTTTAAGCACCTGTTTTATCAGATGTTTAAACATCATAACATCCCTAAGGTAAATACAGATCCCACTCTGTGCCAGAAAGTGCTTGCTTGCCTTTACTATCAATGGATGCTCCAATCTAACAAAGTCATCATGTTCTCAGTTCTGATTTTTCTCATTTTAGAGGCTAAATATCCTGGAATTTATCTGAGAGCTCAGTGAAGCACTAAGAGAGTCTGTCCTGCCATTACAGAACAGACACTTTGTCTGAGACTCAGAAACTTACCTCCTGCTCTTTCAGTGATACCCATTTTACAGACCTGTCCCCTTCCACGAGAGAAAGATAGAGGATCTGCTTAACTAAAATGAGGACAAATTAGGCTTAAGACTCGCATTAGCTGGGATACTACATTGAGACGAATATGCTACTTGGGGTGCAAATGAAAGATCTAAAAGGGAACTGGAGAAAAACTGGAATGGAGTTAAGGACTTGCTGGCCCAGGAGAAAGATCAGTTGCTGAAAGGAAGAAGTCTGCAAATGGCTGATCAGGAGAACGAGACAAAAAGGCACAAGCATGGGAGACAAAAGCTAGCGTACGGCTGAGGAAATGAGACAGAAGTGAGACAAGAAGTATGGAGAGGAGAGGAATTTGGGAGAGAGATGATACGTGGTGAGCAATAATGTGAGTGCAATGAGCACGTGTGTGTGTATCTCATCTCCTGGTTCCTTGCAGAGGAAGGTAACACTGCAAGCAGCAAACCTATTAATTCAATTGGCAATGGTCTATAGGGGAATCCTACAGGCTCCAGCTCTGCCTGCACACAAGAAAACTCAAATTCCTTTCTCTTCAGATGGATGCCTCAGTGGCACGTACTAAATGCTGCCATTTACGGAACCTTAAAGAAAAATGAAGAATAAGAGAGCATTGCCAATCCAGCGCACCCCTGGCACAGCATCCAGGAGAAGACTACATGTATGTATCATAACATATATGACAAGTAACCTCAAATCTGGCATTTCTGCGGCAATCAGTTAGGGCTTAAAGAAAACATTTTAAGATTGGGGTGAACCAATTTTTGCCACAGTTTTGCTCATTCATACAAGCACAGAAAATGTTTGATTTTCGTGTAATCAGTTTTATTCCTTCAGAAGAGTTTACTGAATCCCATCTTGAAGGCTTATCTCATCGAATTAAGAGAACCCTTAGACTCTGTAAACTAACCTGAAAAGGGTTGCTTTTTCCCTTTTACGTACATTTCCTAAGCTATCATGATACATAGAGAACTTAATCTTACATAGCATATTGGAAGGCTTTATAGAGAAGCTGACAGCATGCTGATATCTTATTCCAGTAGTCTCCTTAGCTAATAGTAGACAAGATCTGCAAATTGCAAAATAAAGACCAAATCTAAGACAGAAATGGATATTTGAGGAAGAAATAGTCTTGAGTTATATTTGCCATTTGACATGAAAATTAATTGCCTGTCCTATTATCAAAACTTTCTGGCACTAGTGCAACATTATATCTATGATGAAACACTAAAGTACAGCACTCAGACTTATTTAGACATTTGTGTCTCAGATCTAATAGCAGTGTTCTGGAAACAGAAACCTACACCATGTGCCATGGAGATGTAAAAAGAAGCAGCACAATCCATGTTTCCTGATGCTCTTGTTGCACTGGGTTCATCGCTCTTAAGATCATTAGAAATCAGAGCTGGCTTTTCTCTTCTGGAAAGTAAAAAAGTACCTATGGGGACTCATACTTTTGGTAACTTTGCTGAACCTCAGGGGCAAAAAAACCCACTAGATTTAATTTTTTTTTTAATTATTTTTCCTAATCACCTGTGAAAAGTGATTTCACACTGCTTTAAAAAAAAAAAACAAACCCAAACAAACAAAAAAAAAACCCAAAACCAACAACCTCCCCCCCCAGCACTAGGTAGTGACTACAATCATTACCTGGGAATATATCAATGCCAAATTTATCTCAGCACAGCAATGACCAAAGTATCAACTTTCAATCCATTAAATTCCACAGAAATTCTGTATATAGACCCTGCAACAATATTTCATACTGGCCTCCAGACTCACGCTTTCTCATATATATGAATAAATCTTCAATCGTACATTATAATTATGAGAAGCTTTGAAATGTCCAGGGAAAAAAAAAATCTCAAAATTTCAGACCTGGGCTGGTCATTTCAAGCAGAGAAACACATTGCCCAAGCCTCAAGAAGGCCTCTTCATAAATATAACTACATGATTATCCTTAGAGATGGAGCCTCTTTGCTACTGATATATTCAGCATAATACCTCATAATCACAGTCCCTGCAAATCAGTTCGTATATCACCTGCAATATCGGAAATTTTAAGTATTTCAAGATTACGATTTACACCTTACATATACTGAGATTAGTGTAAAACACTAATTAGTGTAAACAGGATTTATTGAGGTATATGTTTTTGATCTACGCAGTGACCTTAACATCTGTAGAAGAAAGATGTCCCCATTTCACACACTGAAATACCAGGTTTGAAATGTAAACACTTATACAGATACACTGATTTGTCCAATTGCAAGTGCTGTGGGATTTCCTTTTGTACTCTGCCAGTGTCTCTCAGTCTCTGCTCTGCCCTTTTGCCATCAGAATCTCATGTATTTTCTTTTTCTTCCTTATCCTTTCTGTTGTCATACTTTCTAGTTATGTCTATGTTCCCATTTTTTCCCCCTCCCATTTACTTCATATCTCTTTCCCACCTTATTTTCCTTCTCAGCTTTCTGCCAAGCTTTCTAACCATACAGTCTGAATGGTTATCAAGAACTGTGAGACCCTTGGACCTCAGGCTCAGTGGCTCCCCTTACTCTTCAAAAGTTAGAAAAAAACAGGGGGGAAAATGGCTTTAGTGATCTCAGTAGCAAAACTGTCCCTGGTTTAAACACAGCAAGGATTTCAGCCATCGTTTAGGTGATTTCTCTGGTCTACTCTGAAAATAGCAACTGGGCTGTTGTGACAACAGAATCATCAAAACGAAGAAAAATGCAACCATTGCCTTCGGATCAGGAACAATAATCTGGGAATCAAAGCAGTAAAAATAAAAGCTCTCAAGTTTTGCTACATAATGTACATTTTCATTGAAAATAAAAATGTGTCTGTGTTGTTCATAGAAGTTTTTCAGTGTAAACAGATGTACATTCCTCCTCTGCTAATTAAGACAACATAAACCTGTTTCTGACAAAGGCAGGATCTCACCTCTCCTCACTGCTCTTACTTCCACCAATACACAGGATTTAAAACTTAACTAGATGTACTTATGATTTAGTATATATCTTTTTTTTTCACTTTTACTTAAGAATTTGAATACATAACCCTATACTACTGTAGCATCAAAGCTAAAAGTTACAATAATAATACAAGTACAGGAAAATTCTATTAATACAAAGGTTAAAGCCCCATTGTTTATATTAACTTTATGTAATGATAGATTATAAATGCATCTTGAATTATTAATCTGTTGATATATTTCCTTCATCCTCAAAGCTATCGTAAAATAGATGAGATTTTTTGAAAAAAGATCAGTAGTAAAGCACAGAAAAGGTTTAGTCCCATACTAATGAAATGTGCCATGCATCTCCAAATTTAATCTTACAGAGATCAAGATAGTGGCAATGTGTCTCATATTTTGGCTCATAAAATACATAGACTGCTAGTCTGTACCATTGAGTTTATGTGCAATGATGGAGAATGCCAGAAAAATTCCGTATTTCATACATAAACACAGCAAGCAGTGCTAATAATATAAATACAAAGTAAATCATACTGTAAATTATGACAATATAGCTTTTGGTACTGTCACAGATGCTCTACTTCAAAAATCTTATTAGAGGTATATTCCAAAAAGTGGAATCAGATTGATTATAAGAGATGTTTACTCATGGATCAGCAATCCTACCTTTCTGTTTCAGTTGCGGAGCCTTTTCTAGTTTGTTTTTGGCTGCTATATCTTTCCACTTTTCTGGACTGCCTGTGAAATGACATGTCAGAAAAGAAATAAACAAAGAAGAAAAAGAATACAGAAATGTGAAGATTATTTATTAATGTATTATAAAGGTAATAACAGAAATGGTTGACGGATGAAAAAGTGACAACTATCGTCATGAACAAGCTGGGGAACTTGAGGTTTACGACACACTGCACTGATTAGGTTTGATTGAGGCTGATGGTATGAAAGTTATGAGGTACCAAAACAGGGGAGATAACATTAATCCTGACTGAACCTGCAGCTAGTTCCCACTTCACAGTCTGTATTTGATTAGAAACAATGCCTCCTCATAGGCCTTTTAGTCATCTCTTAATAGCATGAAAAACAAGTGCAGAGTAGACAGCGGGGAAAAAATGTTGCAGATGGGACCAGAAACAACTATTCAAATGTAAACTTTAAAAATTACTTTTAAATCCAAATTTCAAAAGCAAAACAAATACTTCATCATATCAGATTTAAATAATGCTGTCATTATATTAAAAAATCTCATTGTATTAAAACTTGTTAAAGTTTTTTTAGAAAGAGTTTAAAGCAATTCTATTTTTTATGTAAATAAGTTAGAAGTTTATTTCGTTCCCTCACTCCTTTCCCACATAATCTTTTATAGGATACATCTGACATTTGGATAGTGAGGCATTAGTTACGTCTGACAATCTAAGCATTTACTTTGACAGTAAATAAGAACAATGAACAGTAATATCAGTCAATAAATGTAAGAAGGAGGGTAAAGCATGTTTCACCATTATGACCCAGGACTATAAATATACTATGAAAATCTCTGCAGGTCTTGAGTGTTCCAAAATTTTCTTTACTACCCATAGTGATGTAAGCATTTACAAATTAGGATTTAGAATTTTAAACCTCTGATAATCATCAATATATATATTTTTTTTAGAATAAAAAGGGCATACAGTATTTCAGGAGTGGTCAAAAACAGGGAGTGATGATTATTCATGGATAAAACAGAAATGTTGACAAACCCTAACTTGCATCTTATACTGGTGCAAGAAATATGTAGGAACTTGCAACAATATAATCAATGTCATATATTAAGCTATAAAAGAATTACTGTGGGCAAAACAAATAGGTAAAAATAACAATTTAAAAAATGCACTTTCCTTTTGAACTTTTTTGGTTATAAATAATAATCCAGTGTCTGAACTGGAAGATAACTAAACAGCTGTAACACCAAATTATACCCAAAGAATGTAATCACAGTGGATTTTCATCATTTGTATCCACTGTAATATTTGATGAACATTATTTTGTGACACAGTATGCTGCACAACAAAGAAAATACTGCAGCAAAATATAAAAGGCTTTTTGCATGAGCAGAGGTCATTACCTCATGCTTTCCGGGTTGTAAAAGAATATTTTACCAAAAAATAGTATCTCAGATTAAAATTAACTTTTTAACTTTTTTCTTTACCAGGACAAGCACGGGGTGGATACACAGGGAAACACATATCGAATGCTGCAGCTTTATTTAAAACCTAAGTCTAGCAAAGTATTTAAAGTTATGGTTAGATCCACTGAATGCAGCAGCGTTATGACTCAAAAACGATGTCACTCTCTTCATTTGCTGTTTGGTTAGTTATGGGGTTTATTTCCCTCTTACTCTTTATGTCACTTGCTTAGACTGTGACATTACGTGCAATGGAGAAAATGAGCACATAGTGACTACTCTTTGTAGGATGGCAAAGCTGAGAGTAGGACATGCTTTCCTGTGAAAAGTGACAAAGTAATATACAGCACTAGTGAGCTGAATATACATATTTCGCTGCTCTCTGTGTTGTCCTTGCGAGCAGCACACATTAGAAATACGTTTAAAATAACAATTCCGTTTCTGTTTCCTTTCTCTTGCTAAGATGATGCTGCATACAGTTCCATGTAGCCCAACAGCCTACTACAGCACTCGCAGTCCTGGCTCATCTTGAGCACGCTGTGGGCATTGGCAGGTGCGTATTTACAGGTAGGCATCCTTTCATGCCCATATACAATGTATGAAGAGTGCACAGGGGATAAGAACACTCATGTCATACCCAAATTTACCTCTTAAATGTACTTTATAGGGGATTAAATATTATCTATGAATGATACATGCACATATGTTCTTATACATAATAAGAGACAAAAACCTAATTATGTGAAAGTATTATGCAGAGCATATGAAGAATATACTATAACCAATACCTCATTTACTTGGAACTATGATTTGAGTAAATAAGGATACCTCTGTGCTGCTCCAGGTTTAGCACTTAGATGGTCTACACTGTCCTGTTTTGGAATGCAAGACTCCAGCGTCCTTGTTCTTCACAAAATGTGGAAACATGGATGTGAATTTGGACAGAATGAGCAGAAACAGAGAGATGGTCACATGCAGTGAAGGTGGAGACATGCAGTCAAATATATAAACCAAAAGCATTAAGGCACTATCTGCCGAGAAACGCTCTATTTCTCATTTCCCCTTCCGTTGATTTAATCCATACACTTTAAGGAAATGCTAAAATTTTTAGACATAATACCAACAATCTTAGGTGTAATAAAGTAAAGAATGAAAGCCACAACAATATTTCTAAAAACTTTATACTCAACATGCTGAATGGCAGCGCTGTGGCTTAATAGTTGCCATTATCCTTCCTGAGAATTTATCGACAGTACTGTTCATTAGATTAATCTATAAACTTGTACAGAACATCTTCCCTTTGGAATTTTTGAAAAAAAGCATAATTTATCATGATATTGTAAAATCTCCTGAAAATTCAAGTAAATTGCATAATTTTGTATATTTTGATGAAAACTTCATATTCTGTTGCCAGCCAGTCTGCAACAGTAACAACTAACAAATTCAATAGCAAAGTAAAATAACTGACTCAGCATTTTTTAAAAAATTCACATAAAGTTCAGAATATTTCTGAATTTCTATATTATTTTCATTTCTGCTAAAGCTGTTTAAGAACCTCAGAATTTGTTCACAGCTCTCAATTTGGCATAAATATTATTAGCTTCTTGGTTTATTATTAGGTTTTTTATGGAATATATGGTATAAAAATATTTTTTCTTCATAAGGTATCAATGTAAGGTTTTTTTTTTCAAATATCAAATTTAGCTTTTAATGAGAAAACTCAGAAAAATTTCAGTCAACTAATAATTTAGAGTATGTAATAAATTTGCATCTATAACTCCATTAAGGTGAGGAAATGCTAAACTTTCTATTTAAGGTCATAAATCTACCGTCACACCAAATCACTGATCAGTAAGGTTCACATTCCAAAGACCCATGTGCCACAAAATATTTATCTGTCGTGTGTAAACAAAATCTACACACAGAAATACAATAATATTCCTATCAAAATTAAAAATTACTATTCCTAAAGTGACAAAATAGCATTTTTGTAAAATTCAGTGTCTAACATTTAAAATGATTTATTATTGACTTGTACAAGAGACCTCAGAGGTTTGCAGTGAGTCTGTTCATTTGTGTAGCCTTAAAGCCATCACGAATGTCATGTTCAATATTTCCTGATTTTTCCTGAAGATTTCTTAAAGGCTGGATCTACATGGTATGAGAGCTGGGAGGTCACAACTACTCTGAAGGCTTGGTAGATCCTCACACTCGTTCCTACCACTTCAATTCATGTCTTGCAAAACTGCCTCCCTGATCAAGTCACACAGTGTTGCTGGAAACATGGGAAAAGATCATCGAGGCCAAATTAGTCTGCCACTGGCAGTGAGCAGCACACCTCAAGTTCTCTTCGTGAAAGTACCAAAAGGGTACTTGCTCTACAGCTGGCTTCAGGATGACTCTTGGACAAGCATTCTTACAGATGTATGCATGACCCCAAAAAGCCACTTCTCATAACAGACCGTATATGTGAATTAATTTTTTAAAAGGCTTATTTTATCCAGTCTTGGTTATATGCTGAAATTATATGTGGACTTCTCAAAAACAACAGTCTCAATAAAATTCCCACCTACCATCAAATGCTCAACTTTCTTTCTCCTTGTATTTATTGTCAATTACAATTTCAGAATTTCTTTCACTTTAGACAGACTTTGCAATTCTAATTTCTAATATAAAACCCAAAAAACCTCCCAGCAATGAAGTTATCAAATTCAAATTAAAAAACCATTCTTTACAATGTCTTAAAGAAATACATGATACTAACCAAACACTTGTTAATTCTTAACACTGAAATAACATATAACCCATGTCTTCATTTTGTCAAGGTACATCAAGGAGTCACTTTTTCTGACATGGCAAGTGAATGAATTCCAGAATACCTTTACTAAAATTTATGTTATGAATCATTATCAATAGATACAGTGTGCAAAAACTGAATTTAAATGATCTAAATTAGAAATAATACATGTCATATATTTAAGAAATGTATTCAGAAATAGATCTTCTTGATTGCATCCTATGTGCAAATTGGGCCAGTTTGTAAGATAAATCTGGAGTGTACTCAAATGAAGAGTAAGATGACATCTGTCAAAATCAATTAATCTGTGAAAATACAATTTGAAGGCAGTGATAAGCAACTAGTTACCCTTCCTGATCCATCAGACACTTATTTCCTGACACCCGTTGCATCAGTTGTCAAATTGATACAAGCAGATCTTAAGATAACATAAATTATAGAACTGAATGCTGTTGGCCAACTGCCAAAGCTATGGGAAATAATCAGAATGAATGTAAACTTAAAGAGCAGAAAACAAAGGTAAAGCACCTTTGATTCCCTCACTGATACTCTCTCTACAGACAAGGCGGGCTACTATTTTGTATTGGGCATGCAATGCAAGTATCCCAATGTTCTCTGAACTTCTCTTAATATAGGAGAAAGATCCTGGAACTGGGAGGCTGCAACCAGTCACAGAATCACAAAATCATAGTTTGGGTTGGAAGGGACCATTAAAAGTCATCTAGTCCAACCCCCTGCCATGACATGGGACACCTTCAACTAGATCAGGTTGCTCAAAGCCCCATCCAACCTGACCTTGAATGTGTCCAGGAATGCTGCATCTACTACCTTTCTGGGCAATCTGTTCCAGTGTCTCACCACCCTTATTGTAAAATTTTTCTTCTTTATATCTAGTCTACATCGACCCTCTTTTAGTTTAAAACCATTACCTCTTGTCCTATCGCTA
>RSEF01000003.1:91520550-91538997 GCA_003993805.1 Himantopus leucocephalus | reverse complement strand
CAATCCCTTCATCCCCCAGCCTGTATTGATACTGGGAGTTGACCCGACCCAGGTGCAGGACCCTGCACATGGCCTTGTTGAACCTCATGACGTTCACATGGGCCCAACTCTTGAGCTTGTCCAGGTCCCTCTGGATGGGATCCCATCCCCCAGGCATGTCAACCACACCACTCAGCTTGGTGTCATCTGCAAACTTGCTGAGGGTGCACTCGATCTCACTGTCTGTGTCATTGGTGAAGATATTAAACAGTACTGGTCCCAGTGCAGATCCCTGAGGGATACCACTTGCCACTGATCTCCATCTGGACATTGAGCCATTGACCACTCCCCTCTGGATGTGACCATCCAACCAATTCCTCATCCACTGAATAGTCCACCCATCAAATCCGTCTCTCTCCAATTTAGAGAGAAAGATGTTGTGAGGGATCGTGTCAAAGGCCTTACAGATGTCCAGATAGACAACATCCATAGCTTTTCCCTTGTCCACTAATGTAGTCACTCCTTCATAGAAGGCCACGAGGTTGGTCAGGCAGGACTTGCCCTTGATGAAGCCATGCTGGCTGTCTCAGATCACCTCCCTGTCCTCCATGTGCCTTAGCATACCTCCCAGGAGGATCTGTTCCACAATCTTCGTGGGCACAGAGGTAAAGCTGACAGGTCGTTAGTTCCCAGGATCCTCCTTTCTACCCTTTTTAAAAAATGGGTGCAAAGTTTTCCTTTTTCCAGTCACCGGGGATTTTACCTGACTGCCATGACTTTTCAAACATCAGTCATCAGAACTGAGGTTAGCGTAAACTCTTTCTAGGTTCATCACTGACTGCATCACTGGGATTTGGTCACCAGATTACATGCAAGACTTCCAAGCACAAGGAAGCACTCATTTCACTAAGAAAATTAGACCGCTGTTTCTCCAACTCAAATTCTTTCCCATAACAGATTCTATACGCTTTACTGTAATACCTTTGCTAACTGGTATTAGATGATTTCAGTCTTTCTCCACAAAACTTCAGCTGACATCAAAAGGCTTAAAATTCTGCATTGAGAATGAGTATTTAGAAGAAAACCTCACTTCACTGATATGTGATATGATTATGATTTAATTCTAATCGCTTCAATGACAACAAGATTTTATCAAGCCTGATCCACTGTAGTCAAAACCAGTCTTTCCATTGACTTGAAAAATGGGAAGTGAAATTACTTTAAAATGCCTAAAAGATACAAAGTACATTTGTAAACTACTAATAGCTGCCCCATCAAAGGGATGTGTTGGCAAAATTTCTAGAAATGCAGTATCTGTAAGGGGGTACAATTTTGAAATAATACTTCAGAAATTTAATTTTATACTTCATAATGCTGTCTTACTCAAATAAAAAGAAGAAATGCTATCCAAACACAACTACACTCTTCCCACCTTATATTTTTGTAATACATCTAGTATCAAGCAAACAAGACAAATTACAGTACAAATATAAGTACTGTGGATAGACTTTAGCAGAAGGTAAGCACTAGCACTATAGTAACTGAGTTTCATCCATATACCAGTCTGACAGTTTTAAGGGCAACTTCTGAAGAGTTTACACATGTATGGATTATTTACATGACCCATCTGTATCCTGTCACTTACTGTAACACAAAAAACTTGAAGGGAAAATTTTGAATTTGCATCTCAACAGAAATTATAATGTCTGTTTAAAAAAATCCCCAGATCTATCTGGGGGAAAAAAAAATAAAAAAAAAATTACTACTGCCAAAGCAATGGAATACCAAAACTGATTTGAGTAGAAAGTTCATTACATGAAAAAAATCAAAATTGTTTCTATTAATCATAGACGGTATCCAGCACAAAAATTTATTTAAAGCACTGATTTTTTTAACCAAAACCTACCTTGTTAGGAAAACCTGCTCCATGGAGACCATCCTGATTTGGACAGAATTTATAAACAGTGCCAATTTTTACATATATCAACTAGCAAGTGTTACCAAGACTTCCAATATATCAGTTTGTGGGGTTTTTTCCCCCTTAGGAACAGTTTGTTAATAAAAGGAAAACAAAACCAATAAAAATAAAAATAAACACCTAGACAAGAATAGGCTCTACAACAAATATTTATCATATTATAAAGCACCACAGTGAAAACACCACCAACATTTAGAGAAGCAGGTAAAAACAGACTAAAGAACATTAACACAAATGATGTTCTGTTGTATTAGACATCTCATTTCATGGCTTGTGACCATTCAGGCAAACAGAAAACTTGAAAAGACATTAATTCCTAGGTGCTTTATAACAGTTCAACAAAATGCAGAGATGATACCTAAGCTGCTGTTTTATTTTGGGCTTCCAGAGATTGTAAATCTCTCTCCACGTATATGCATACTTTTAAAATTCAGTATACTCTTCTGAGAGTGCAAGATGCAGTAAGCCACTTTTCAACTGGGAGGAGTTGACTAGTACCTGTCATCCTCCGGAGATGCATGCTGGATATGAATCCTGGGACTAGTAGGTCGTCTCCTCTCTAGGGAGGGGGACCATCTACCCCTGTTTGCCCGTTCAATAAAACAGGAAAAAAATAGGATATTTAGTTTGTGATAAAATTAAGTATATGGGATTTGGGACTGGAAAAATACCCTAAAAAGTAATGAAAGTGTGTCATTTAATTATTTTTTCTAGCAGATTTATAATCCCCAAGTATACTATTTTTATGGCTGTTTACTGCACAAACATTACAGCTGAAACAAAGAGAAGGTATGCCCAAAGATGCAGAATTTAGACTGATATAAATCTTTTACACAGTGTACCACTAAGTTTTCAAATATTCTCAAACGCTAGACTATCTAAAACCCTGTCATTCGCACAGAAAGTCGTAATTCCAAACTAGAAGAGCTTTTTAAAGACTATATGATGGTCATTTTCTGTTGACTACTGGCTAGTATTTTTTTAAGCCCATCTCTCCTAGTTCTTTGCACTGAAAAATGCATTCTCAGTAAAAATGCAGAACTGTGAATTATAATAAAAATTCTAAGGCATAAAGCAACCCTTTTCTGGAATGCAATGAGAGGGTAAAGGTAAATTAATTACCTACAACTAAGCTACACACATTTGTGTTCAAGTACTGGGGTGGGTTTTTTTCCATTTAAAATTATATATTGAAAGTGTGTGCAGCCAGCTTCCTCCTCTGTTCATTTCTCTATATCCCTGCAGTACGTACCAGCAGATTATGTTGTATAAATTTAACAAAAAGGACCTTAACTGTGAATGAAAACTGGTGCCTTACATGATTTTTTTTCTTGAAAAAGCTCATTTAATTTAGAATTATATATACTATAAGATAAACTGGTGCTGCTTATTTTATTGAGATGTTACGTGGTTGTAATAGTACAAGTGTATGTATAACAATATACAAAATCAAAATATACTGATTAATTTACAAACAGCAAAATGTTTACGTAAACTCTGCACAACTATCTAATATTTCACTTTCTGAGGCATCCTTCCAGTCCATGTAATAAGGAAAAGGGTTTGATTCATGGAACATGCAAATAACAAAGGTTTCAAGGAGATTAGCATCGCTCGAACAGTTAGGTAGATCTTTCAGAAGTTTCAAGAAGCAATAGGTTGTTAGTAGTTAGTTTCTTTTTCTCTTGAAAGCAAGAGTTAAAGAAAATGTTAATGCATCAGTGCACTCAGTCAAAGCCCTTAATATGCTGATATCCACTACAAATATTAAACAGCATTTGATAGAATTAACTAGGTCATGCAGTGTGAATTTTGAGAACATGCTCTCTTTCACTGAATGTTGAACGACCATGAGCCACAGTACAATGCAGACAAACATGCGATAACCTATTCCTTTACATGGTTGAAAAGAACTGGAAATACAATACGTTGCATACCTAAGGCAAACAGGTATTTTACTTCGCGTTATTTTAAATGTAAATGGTGATATTCAACATAACAGCTAAAGGCATGCAATATAAACACCTAATACTCCAGACTTACTAAAAAATTTTTAAAAATCAACATGAAATCAGGACAGGTCTTAACTGGATCAAGTGACAGCTCCAACTTCTCTGTTATCTATTTATGAGTAGGTAACAGGTAACTGTTTAGTTTTCTATCTATCTTCTTTAGGTAGTAGTAACCAGCTGATAGCAAACATCCTGAAGATCTTTGAAATGTTTTGTGTCCTACTGCAGCCAAGCAGCTCAGAACAAATCTAACACAGCTGCTGGGCTGCATTCTGCAAATATGCTAACCCTGTTGTGCATGAACTAATCCCGGGGCTGTGCTCCTCTGTTTTATTTGCTCGGATCTCTACTAACTAACCTCTCAGGAGCAAAGCCTACGAGCAGTGCCAATCCGTACAACTGCTCTTGTGCTGAATGCTAATACACACAACAATTGCTTGCAACATAAAAAAATTAGAAGGCAAATAAAAGCCACACTACGTATTATTAAGTAGCTATCACTGGCTGCAATCTTAAATTGATCTGGGAAAGATGCTATTACGATGAAAAACCACTGCTGAATCCGTTCAGGTACTGCACTTAAATCTCATGCCTATGTGCTTTCCTGACTGGAGGCTGGGGGTCACAAACAAATTTCTCTGTTCTAAAGAAATGGTACCCAATTTACAAGGAAAAAAAGCAGAAATGTTGAGACACAGTTAAAAGGACAATAAAAAACTCACACTAAAGGTAGGAGTAGCAGCAAAAACATGTTCAATGGCATTAGAGGATATTTATGACTATATTATAAACTAACATACACCTTGCAGATCAACACAGGAACTTCAACACAATAATTCTGAAAAAAAACTAGCTTGGAATAAATAGGAGGGGGTTAAAAAAAAAAAGAGGCAAAAAAAAAGTCAGGCGTGGTGCAACTGTATAGATGTATTAGTAGGGGCTGGATATTTTTGAGTATCTATTGTATACTGTGCCAAAGAGAAATAGATGAAGGATTAAGGTCTGTACCAAAATATTCCATTTACCAAAAAACTTTGGTAGGCCTGTGTCAGGGCAAGGTCGGTTTGCCAGTCAAGTTATACAGACGTTCCTTGCTCAAATGATGAAGCTTAGCACAGGAGAAAAAGAACGTCTTTTTGTTGTTGTTGTTTTGCTTTTGTTTTAGTGCAACCATCGAGACTTATATATCCCAAATTCATATATACTGCTGAAAGTATTTTTCTGCTGGTATATGTGGGTCAACAAAATGACTTTTACCGGCAAAACAGCATCTTAAAAAACAGTAACTGCTCCGACCATTTCAAATGATGTGAATTATGTTGTGAAGAGTTTAAGGATCAAAATCAATTCCAACAAATCACTGACACAGAGAAACAGGGCTCTACTGTCCATCAGTTACACACAGCCAATACCATTTTGTTAAAAAAAAGCTTAAGTAGACCATTTAAACTCTTCATCTCAAATACAATCTAATTTATACCCTCTGAGACAAAAGTTTGGGGGGAATAAGTAGAAATAATTTTCCATAGGTGAGTATACTCATAATTTTGTTGAAGAAAATATACAACGCCACACTTAGAAATATTTTTCTATTTTGAGGACTAAAAGTCTAAATTTTTAAATGAAATCTACAGTTCCATTGGGTAGGGGGAGAGGAAACACCATAAAACCAACTAACAATACCTTCAACATAGGTCCCTCAAATATAATGATAATAAAGTGGTTCTGTATAGATTGGACTTCACAAAACCATATAGTGTTTCTCTTTGCTACAGGCAGGACCAACTCTACACCTGACACATGTTTGTCTAATCTTTTCTTAGATGGTCTCCAGTAACGAAGTCAAGACAACCTATTCCATATCATCTATTACAGTTTTGTCATTATACTTGCTTTCCAAAAATCTTTCATGCTGTTTAAGATGAACCTGTCTTACTGTATTTTGAGTCCCTTATTCTTGTCTTACCCAGCACAGAAACAAAATGCTTTCTCCATATCTTGAACTTAATTCTGTATTCTTCAAACTAAAGACTCCTCTGTCACTACATGCAACTGATCACTAACCTCACGTTAAAGTGTAAGCAGATACATTCAACAGTGGAGAATTAAATCTTCTAAAATTAGCTTCCCCCAAAATAAAAAGATTAATTTGGTGGGGTTTATACAGTAAATATAACACCTTCCTCCAAATATTGGGCTGTACTGGAAACACATCATCTATGTCAGAAGAAAAGAAAAAAAAAAAAGTATGTCCTAAATCTTCTGTCAGAACCACACAGATCTTAATATTTCCAACAAAAGCATCACGGAAAATTTGAATATGAATTTCCTAAAACAGCACTTTTCTGCACCCCCATGAAGGATCCCAAGTCAAAAGCACCTATTTAGGACTTCTAAAAGCAAAGAAGTAAATGTTTCAGAGTGATGGACAATTTTTGTGGATGAGGCCCACAAATGATTTGGCAAAATCACGTGTTTAGTAACAGGAGAGGCCATTAACATAGACTAAACACTTTTCTTTCTGGGGAGCTCATGAAAAATGCTGCAGATTCTCTGCAGTGCCTATTGGACAGAGGTCGCTGGACATGAATTATAAAGACATAATAGAACTAGTTAACATCAGTGGCAGATGTAGTTTCGAGAATAATATTTTAACTAGATAGTTTACAATTGCCAGTTACTGTTTCATTGAATATTCAACTTGATGGGTGACGTCTTGAAATAAAAGTACAAAACATACTGCTCATGTCCATACATTATTACATTAAACAGCTGCTTGTAGATGAATACAGCTGTATATATCGACACACTTAGTTATTAACATGATGCTACAATTTATGTTTTTTAAATCTAGAATGATATCCTGTATTTCATTCTGAGTGGCCTTATTTCTGTCATACTTTGTTTTTTAATAACTATATATATATTATCTATGATACCTTGAGCTCAATCTTAAATAGAAATGAACTAGTGTAGATCCATCTGAGATATCTCAGCAGAACATTAGTCACTCTTCAACAAGGGCACAACTTGAGAAGAGCAAAGTTCCAATCAAGGAGCAGTGGGAATTGAAGAGGAGGGAAAGGGAAATTCCACAAAAAAACTTAGGAGAAACCTTATCTCAAAAGGAAAAGTACATTCTTATTGCCTTTCTTCACAGGTCCTCTCCCACAATAATGAAAATGATGCAACTGTTACAACTACCACACTGTGGGTTGACTGACAAAGCAACTTCGCGTTATTAACTGCCACGCTAATTAAATATGTATTGCACAGATGAAATTGTAATTCCACCATATTCCCACCCAATGGGAGCCTCTTATTGCCTTTAGTGAAGCTAAAATCTCACTCTAAAATGGTACAGTTCTTAGCCAAAAACACAGCTGGTGATGAAAAATTCCCTTGTGGAACAATCCCATCTGTCAAACACACCAGTATTATTTGGTTCACCTAAGATTTTGAACCAAGCTGTTGTAATATTAAAAATTCAGAAAGTATCCATAAAGTGCCTGCACAATGTATGAGACAGAACAGTATTTCATTTAAATTGCAAACATGTCTTCTTAAGACTTATGTGAGCCTTAATATAATGTCACAGAGTGAAAAAAGCTTAATGCAGTAACGTGCCTTGTAATTGCAAAAGCAGATGCAGCAGATTAGATTAAAAATGCAGTGAAGTTTGGCTCTTTTGTAGAAAATACATCACCATACAAACTACAGTTCTGGTTTGGAATATGAGAGTTTTGTCATAATTTATAAATTATGTCACCGCCTTATTAGCAGTCCACAGAACAGGCAAGAAACAAATGTAAAACTTTTTAGCAAATGATGATGAAGATTAACAACCAAGTGGTACTTGTCAAAATACTTAACACTGCAATGCTATTATCAGCATACTGAGGACTTTTGTAAACAATGACATCAGCTTGAACTAAAACAAGGAAAGAAGCCAGAAGCGGTTATTAACTCCAACACACAATTTACGTGACATACATGAATACAGGAGCAAAAATGTCTACAAATACCAAAGCAGACAGGAATGTACAAGAATGTAGAGTACTCATATGAAGAAAAACAAAACTGATAAAGATCACCAGCACAGATGACAAGAAATTCATAAGTTTTTATTTTATACCTTTCTCGTTCTGGTGAATGCAAACTAGTATCTGGTCTCAAGCAGTTGGTACTAGCACTCCTAGCCCTGTCAAGGGAGGGCTGTAGTTCACTAGTGCCAGTGCATTGCATCCAATGGTAGAAGAGAAAGAAAAAGAAAACAAAGAAAGGAATACAATGTTAGATATTAACTCATAAAATAATGCTCTCTTTACAGAAAATGTAGAATCACAATGATTTAATTAAGGAAAATGTAAAAAAGCTGACTGGATGACAGTGCCAAATTTTTTTTAGAAAATAAAAGCAAACAGAAGACTGCTAGAAATTTTTTGCTAAGATCTTTGAAATGTTTAAAACTGAATGACACAGAACAACATCCACTTGTAAGAAAGTGGAATGAGAAATACCAAACAATAAATTTAAATCCTTATGAACAGCAGTAAATCTTAAGCCAACATAAAAGGATGTGATACACTATATATTACGTGAAATCACTTTACAATGAAGCTCATTTATTCTGAAAATCCATATTAGATACCAAACAGGAGGGGGGATTAATCCTCAGTTTCTTACCTAACCGGTAGATCATCTCCAAATTTCGGTATTTGTGAATTAAGGCAATCACGAAGGAGTGAAATATCCTGTCTAATCACGGATTTGGTCTTAGCGCATGCAGGAAGAGTTGAGCTTTGTAAATTAAAATTATTTAAACAAAATGAAAATAAATTTGACATGTAACCAAAATCTTACACACAAACAAAAGAATGCAACAAAGAAAACATGCAACATATAATTTTAACAGTGAAGACAACTCTACCTAATACAAAGTTGTTTGGTTCGGGGTTTTTTGCAACATAGGGGTTAATTTAAACAGTTATATGAAGTTATTTTAGGTTTATATCCCTATCTCTCAGTTATAAAAACTGTATGAAACATTTTTATTTTTCTTCAAAGAAGGCAAGACTATTTATTTTTTTAAAAAGGAACTAACTACTTAAAGGGGACTCTAAACACTTCTTACCTGTATAGGTTCCAATGAATACCATTTTCTAGTAAAGGCATCTTGGGTGGTAAAGTTTTATAGTGCCTAACAGAACTTCTTGAATGTGGTGGAACAGAAAACACAGAACACCACAAAAACATGCCAGAAATAAAAAGACAGGTAAAGGTAAGCCAAGACTGACCAGAACATAAAATAAATGCATAATATTCTAGTACATTTAATAGCTGTACGAGTAGATTTCTCAATATCTGTTTTTCTCAACTACTGTGACAGCTATCTGGGGGACAAATTTTTGAATTTACACTTTTGCTAATACAGTCCATGAACTCATGACAATACTACTACAACTCAGATTTTTTCCTTGTAATGAAAGTAATCTAGATTCCATTTATAGAGGTTTTTAATTAAAATATACAAGCTGTTGTAAAGGATTAGGCTGATATAAAACTTGTTTTTTATTTCTTTTAGTGATGACTTACTTAGACCTTCAGAGACTTTAACCTCTTCAGCAGCTAAGCATGAAAAGCTTGCTAAAACAGTGATATATAGTATCACAAACTTAATTATAGAGGTATTAGTATCTGGCATTTTTGAATGTGGAAGTCTTTTGGAAGTTGTGTATCAGCTTCAAACTCTAACAGTAATTAAATGCTATTAATAATAAGATAATTAAAAAATCTAGGAGATCTACATCAGCCAGCACAGCAGCACTCTGAGATGTTACATGACAACTGTCTAATATCATCACCTACAGTACATGAGATTTTAGAACGGGAAATGTTTGCTTTATTATCCAGCTCTACCCAATGACAAAGGGAGAAATATAAAGGCACAGTGACTGCCGAATGGGAATCATGGCCATTTAATGCTTAAGGATTAATAACCAAGTTCTAACAATTTTCCACATACCCTACCAGGACACAGCTGCGGTGCTATTAGCAGAAGGACCAGCAGCCTTGAGGATTTTGCAGCTTCAAGAATAGTCTGTCCTGATAGGACATTTTGATTCCTGTTAAGGCTTGGACCTAGGCACAACAGATCAACATTACAAACCCGGCTGTGTCACAGACGGATGAAACAACTCTCTGCCTGGAAACGATAGTGTTTATAAAACCCTGAGGGATTTAACAGAGGAGGTTTGACCCTTCTTGTACAGGTTTAGTGGTCATCACTGCTGGCATCTCTACCAGAGGTCACTGTGATGTTGCAAAGTTGGAATAAAGGAATGGTTGTCCACCGGGTCAATCCTGGCATACGAGCAGATATTACCAATCAAAGTGGGTGTAACCTAAGACATGCAATGTGCCAACCCATGGTCTATGGCATAGGTACACGTCCTTCCACCGTTTCTGCTATTAGTCAATAATTGCATACAGATCGACAGGATGGACAGCTAGGACTAGTATTCTAAACTGGTGTATTAAACTAACCATATCTTTTAACTTCTATCTCATATTCATTTCTTTCATTTAACATGAAACAGTTAATATTTCTTTCCGATTTTAAGCTGAAGCTGTCTCAACAATTAATTAAACCATTCTTCAGCAAGCTGTCTGAAAACAAGGATAAAGCCTTATGATACTTCTAACATGAATAAATGTCAGGCCACTACAAATCAGAAAGGACATAAGATGGCCACCAACGCACAAACCAAATTTTTGTTGAAAGGATTTTTGAGACTATTCAGTCAAGGATGGACATTGGCAATTTTCTGGATATTCCTCAAATCTGGATTAGGCTGTATAAGCCTCAGAATTAAATTTAAAAAGCAATTTATTGTCTTCTATTGCCCCTATATTCACGTTCAATACGTTATTAAAAGTACTATTCTGGTTTATAGTATACCATTACTGTTACTTTAAAGGGGTGAATTTGTTACTTTTCTTGATCATACAAAATAACAGCAACAATTAGAATAACAAAAAAAGGTAAGAAAGGGCTGTAGTCTCTGAATTCAGTGTAGCTCTTACCTAACTTTATTGCTGTCTATGCACAATTTTTAGCTGGTTAACTGGGTTAGTAGATTTGTAAAACTACTAGAAATCTATAGGGGCAGCTGGGCAAAGTGCATCAAAAGTTCACAGTACAATATTTACTTTGAGAATTGAGAATTTAAGCATTGCCATTGAATAATTCTAATTAAAATTATAATCTTTAAGATGGAAAGGAAAAAGCACAGAGCTGGGGGCAAGAAGGGGGGTGAGGCTATAGAAGATAGAAAGACCATAAGAAGGAGGCAGGAAAAATTGCTATTATATGACAATAAATGGACATAAAATAACAGGGAGTGAAATAAATGATTAATATTTAAAACCTAAAATGCCGAGGAAAAAGCTTTTTTAGCTGAAGTATGACAATGCAACTCTTTCTACTGATCATAAGAAATTTAAATTTTAATTTAACAGCTTCACTGATGCACAGGTTTTTTTAAAGTTTTTGTATTTATTATTTTACCTTTATACTATTGTGCCTTATAACAGAACCCTATCACAGCATCTTTGATGCTGTTTCGATTAAAAGAGTTAAAGCAACCAAAGGCTTATTAAAAAAACCCCACTACTCTGTTGGGGAAAATCCTACATCCAGTAAATGAATAAGTGCACTAGACTACATGGTTTTAAAAGTTTGATGGTTTTAAACATATAGCACTGATGTCAAACTCTTAGCAATATCCAGATCCCGAACAGAAAAATGGTTAACTACTTGGCTGAAGTAGTTGAATGGTTAACTACTTCATCCTACATTTTTACTAATTCAAAATGGAAGATTTTCTATACAATCTGACATATATTTTTAACAAGGCTAACAGACATGGTGAAAAAAAAGGGGAGGGGAGGCAGAATTAGATTTGTTAGATAAAGATATTTCAGTCCCATTTAGTTTCACAATATTGGCAAGAGTTGAGACAGGGAGCTCCGAGCTTTGGAACAAGAGATTAATGAAGATTGAAGATGAGCCCAAACTACAAATTTTATGCCTGGATCTAATTTATAGCATAATTTTTGGACGCAAAACCAAGTAATACAAGACCCCCTAAAACTGAGGTTTCCAGTGAGCCCTCATTAATCACTGTTCATTCCTCTACAAGTGACCAAAATCAGCATGAGATTAGGTGTCACAATAAGTAAAGATTATTGGCTTGTGCACAGCTGTAATATAAACATAAAAATGCAAATAAAAGAAAACATAAAAACAACTGAAAAGGAATGTTAAAAATTATAACAACACTGTCATGCATTGGGAGATCGGGACTTCTGTGACTAAACAGAAAATCTACCACACAATACAACTGCAAAATCAGAATTTCTTCAACTGCTTTAATCCTTACTACTGAAGTTCAGAAACATATATATACACATCTCAATCTGATTTAAAACGAACAAAAAAGAACAACTGACACCTGGATCACAATGTACTAGGAAGTTCTTTACTTCCTGGGACTGAATACCGCTATGGAAGAAAGTCGGGCACACAAAGTACAGACAACTAACCAGATGTGTTCATGATTACCAAATTCCTGTATTTACCTGATGGTATGTAGGCACTCTGCACTTCTTCCTCGTTTTGCTCTGGGCAGCATAAGAAGCTCACTGCACAGACAGGATGGGTGGTGAGTGAAACAGATATAATTATGAAGCATTAGATGACATGGGTTATGCCAATGATACGCAAATGAAAACATAAAAAGAAACAAGAAGCTTCCACCCAGATAGATAGTCTGACAATGTTCAAACCCAGACGGCACTTCTCAAAGAATATGAGCCAAAAAATGCCGGTGATAACTACATTTTCAACAAATTCCTTTTAGCGTGGCATCTAATTCTGTGGGGCTTCTCCTTTTAAAATTCAGAAGTACTGTTTCAGAGCTCTTCACGACAAAAGGAAACCATAAACCAGCTACATTTCTCTAATAACCTCCTTTCTCATGAACTAATTGATGAAGAAATACTTTAGGAAAAAAAAAAGAATGATGCTTGTCATTTGTTTGTTTTTCTTCCTCAGCCACAAACGTACATGAAAAAGCAGGGAGTGTTTGCTACTAATTTACTGCGGATCGGTTTATGGGAAGAGTAACCAGTCACCCTTTTGGGAAAACCAAAAATATATGTTCACTGGAAATATTGCGTTTGGCCAAAAAATAAATTCTGACTCAGTGTTTTGTAATGCAATCCTAGAGAAATTAAAAAAATTGCTAATCAGCCATCAGACTTTTTGTTTCTTATTGTTTCCAATTGAGAAAATCAGCTATCTATTCTATTTTTCATTTACTATAACCAAACACATGGTACAGCCAGCAAGATGGTAAAATTAATACATATTTATGCCTATGGTAAATATGACTATGATATGAAATATCCCTTGAATTAATCTTGTAGTTTTACGCACTTCAACACAATCAGAAAGACCAAACCTCCTAATTATCGTAAATATGAAATTAAACCTAATCTTCATGGAAACATGCTATTTTAAAAGAAGCAGGGAATCATATGAAGTACTATGGCAACAAAGAGAGAAAAGATTACAAAATAGATAAAGCAGCAGTTGTTTAATGTGTTTTGTGCTTCATGCCATTATAAAACAACCCATTTAATTGATGCAGTATTGGTAATATTTATCTAAAATTCTAAACCGGGCAGCTTGGAATAATGGCTTGTGAGTCACGTGTGAGATTTGACTTTGCACCTGGAACGACCAGCCTGATTTTGATGCAACAAAATGTATGAACCTTGAACTGAATTGTTGTGGGTTTTGTAAGCAAAATTTCCATTCACAGGCTCAGAGGACTGACAGAATTTAGATGCAGGTTTCCAAATTACAACTAAACATGCATTTTAGGAAAAAAGTTGCCATTTTCTTAAGAGTTGCGAAGCAGACGCCAAGTCCACATTAAATCATAGGCTACTTCGTTAATATTTACTCTAACTTTGCTAAGCCAAAAAGTACTTCTGTAATTGTCCCACAGCAAACAGTAATACAAAATTCATCCATTAAAGGGATATAAAATAGCAAATCCACCATGAAATCTTCAATTTAAAAAAAAACAAAGCAAAAGAATCCATCATAGTAAATTACCGATAATGTAAGAAGACACATTTCTATAATAAATTAAGTCTGGTTTGGAGATAAAGATTATTATTCTAAAACAATTGTTTTCTAATGGGAGTATTTTAATACTCACATTAACAGATTTTATTCAGGAATAAAAGAAACACTAAAAAAAAAAATGAAAAGGGCCATGCCCTTGAAAATTGGATCATGATCCTAAATTCAGACAAAAGTATACTGCTTAGCTAGATTTTCTATTAAAAAGCTTTTCCTAACAGATTTATATATATACACACACATACCCGTGTGCAAATATATATATAAATATATATAAAAAAAGTGAATTGGACAAATCCATTCCACTGGAAATTTATCAAACCAGATGCTTTAGTAAGAGACTATGATAACTATTTTTACAAAGATCTATTCAGAGTATTCAATATTAATTTGGGACCAATGACAGATCATTGAGAAAATGATCAAAAATAATCAGCAACTGTAATATTTGCCACGTAACTATCGGGTAATTACTCACCTTTCAAAGCAAGTTTATGTTAGGTATCTACTTAAAGGTACTTGTTTAGATTAAGGGTTCAGTAAATGAACAACACATACTATTTATACTACTATTGACACTAATACATAATACTGAATAAAGATTTATTTTTTTTTTAAATCCTTGGATGTGATAGAGAATCTTCCTCGACAAAAGCTGGTTTTGGTCTTCCCTATGATGCTGGTCTTATGTACTGAAAGACAGTGAAACCTGCAAGAGTTAAACAGTCTCCACAACTGAAGAAATCTAGGGGAAAAATGAAAAGGAAAACAGGAAAAAGGAGACCTCTGAAGACAAGATTATTACTTAAGAAGAGTAAGTATATGGACTCATCTTCAAATCCTGTAAATAAGCCACGTACATCCTTCATGTCTGATCTTTAAACTTCTGAAAAGCATTTTCTGAACACTGAAAAGAACTGAAGACTGCGTGTTACTCCTCTGAACAAATCCAGAAGCCCATTGCTGCTGTGGGTCTGGTCTGATGGCTCATCTCCAAGAATGCCTCAAGGCAAGCCCTGCTCTCCAAGCATAATCCATGCAGATATCATCATTTATATCATGGTTTGAGGCTTTACTGGAAGAAAAATATCTAGACAGTTAACTGTCTATATTTATTTCTACTGACAAAAGCTACTTTTTAATGTCTCTTCCCCTTCAGATCTGCTGAATAAGAAATCTCTTCAATAAATATATTCAGCAAGCTTTTGAATATATCACTACTTACTAACAAGAAACATTTGCAACAAGTGGAAATTACTTGAATTACCTTAACTATAAATCTGACTACTACATTTAAAAAACATTTCAATTCACCTCTGAAAGGAAATTCAGTACAACAATCCAACTTAGACAATTCTGTACATGCTTCTTGCTTATATAGTTGAATTTTAAAATGTTCCAAATAACTCATTAATTCCCATATGTATGTTACCATATTCAAAAAGCAAAACAGGCTACATCCTATGCAAAATTGAAGTAGTTTAACTGCAAATGCCATCTGTTATTCAATTTCTATGTTGCTTCGAAACTGGACAAAGAGTTCCAGGGATTTTTACGGTTTATTCTTTACACATTTTCACATCACTATGAAATATATGTGCGTATCAAATTTACTGGATCATTTGCAAAGGTTTTGTCACCCTTACTTATAAAAAATAGTAACTTACTGCAAAAAAAAATAAAATCCAAATACATTACTAGGACAATTGATCTTATATAAATGGCAAAAGTCTGCCATTATAGTTTAGCTATAGGATTTTTTCTGAAGTAAAGAAACAATCCACAAACATTGATAATCTATGTGACTGTCATCATTATGTCTCCCAAATACTGAACTGAAATACCTTTTTAAATTTTTTTCACCTATAAACTAAACAGAAATTCTCGTTTTCTTCTACTTTATTAGAATATATTCCTAGATACCTGAAAACAAGCCTAACAGGACAGACCAAGCGTTCTCTGAGGAGTGTAGCCTCTGCATGTATTCCAGGGAGAGATGTGTATGTGTCACGCATCTAAGATTCCAGATTTTTGCTAATTACAAGCACCGCAACTATCCTTGCTATGCTTGAGTACTGTACCAACTTCACCCGAATGTTACAAAAGATGCTGTGAGACTGCATATATAGATGTCCAAAATCTATAAGCACAGGAATGCAAATCATAGCATATGCAACTCCCAACTAGTAAGAAAGCATGCCTGGTATTTTGCTGGCTACCAAAACAGATAAATTCTGAGTTACAAGAATCGCTAGGATATACATGTAGATTTATGGTTTTCTAGCAAAAATCTCTGGGCTTCATGCATGAAATAAACAGCAGAATATTCTAGGACAAACACCCGAGAACCATTAGTTTAGACATTTGCTATTAGTGTCAACCCAGTGCACAGTTTTACCAAAAAAAAAAGAGGTATAGATAATTTAACCATGACACTAGATTTGTCAGTTAGGACAACTTCTCTCCCTTCCCCATAGCTATCAGTCATATTTCTACTCAACACTTGAAAATTAGGCAAACTGACAAAGACACTTCTAAAATTTTTCCCAAATTCATGCTGACAATGTACCTTTCTTGATCAGACAAATACTGACTATCCATGTCTCTGGATCTGTAATCAGCTGGAGTTCTGGAGGCATCATGGTGTCTAGTTGGAGAACGTGATCTTCTCATTTGATGGATTTCATCTAAACTCCTGAAAGGCAGAAATACGTATGACAATCTTGTTTTTTCATAAATAACACATCTTACTAGATTACAGTGCAAATTGGTTGAAGGAAGTTTTTAATCATTAAATTGTTAATACATGACTTCTAAAAATATATTGGATCGTATGATTAAAAAGAAATACCTCTAAGTATAGAAAGCAGCCATTTCTACCATATTTAGAAGTACATCCCTGTTTCTGTGAACACTGATGGATTCAGTAATGGCATTTTCAAAGCCTGTACTTAAAGAATAACTGAGATAACACAAGAACTGATAATACCTGACATGAAATTAAGTTTTATACATTTGTAGATTCACAGCCGTATTTCTAAAGGGTTGACCTGGGGCTGTCAACTTCTTGCAGGTATCTCCAAGTATTCTTTAAGAAATTCTGGGATAGGATATGGGAACTTGCAGCAGATTTTATCAGTCTCAAACTGTTGTACAAAAGGGGTATGATTTTGTATAAATGCAGATAAGCTCCGACATCCATGACAGTAATTTAAAGCTCTCTTCACATGGAAAAGACAAGAAAAGAAACTACTACTTGAAGGGCAGATTCTTCCTCTAGTTTAATAAACGCTGTTGGAAAAAGAAGCATTAGTTTTTCCAAGTATAAAATGAAAGGATGGGTGGAATTGACTGTGAAATATTTAATTTGTGTATTATGCTTGTAAATAGGAAGATACAACAAGAGCACATATAATTGTTTTCAAAAGCAGTATGAGGAGTTCTCAGTCTCTCTACTGTAAAAAAATGAGTCAGTGTCCAGCCACAGTCTGGTTTATGCACAGCCATACTCTTCTATCTGTTAAGGATGCATTACTGATAAATGCAACAGCAAGCGATTTGGTGGGTAGTGAAATAGCTTCGTCTGTAAGAACTGATGTAACAGAGGGGGGTGGACACAGGGACTTAAGAAGCAAACAAAATTTCAATGCAGAAGAACAGCATATGTTGTATGGAGGATGGAAAGGCACATGGAAAATAAGGAGGTAACTGGTGACAGCCAACATGGCTTCACTAAGGGCAAATCATGTGTGACAAATTTTGTGGTCTTCTACGATGTTACAGCATTAGTGGATAAGGGGAAAGCAACTGACGTCATCTACCTGGAGCTGTGGAAAGCATCTGACAGTGTCCCGCATGACGTCCTTGTCTCTAAATTGGAGAGACATAGATTTGACAGATGGAGCACTCAGTGGACAGGGAATTGGCTGGATGGCAGCACTCAAAGAGCTGAGGTCAATGTCTCCATGCTGAAGCAGCGACCAGTGACGAGTGAAGTTCCTCAGGGGTCGGCACTGGAACCAGTACTATTTAAGATCTTTGTTGGCGACATGGATGGTGGGATTGAGTGCACCCTCAGCAAGTTTGTCGACGACATCAAGCTGTGTGGTGCAGTCAACATGCTGGATGGAAGGGATACAATCCAGAGGGAACTTGACAGGCTTGAGAGGTAGGCCTGTGCAAACCTCATGAAGCCCAACAAGGTCAAGTGCAAGGTCCTGCATGTGAGCCAGGGCAATCCCAAGCACAAATACAGGCTG
>RSEF01000003.1:91481774-91515280 GCA_003993805.1 Himantopus leucocephalus | reverse complement strand
GCACTTGGCCTTGTTGAACCCCATACCATTGGCCTCAGTCCATCGATCCAGCCTGTCCAGATCCTTCTGTAGAGCTTTCCTACCCTAAAGCAGATCAACACCCCCGCCCGCTTGGTGTCATCTGCAAACTTATGAACTGCGTTTCCTTTGAATTGTATAATGCTTGTACTTATACACAGTATAACTGGAATAATATACGGAAAGATTTTAAAGTGATGTAGATAGCATAGTAAAAAAGACTGTCTGGATACCCTTACCCCAGATTAAACCTTCCATTTTTTGTTTTATTTGAAATAACATATAAAAAAGTGTTCCTCATATAGCACTGACAAACCATCCCAAGTGTTTTAAATAAAATATTGTCCTCTGACAGAATCACACATCTCCCTTCTAACCCAAACTATTTTATGATTCTATGATCTCAAATCTTTGACGAATAAACCCACATGTATGGACTACACTCCTGGTAGCCTCTGAAATTTTAACTCCCAAAGAACTGGCACACAGGAAGGTGCACAGCATGCGAGTCTGGCACGGAGGGTGCTCCAATGCCTGCTGTACATTAGTAGTTTTCCACCAGCAAAGCAGAGCCCTCTCCAATGAGATGAGCTTGTGTCAGGTGTAATAGCACTTGGTGGCCCCACAGAAGGTTTCTGGTTGCATCTTAGAGAAGGCTGAGATGAAAAAGGACTGGGAGGCATGGCCTTCACACGCTTTAGCTGGCACCGTTCAAATGGGATAGTTAAAAAGAAAACCCTTCTTTTGAAGCATGATACACAAAACGTTCATCTAACGAACGTTTTCTTGTTATGAAAAAGACAAATAAGTGCTCTTCCTTCTGGTGCAGGAAGTGAAATCCTGACATCATTTGCACCTTTGGCAATCCCTTATACCTGTTTTCTCTCTTATGTTAGGGCAAGTAAATGACCAGTTTGGGCCACAGCATGTATAACAGTATGGTATTAACAACACAAGATATAGAAGAAAACAATAAAATCCTGCTAACATTTGAAATCTGTATAGCTTTTAATCAAATCTATACTGTTTTGAATTTAACTCACAAGACCAAAACCCGTTGAATTTTGTCATACAAAAACCTTGGAGCCAATGCAGTCTCCCAGTGCTCATCTTTCAAAAAATTCACAGCCGAAACAATTGTGCTGGGTACAAGACCATGCTCAGTGAAAGGAATGAGGTGTGTACTCACTAGACTCTAACGGGGGGTGAGAAGTCTCGGGAATCCGTGGAATATCACTAAAATGTGAATATACATATAGTAATTAGCAACAATGGAGATGACAATGTGCTGTAACAAATACGTTTCTGGGACACTTTTTTAGAAATATGGATCTGTTTCTGTTCTAATGGGTTACAAGGAAAGAAAGGGGAAATATTTAAAGACCTATTTTCCACTAGTGTTCATGAAAATTTTACTCATGCAAACTACTTCTTTCAAGTTAAGAAACTGGCAGACAACAATAGGAGCACTAGAATGTTAATATTGTGGATGGACTCCACAATATTTTTACAACTAGAATAATGAATTAGAGAGTTTTTAGGAAGAGAAAGGTGGCAAAAGGTAGTATAGCTATGGGGATGTTCAACTATTTTTTGAGGGGAAAAAAACATCAGAAAAATAAGACATAGATTAACTCACTAGTAATTTTTATATAAACGTCTCAAGGAGTTCATGGAATGAAACTGATGAAAATGTCTTACAATAATAGAAAGAAAAAGCAAACAACATTAGCAATGTTAAACAAACAAAAGAATAATGCATTTCTTCAATGGGTAAAAAAAAATAATCAAACCATATTACAATTGGGTATGGACATTATTCGACAAACGCATACCCAGCACATAAACAGGTATAAGCAAAATCAAATTGATTAAGTCCACACACATCTATTAAAATTTTGCCATCAATAAATTTAATCTTCCAAGAAAATCTGGATGATGCTAGCTCCTGACTCTCTTCTGTTCCCAGCAATCATTGAAAATACATTGCGAGAGCAAGAAATGACTGCTATTGCACAAACATTAGCAAAGCAGCAGAGCAGAAAAATGGAAAAAAAGCTCTGAGTGATTTACTTGAAAATATTTTCATCCACACAATATAATCCAAAATTGGAACACAACAACATTTCTGCAGAACATTTACAAGATTTTAAGTCTAAAGCTGAGCATTTTAAAGGTATTCAGGAATTTCTCTGTTCAGTGAAACACTATCTTACTGTCTTGGATGTCAAAAAAAATAAGTCTCCTAGGTATATAAAAGTCACTTATGAAAAAGAAACAGACACTTCAGTCAGAAAAGGGATGTAACAGTGCCCAATGAATTAGTCTCAAATTTGCTTTTCATGTCCTGCAATTTAAACTTCTGGTGTACGTGTTTTAAAAAAGCCTATTTTAGCTCCCGGTTAATGTCTCACATCAGCTTACATCTTGTATCACTCCACAAGAATGTGCTTTTCTTTGCTTTGACTCTGTAACTCAAGAGTAATGTGGTTTCCTCAAACTCATGGAAATATAAGTGCATTACTTATTCTTGACATGGCATAGTACTACTTCACAAACGTATAAGCAGATTAACGACGTGTTGCACAGCAGGGCTGCTGTGTAGATCTCTTCCTCTTAACATTTTCTCCTATCAATTTCCAGAGCAATTCTCACCAGTCCGAAATATTTACTTAGCATATTCAAACTGATTTTTCTGTTCTATACAACATTAAGCTTGCAATGTTTTCTTGTGCTAGAATATGAAAACTCTCTTATGCAGTACAGCATTGTTTGTCATAATATCCCATTTAGGATATCTAAAGGAGGGCTCATATGTGAAAGGAGTGTTTCAACATGGAAAGTTCAACCTACTGTGTCAAGTTTCTTAATTCCCGAGGGGGTGAAAAAATGGTCAAGTTGATTGTATTTTCCTCAGAGCTGGTGATACAAAAGTCTTTGCCAGGTAAATGACAAAAATAATCAGATCTTTCTTAAGACTTTACTTGTCAGACAGGAATGAATTTTTTAATTTATTTTTCTAAACCCCTTGTAATTCTTATTAAAAATTGACAGAAACAGTGGAAGCTAGAACATAAATTTCAACTCCTGACAAAATGCATGGTTTGCCATAGAAATGTTATTTGGCAGCTTTCCCACCCACCCTGTTCATCCCCACCATATTACAGCTCATTCACTGTCAGGAAATCTCTAAACCTTTATAGTACAATGGAAAGCTTATATATATACACATACACACACACATAAATATATACATAAAAAGTGTGTGTGTGTGTATATAAAATTATTGCTAGGAAATCTTCTCTTCCCTATTATATTTATCTTTTTTAAGTACAGCTCCATAGAGAACTGCAAGACACAAAAAGCAAAGAAACTAATAAATTAAGCATGCAATACAGTACTGATCATCAAACTTGTGGCAGAGTATCCTAACAAACTCTGTAATAGTTCTGCTTTCCACTACTGATTTCAAAATGGATGCGAAATAATTCAAAGCTGTCCTTCTGTCCATATTTAAACTTCTTACTAATTCAACAATCCACTTTACATAATCATTTCTTATATATTACATCCCCACAAGAAAAGAACTGGTATTATATATTTAGTGACTTTACCAAATATATGAGTGGTATTTTTTTAAAACATTGGCATTTTAACTAAAGAATGAAAATTCTAAAAAGAAACTATAATCTAAAGTTTGTCAGGTAATAAAATGAGTCTTATCTAGCCTGCTCTTAAGGATTGCAGGAAATACTTTAAAAATATGATTTAGTATATGAAATAGTAGAAACCTTATGACTTATAGTATTCAAAACTACACTAGTCGAAGGAAATGGTAAAAACAAAGTAAGAAGTAGCACAACCACTTATTGAAAATAAGAGCAAAATTTTGCTCTGCTTTCAGAGCAATATGAACAACAGAAAGGTAATGTCACACACATTGCAGTAAAGAGCTGCTGACATCGAACTTTGTCTTTCTCTCTCTACCCTGAAAGGCAAAGGTTTTGCGTGATCTTACTTGATATTACATATGACTATCTTATGTCTGATCCTTCCACACCTCAACGAATACATAAATTAAAGCAAATTACACCCTAGGTTGAGACTACTCTGTTCAGACATGTGGTTTGTCAGGATCACTATTTTGTAAAACACAGGAACAACTATAATTTCTCGGAGGGCTATTGTCAAGAGCTTGATCATTGAAGACAAACCAAATTCAAATGTGGTTGTACCCCACACTTCTTTAGGTTGCTCTGGGGACAGAAGCATCATTATCTACACGCTACAGAGTTTTCAGTTTCTGTGTACCTGTCCCCAGTGCTCATCCTCATATTTCCAAAACCGTTCCTTCCCATCACAACCTGTAGATCAATCTACAGTTTGCACTAATTACATTACTTGAGCAACTCTCTAGAATTCAGCACTGCCTGGTTTATGATGGAGGTTCAACCTCCTTGCGAGGACCTAGAGCACAGCAGCAGTCCCTGCACAGAGGAGATGAATCACACGAGAGAAACAACAATTTTGGCAATACTATCTGTGGAAATCCAAGCAAAGATAGCCAACATCTGACAAAGAAAACAGAGACAAATGAAAAAAACATTTGTTTTACCTGCACTATCCCACAGATCTCACCCGAGCACACAAGAGACGGTGAGTTAGTCACCATGCCAGGTTTCTTCTCCAAAAAGCACGCTGCCACGGCATTTTCTATGCTGTCCTATGTTAAACGCCTCTCACGTATGCATATTCATAGGTAATTCTTCCCCTCATATTTAGATAGCCAACCCATTAATTCTACTTTTTATAGGTTTCTTATCTACCTTGTGTTGCAATCATTAGCGTTAGCGTCAATTAGTTTCTATGGAGTTTTTACGGTACTATTGTGGTTATACTGTTTATTGTTGTTATGCCTTCATCTGCTAATAGTGTTACATGTTTCACATTTTTCTCTAATAAACATCCAACAATTATCCATTACTCAAAATTACATTTGCTGGTGGATGAAGAAATCCAAATTTACAAGACTGAGCAAATTGTTTAGACATCAATTTTGTAACTGGCAGTCATCTAGTTTATGGGCTTGCAGTCCTCCTATTATTCACTTAAGCCAAACTGTGTCATATTTGGGCTTTTTAGACCTAATATGCTGGCACTTTTTAGAGACCATTAAAAGTGCTGGTACATTATTTGCATTATTAATATTGAGAGATGAAAACACTTAAATTATGCAAACGAACTATCATTTTTCAGGTCTTTCGGGAACCTATTTTCTCACAGGAATTTTAAGTGTAATGGATTACCACTTAATGCTGTATCAAGCAACTTTGATTTTGCTGAGTCAGCACCTAAAGCAGACATAAAACTTTGATGTACTAGATTTGTTGGATTGAATAAAATTCCCTGAATTAAAAATCCCATGAATTAGAAACAATCACACAGTGTGGATAGCAAGACAAGGAGAAGCCGGGGGCGGGGGGAAGTAATCCGTGCAGTAAGTTCTTTTTTGTTGACTAATATCAGGATTTCCTTTGTTGCACAATGTGTGATATTTTTTGTTCTTTTAAGATAACAGACAGGTAAATCCCAATCTGATACAAAACAACAGGATTTTGACTCATTACTGCTGAAAAAAGGAAATATCTTTCAATTTCAAAGTTACATGCTCTAGTTGCTTTGGGATATTCATTTATTCTTCTCAAAAAAAAAAAAAAACCAAACCAAAACCCCTCAAACAACAACAAAAAAAAACAATCAAGAGACAACTCTACAAGAATAATATTACAGTATGCAAAAACCTCCATGCCAAGACTCCATTTATCTCAAAATAAAAGCACAATCTGATGTGCTCTACTTTTGCCTATGTCTGGAAAAAATATCCATGGGTCATCCAAAGCAAAACTTTACATTTTATTGGTACTATTTCTGGATGTACTTTTTTAGTGCAAAATTTACTGCTCAGATGCAGAACCATTCTTTGATTTTGAATGCACTTCATGATCTGTGCCTCAGTTCATGTGTTGTGGTATTTTCTCTCTAATTTTTCTTCAAGAATATGTCACTGGAATGTGGTCACTTTGTACTTCATTTTTTGAAGCTATTAGATTTATCAAATTAATAAACTAAAATAATTCAACTGGTTTAATAATGAAGTTATCTTAAAAGTTTAAGGATACAAGACATTTGCAAATATATTGATAGCAATAAATGTATCTAAAACTCATTATTTAAAATACTAATCTAGCACTTTCCTTTAACATCAGTTGTACGAATCAATTTTCAGGTTTTCTTCAACTGAGACATGAAGTTCAGGACAGATCCGGTATCAACATATTTATTTTCTGCTGATTTAAATATAAAAACTAGACTTCCAAAAATCTCCTTATCACATTTTATTTTTAATTATAACGACATACGACTGAATTTGCAATTTTCACTCAGGAATGTCTCCTAATTTATCCAACTAAAGAATGTAAAGTAAGGTTTCTGCTCCCCCACAGTCTCCATCTGGATGGTAATTTTAGCCTTTAACAACCACTATTATTGCATCAAGTTTTCATTTTCCATTAGAAGGTCCAACTCATAACTGGAATTAGCAACAAATGTTAATTTTATTTAAGTACTTTTAATAGTGATTGCCATTAAGAAGGCAGAACTCATTTGCAAATATAGCTACACTTGCACTGTACAGACAAAACCAAACATCAAAAATTGACGTGAAACAAATGTAAAAGAAGAATGTTTTAGTCAGAAAGAAAATTAACAGTGGTTTTTGTTTCTAAAACTGAAAACTTACCATACATGAGAGAGATATTATAATATTATAATTAGAATGAAATCTAGCAAATTCAAAATGAAATAATCATGCATTCATAAGGAGGAAACAGTTTACCATCTACCTACAGGACAGTGGTATTTAGAGACTTATAGTGACCGCACATGAACTCTGGGAATGTAAAAAACTACAGCGAAATTTAAATCCTTTCAATTGTTTTTTTCTAAACTAGCCAAAAGTCACTTTTAATTGCTAATCATGTGACTGTTCTGCAATAGAAATGTGAATTTACAATATATGATTCATACTTAATCCTGTAAGACTTATCTCATAACATTCCTGATAGAGTTATGTTTGGAGAAGTGTAGAACATCACTGAAACAATTGTGAGAAATGCAAGGCCAACCCCACTAATCTTATAAATTTGAATAGATTTTATGATCTTTTAAAGGTTTATTTGGGAAATGAAGAATATAGGAATTGTTACCACAAAACCAAAAACGAAACAAATTGCCTTCACAAATACGAAGGTATTTTTTCTTTCCACTTTTGATTTTGATGACAGTATCATTTAAAGCCCAATACAGTCTTTTCATTTAAGAGGTTTGGTTTTCCTTTTTTTAGGTCTTCGAAGAAGGCCTGTTTAAAATCCTACTAGCATTGTCTTATTAAAATCCTGCAATGCTCAATGTTTGCTGATCCGCATTTCTACTCATATAAGTTATTCTGATTTAATGAAGCTAAAAGCCTGAAAACCAGATTTTTCTCATGCACAGGTCCACTTGATCCACCAATTTTACTTTGCTGCTCAGCAAAAACCTTGTTAGTACTTTGACCATACAGAAATCAACGTTTATACTTGTATATATCACTGCAAAGATCCAAGATTGTAAATGGCAGTGAAGAAAATGGAATATACGGAATGTCAATAATAGAAAGTGAATCATATTCCATTATTAAGAGACAAAAAATAATGAACTCACAAATAGTCCCTTTAAAAGTCCCATTAGTAGAAGTAATAACTGTGCTTAAGAAGCAAGTCTTTAGCCTTACCCAATAGGCCTTGAAACAATAATTTCAACTTGAGGTTCTGATTTTGATTCTAAAATAATGTTGTAAACTTCTTCATTTGTAGCTCCAGGCAAGGGTTTACCATTCCATTCTAGAACTTCATCCCCTTGAATTTAAAGAGAAGTTTATCTCATTTCCATATTCTTTTACAAAGAAGTACAAAACATTTATGAAATCTATATAACCAAGTAACATTGCTGAAAATCAATTAAAAAGCTGTGCTGAAACCCCCCAAAAAGGTTTTTGAGACACTATCAAGGCTCCTTTCTCATAACACAGCTGCAATTTGTACACACAGAACATATTAAAGAAACCACTTGTGCAAACATATTAAGTATGTCCAAAATAATACAGCACCTGTTATTGTGCTATTAAATGAAAGACTCTTTTTTAAAGAACCTTTATTAACTAGCAATAATAAACTTTGAAAATAGGTTAGTCTTCAAAAATTAAAAATATAAATACCTACTGTTAAGCCTTTAAAAATCACAATATTTTATTACAGTTTATATAGTGCACATTCTGATTTCTCTGCAAATGCGATAGTCTTCACTATCTGTGTCAAATGAACCAAAAATAAAAGCAAGGAGTGAGTCACTATCTCCTGAGGATGTTAGGGGGGACAGAAAGGAAAACATGATGTGAAAGTTATTTAGATAACTTTCTTTTTTCAGCTTGCCATTTCTGGAATTTAAATGGTATGTATATTACACTGTATTTTGGCCTTATTATAAAAAGGTGAAAATCTTGAAGTATAGTTTCTAAAGAAAGATCAGTATATACAATTAAACTGCAGGAACATAGGGTAAGTTTACACTCTCATACCCCATCATATGCAGAAGTCAAAACGTCACAATCACTATCTGATGCCACAAATAACTTTCTTTATTGACAATGACTTTATGTTTATCAGATTCAGTCATGAACAACCCTTCAGCTGCTGGTTTTGCTCCTTTCTGAGAATCTAAGCCAAATGATCAAACCCGTGCTTGTTAATAAGCCAGGGAAAACTATCCGAACTGCAGTCCTATCTACCAAAACACATGGCTTCAATTTCTTTTTATGCTCAGCGATTGTCAGTCTTTTTTCCTAAACAGTCTATATTTTGGTATTTTAAGAAAGGACCCCACAAGAGCATTCCAGTGATTTTCACAGCATTTTGACATTCTTTAAAACATAAGGGCTTGCTAATGGCAGACTTAATAAATGCTTGCTGACATAAGTTTAATTTTCTACCATGTTCTTTAGCTGAAACAGTTTAAAATATTTCGTATATTTATTACATAATCTTGTGTCTGATGGGGAACAGGAATTAGATATTGCCTAGGAACTTCATTTAAAATTTATACAACTCAGTGAAAACACACTTAGTTTCTTCTGTAGTTATGAGTATATTTTAAGGCTAACAACTGTTATAAACTAACATGTTTTTACCTAAAATAAAATCCGATTTCTTTACAGATAATTGGCTTAATTTACAAAAGCATCCCAGGCATTAAAAGGAACAGGATGCGGCTGGCTCCGCAACAGCTATAACTTAATAGCAAAAACCGACAGGGACATATGCTAAATTTGTAACACTAAAAATCATGATTTAAACCTAATTTACACAGCAATGAATCTATCACATTTTGAAGAAGACAAAATAGGTGCAACATGGTTGAGAATCCTGAAGAAGAACATGTATGGTGTCTGTATTGCTATTTTAGACAACTTAAGCAGCTTTTTGAGTCACCAGGAGATCAAATGATTAAAAAAAAGTAATTGCCAAGACAAATAAACATAAGATCATTATAGTCAGAATGCTAAATTAAGAGAAGTGGCTCCAATTATTCTTACTGAAAATTCAATCCAAATGGAGATTTCAGTGAAATGGCACTTTTGCTAGTTCTTACCAGATCACCGCCATCCATCTTTTGCTCACCTTATCCAGTTCTTGATCTTTTTGATCAGCCAAGCCCTTTTACATTGTCTCTTTCATCTAAGGTGCTGTCTATAAGGCTCACATTCTGATTTCTGCTCTCAGTAACATGCATGGAAACAGGAAAACACCATCCAGATACTCAAAACTTGGACATATGCAAAACCCAACTGGACACGGTCCTGTGCCACCTGCTCTAGCTGACCCTGCTTAAGCAGTGGGGTTGGACTAGAGATCTCAAAAGGCCCCGACCCACGTCAACCCCTCTATGATCCTGTGATACATTGCTGCAAATTCAGATGAGATGAACTTCCTGGTCTTAAGTCCCACTGTAGTAGCCCAGAGTTGCAAGTCAGTCAGTCAAGGAGCTGTTAGAGACTTTACACTGTAGGCGTTTAGGATAACCAAGATACTTGCACAAAGCTGGCTGGCAGAACCTACACCTGCACCCTTATGGAGCCACTTCTGCTGGTGAGGCATATATTCCAGGATATCTAAGATGCCTCTAGAAAGGAATATTAATGCATCTTGCATTATACCCTCACTTACTGATTCATGTTCAGCAGGGGTAGAAAGTTTTCAGACCTATGCTGCAAATCTCTGGATTTTATTATATCAATTTTTAAAATAGAAATTTGGATTGGGAGATACCTCGTGGGGGTCAGCTAGTCCCAACCCCTGCTGAAAGTAGGGCCAACATCAAAGGACAGATCAAGTTGTTCAGGGATTTGACCAGGTGAGATCTGGGTATCTCAAAGGAAGGATATGCAATACCTCCTCTGGGCAACCTGGTCAAAGCCTTAACTATCCTCTCTAGATACAGGAAAAAGAAATTTCACAAACAGGATCTCCCTCATTCCCGCTTGTGCACTTCTCTTCTTGTGTGATCAGCATACACCTCAGAACAGTCCAACTCTGAGTTCTCTACAGCCTCCCATTAGCCAGGTAAAAACAAGAATTAGACCCTCCCATGCTCTTTTCTTTGCCAGTCTGAACAAGTCCAGTTCTGTCAGCTTCTTGTACGCCATATCTCCAGACCTCTAACCAATCTTCTGTCCAACCTGGTCCAGTTTGTGAGTATCTCTCTTGTACTAGAGGAACCCAAACTGGACACAGTACTCCAGATACAGCCTCATAAGCACTGAACAGAGAGCAATAACCACCCCTTTTAACCTGCTGGCGACAATCCTGCTAATACAGCCCTGTACATGATTGCTGCTCACTGCAAAGGTGCTTTGCTGACTCATGTTCAACTTACTGTCCTCCAACATCTCCAGATGCTTTTCTGCCAAGCTGCTTTCTAGCTGGTTGGCTCCTAGTGCTTACTGTTACAGTGGGTTATTCTGTTCCTGATGCAAGAGTTCATATTTGCCTTTGTTAAAATTTATTAGATTTGTACAATTGATCAATGATTTATAAATTTAGCCAAAATTTGGATGTTTTTCATATAGAGGAAAAAGTGTGTTTTCCTAACAGCAAGGACTCATCTATGCCTTTTTGTGTTTTAGTCCCATATAATAGGATGAACAGACTTTCATTCACTGAAAACACACAAAACAATGTATTTTTTCTGTGAAATTATTTTGGCTCTAAAAATAATTTTAGAAAGTAAAAATAGCTTTGACTTAAAAAAAAACTAACACCAGACATTAGAAATGTAATATTTCAGCCCAAATAGTTCATGATTAGTGGACAGAAACTTATTTTCTTTAATTATAATCTGCAGGTAAAATCTATAAACAACTATAATTGGTGCTATCAACCCCAAGTATATTGATTTGGTAAAATAAAAAATTAATAAATGCCAAACCAAAGTAGGATATTTTTAGAGACTCATCATCTTTTCTACTTCTTTGTTACTATATGCTTCATGCAACTATCCTAAATTCTTACAAGTTGTCATCGGAGCTTCTGGATTCCTAAGAAGGCATTGCATTGTCTTTGGTTTGCTAAGACAATACTTGGAAAGCAGTTGCTTAGGGCCATGGTAAAAATATAAACCACTAAGAAGGAATTTTGAAATCCAACTCCTGTGCATAGTTCTCGCTTCATTTAGAAGCTTGAAAAGCACAGCCACTTATTTCTAAGTGTAGTATATATAATCTTATGTAAGTGAAATATTTTCAGATCATTTTCTTGGGTTGTTTTCCATTTTTATTTGTAACAATTCACATTGAAAGAAGTCCATTGTGTACACAGCGCATCATCCTTCAGGTGACACTATAATGGCAAGTAAAGTAACCGTAGTGAGTTTTGTTTGCCACAATGAGAGAGTTTTAAAAAATGTTCGCACTGCTTCCATAGAGTTTAACAAGCAGATCCTGAGCTAGCAAGCAGAAATTTACCAGTGACACTCAGTCCTGACACCAGCACTGATCAGGAGTGTCTTGTATTTTGCTCATACATCCAAGCAATTGGAGTTAATAATAAATTAGAAATGTAGGCAACTGTGGCATTCCATAATAACATTACAGTATTGTCCTGTATTTAAAAAATATTAGCGTATCACACGACCAACGTTAATATAAATTAACAGCTGCATGACAAAAAGCCATAATTAAAAGACAATGCATTTTGTATGCAACTGATTGATTTACCTGCTCTGAGATGCCCCACAACATCAGCCAAGCTACCTTTCTTCACTTTGGTAATGAAGGCACCGAGTCGACCTAATTCTGTCATTTTTCCTCCAACAACCTGGTTAATCATAAATTTGTGAGTTTTCAAGCCACAAACCAGACATCATATCAAGCATAAATGTACAGACAGATCAGTTTTCACATTATTTTAAAAATTAAACCTAAATTATGCATAAGCAAATCTATTGTCAATTTGGGCTTTACAGAGGCTTAAAGACAAAGTTAAAGATACAAAATGGCCAGATCTACTTGAAAAGAAGTAAAGCTGCCACAGAATGAATAAAATTGATATTCTTTCTAATGTGCTTGACTAATGAATCTTATGCAGTTTGTTAGGTATCTAAATTTGTTGAAGAAAGAACATTTCTTAATAAACAACCAAGAAAATGTACTTTTTGCAAATAGAAGTCTGTCATGTTCTTAAGTTTAAATTGCAAGTGCACATCAAACCAAACGTATGAAAATCCCAAAATGAAATTGGTAAAACAATTAAAAACTTAGCAAATACACTACTAGGAAACATGAGCAAACAGTTCACAAGAGCATTGCTACTGCTAAAATCCAAGCCCTCTCATCCAAGCACAGGACAGAACAAAACAGCACTTCTGGCTTTTGTTAAACAGAACTAAAGAGAGCTATTTTTGAAGATGACTGCATGATACAGAGATCAGGAAAATCAGGAAAAAAGGTGCCCTCAAGAGACAGATTTTTAATAAAATATAAAACAAGAAAATGTAGTCTTGCTGACTTGCTATTCTATTTAGCTATCTTATTCTCTCCATTTTTTTTTGTGTCAGGAATATCCTGGGAGTAGTTTTATAATAAAATGAAACAGTGAAATGTTGGTCCATTAGATATTATTTCCCCATGTGGCAATCACAATAATTAGTAGGAGCTTTAAATACAGATACATATCCAAGAAGATCCAGAAGCCCACCTGCAAACAAGGTTGTCACACGATAATGTGTTAAATTTATCAGTGGGGGGCCTTAGTTTACGTCATATAAAAATGAAACTTGAAAAAATCAAAGAGAATCTCTCCAATCTACATTTCCTACAAGGAAAAACCTTTTTTCTCACCTATTAAAAAAAATTGCTTGCTATCAGCAAAAATCAGCTTTGTGCTACAGACTACTAGACATTTCGTAGAGTAAAGCTGTTCTCATCTTCTGTATTCCCACGCCACACTATCTCACTTCAAAGTGAGAGTGGCTCTTACTCAGGACATGCCATCACCAGGCTCCTTCCTGATTTAACTCCCACCATGATGAGCAGAACCAGCAACTCCCATCTCTGTCACATGCAAGGCGTTGAACTATCAGACAACTATATGCAAGGAACGGTTCAGTGTCAGGGCCCTTTGAAGTAGACTCAGTCCTAAATGGATGGGATTGTTTCTTATTTTGCATTGTTTCTGTTGTTCTCTGTGGGGAGAGGAAGACACTCCAATTAAATTCTCTCAGTCATCTCTGGAGCTCCATGTAGTTAAAAATATACATGGAGAGAGAAATTCTTGACCTGGCACACTGTACTCCCCCCACCAGCTTCATAAGTAGCACGCTCTCTCTTTTAAGTGTTCTGGCAATTTAGGGACACGAGCCTAAGAGTCTGCTAAAAATGACTCATTTAGGGATTTAACTCAGATGGATGGTGCTGCCAATGTCTTAATTTTGGGATACTGGATTAACTGGAATTATATTTAAGATAGTCTCTACTATGCTTTAAAAGTTTTTTTTGCAAATTTTGGGGTGAATGTTTAGTTTCATTCTACAAAATTTCTGTTTCCGAAGGGCCGTGTAGATTTTAAACACTGACCTTGTAAACATTTGCATCCAGATGACATTTATGTATGCGGATTAAGAGATGAATTACTTGACTGAAATGCAAACAGTAGAGCTAGAAAAGGCAGGACTCCATTAGTGCATTGCAATGTGCAGTATATGTCTTGCAGACAGGAAGCTGAATAAACATACACTTTTTAATCAAAATGGTTCAGCTCCTTTGCCATGGATGAGTGGAAGGCTGCATAGAAGGATTAAATACACTTACATTCATAATTTATCTGTATAACTTTCAAAACTTACTAAAAATAAGGAATATATTTTTGTCAGACCACATAATTGAAGAGTCCTCTGATTTAATGTGTTAGACCTTGAGGTCTAAGGTCAGTGGAAGTTTCTTTCATTTACCACATAACCCATATAATACTTACTTTTAGCCCCAATAATGCACCTGATTCTTTTGGCATGGTTGTTCTCTTGTTAAGAATAACACGCCCAATTAAGCGATCTCCCTCTTTAGAAGGCTGCCACGTTACTGGATGCTGTTAAAAAAACAAGCAGTGAAATTAAAGAAGTGCAACTATCTTCCTGTATTTAGATGCACGTTTATAAGCCAATAATATTTCTGGATCATTATGTCACAGTATACACAAACATCCTTCAGATCTATTACATATTGTACCTGAGCTTTCTATTATTATACCTGTTGGACTCTGGCTTCATTACATATTCATGCCCACTGTAAAAAAATCTCAGCACTAATTCTGCAGGTAGAATTACAATACAATCCAAAGTTCAATACAGTTGAACATTTCAAACATACCTTAGGTAATGAAATCAAACATTTACTTTTAAATTCCATGACCCTGAAAATTGCATTCATAAATTCTGCTCTTTAGAATAATATACACGTTATACAGCTCTACCACATGGGTTCACTATATAATAAAAAGATCCTTTCCCACTCCAAGTCAATCGAAAAAGTCACTAATCTCTCCCAGACCAGCATCACACTCACAGCTGCTGTTGTGGTGTGTAGTGAAACCTAGTATCATGTCTATAAAAGAATTAAATTTATGTTAAAATTCAAGTGATTTTACTAGTATATATTTTGATGAAAATTTCTTTCCGATTTCAATTTCCATGATCCACTAAACCAAATTTTCATAGAATTTGTATCGAATATTTTTTACAACAAAATAGCTATGCTGAACTGAAATAATCAGCGAACATTTTAATCCATACTTATGAACCTCTTTTTCCCTATTTCTCACCGAACTAATAGGGGATGTCTCCCTGCTGTGCCACGTGGCAGGATCCAGCCAGTAATAATCCAAGTCACCTGGAAGAATATGAATAGAAAGAAATGTGTAATCTCTCAAACAGAGAAAGATGTATGAATGATTACTTCTGCATGCATGAATTTAAATGTGCAATAGTTTGATGAAGCAAATATAAAACCTGTATTATGATTCAAATTGACTTACAGCAAGTTGAAAACAATATAGCCTAATAATATAAACCCAAAACCACATAGTAACGCATTTATTTGGACCTGTTTTTTCATGAATTGCACCTCAGAATCGGTTGTGCACTCCTGCTGGTTTTGACTTTGCCCAGTCATCTTCCAAGAATGGACCCCAACGCATCACATTCACAGCCCTCGTCCTCCCCTCATCTCCATACCAAACACACAGGACTACAGCTAATGATGACACAAGAGGAAATACTCCACAAAATAGGCACTTAGCTATAGTGAAGGACAGAACGGTCCACCACACTCAAGAATGTGCGAAGCAGTTGATCAGTACTGTGACAACAGGTACCATACAGGGAGAGGCACAGGAGCTGGTAAAGGGTAACAGGGCACCAGGCAAAACAGCCACACAAGTAGAGCAAATAGTGCCGACAGCAGGGAGGAGGTTGAAATCTTTCATTTTGCTTGGAACAAACTTATATACTATGTACATCAAGAATAAACCTGTGAATTACAGGTCTGGAAGTCATGAGCTCATCGGGTCAAGGAGGGGAACTGTGGGTAGGGTCTGGGAGAAAAGGCAGCAGAGTGTAACACCACAGGGAGTACATATGAATTTATGAAAAGCTAAGGAAACCACAGTTTGATTTAATATATTACAGCTGTAGAAGGCTGAGTTGTAGCAAAAAAAAAATACAAACTTCACTGGCAGTTGTCTGAGACAGAGGACTGATGTAACTGCACTCCAAGAAAGAAAAGACGAGGCAGAAATTGCAGGAGGAACAATATTGGGCAGTGCAAGTCAGAGCGTAATTTTTGTTCCAAAGAGGAAGGGTACAGGTGATATTGGGAAGGACACAGGAGAATGATGCAGGCTAGAATAGAAGCTAAATGTGAGACTGATACGGCAGGAACAAGTCTGACGCATTTCTGTGCTAGCACTATTTTTAAACAGAATATACCTGTGAGCTCTGAACCTTGGCATTTTTTCATCCCTTTGGGCATTGCCACAGTGTATTAACAAAAATGCAATAGTGTCATTAGAAAGGTGAATGACAACTCTTTCTATGGGTCTCTTGCAATAACAGCAGTATATAAAACTTGATCTGAAGTAACTAAGATATTTTTTAATTTTATCTGAGAAAAAGATGATTCTGCCATTCAGCTTAGAATGCCTTTAAACACGTGAACAAACAAAACTCCCACCAACCAACCCAAAATCTAAACTCTCACTTCAGAGGTTAGTTTTGGACCCTGAAGGAAATACAGTCACCTCTCACTGAGGTTTATATCCATACCTGCACTCCAGGCATTTTGCACCCTCACTTTGGCACAGAATCTTGGTCATTTGAAATATAGTTGTGGAACAGTTTAATAATACTGCTTTTTGAATTCACAAGTAATTTTTCTTCCAAGTTTTTGAATTATTATGTCCCAGAGTTAGTTTTCATCATGGAACAACTCTTCACATGCTTTCCTAACAACATTCCTACAAACTCTTTACCAATCATTCAAAAGCCACTGGGTAAAAAACCTACTTTATCATTAAAGTCAGATACTTATTGCTGATACCATCTGCACTCTTGATACGCCCTATGTCTTCAGAAAACATATTTTATTTATTATGTACACTTTAGGCAATACACCTTCACTATCTTATTTTAGAAAACACATCTCTATAATACTAGTTAGATCAATATTTTTACTAACACACAGGTATCCAATAGAAGCCCAAACAAAGCAGGCTTCTAGCAAGGAAGAAAATATACATTTATATGAAGAATTTGTTATTTTCAACTTTTTCTACAATTTTTAGATGCTGATTATGAAATACAAGTTGCACCACTCTATAATCCATAAAATCTTTAATAGCTTACCATCTACGTGATCATATGCACAAGCTTGTTTTTAAACAGCTTATTATTACCATATGCCTAACCACACGAGGCAGTTTGCGGTTGCATTAGCTACTGCAGTTCTGCAGCTTTGGAGAGCTTAACTTCACATTAAAGATCTTTCAATTTTATTTTTAGCATCACGCCTTGCACCTTTCTGGAAATCAGAACTGCAACAAGAACAAAGATAAATTCACAAACCAGACTGCCACCCCAAGTGCTGGTAGTAAGCTGGGACCTGTGGCACAGACCTCTCCAATTTTCAATAACGGACTCAACAGCGACACCAAAAACCAACTCTCTCCTATGTGTGCTGGCCTGCCACAGGCAAGAGACAACAGACTTTGCCTCCATGCTTCACAGCTATTTGTTCAGCAATAGAGCAATGTTCAGGCAGGAATAAATGTCAGCTCCAGCATGCAGAGGTGTGTGTCCAAGTGCTCAGACATTTCTGCTCTTATCCCCATTGCTCCCTGCTCGCTTTTCCTTTCTTCCTTCCCCAGCTTCAGTGTCTAGGTCCAAGTTTCCTTGCTGCTTTTCCTCCTGGTAATTGCATATCCACGACCACTTGATTCCTGCATCTAGCATCCTTCCCCACCAAGTTCCTGCTGCAGCAACATCTTCTCATACATCTTCTGCCTTGGCTCCTACCTGCTAATCTTCCCCTTGTCGCCATCTACATACCTCTTGCTGCCTTTCTTCCCTGTCCATTTTGTTGCCATTGTCCATCTTCTGACTCCTTCTTCTGGCTTTGCTGTCATCTCTTTAGGTTGTGTATTTTAATCCCTTCTCCTTCTCACACCCCTTGGATAATAAGCCACATCCTCACAACCCCCTTCTCCTCACACATATACCTTTAACTTTCTGTCCCTTTCACCCCTCCTGACAGTTCTGCACTTCAGTAAATTCCAAGCCACCAGCTACATCCACCATGGCTGGCCATGGCCACGGTCCTTTCACCCTCTGCTCTCAGAAGCTGAGAACAGAAACTGCACTTCAAACGCGGCTGTACTGAGCTAGGGAATGCATAAAGGTAGCTTTCAAATCAAAATTCTTGACTGAAAGTGATGGGTCTACGATTTGGTGAATATTTTAAACGCTGCAAAAATGCATGAATTGGGAAGAAAAAAGTCCATATTCCTGAAAAATTACTGGATTTTTAAATTCCCAAATTCAGTATGAAATAGACCACTGGCATGCAAACTTTTGGCTGAATCTACAACTCTAAAAAGGGGTTTACAACAGAAAGCATCAGTTAAACTACATGCATAAACACTCATAAAATAGAACATACAAATTAAACCATAAAGGAACAAAATCCTGAAATAAGCTTAAAAAATATTTTATGCCAGCAACACTGACACAAGGGTCTTGACATCTGCAGTTAAGTACTCTGTTACAGCTATACTTTTAAAAATAATTTCTCCTTGATCATCCTATGTTATTGCTGCTTCTTTACTTACCTATTTATGCCATTCTTGCACTGCCATACCCCAGAACTGACTATCTGTTTAATTACACAAAATAATTTCACTGAACTAGCGTTACAGAGATCCAGGAATAGGTAAATAACATGCAAAAACTTACAGTCTAAAAGCATAGTTTCAGAATTTTAGATTTTCTTAAAAGAACCCAGACCAACACTCAAAACAAAAAGACCCCTAGACACAAAGTACTCTCTCCACTGGTAAAAGTCACTAGAAATAACTAGTAAAATAAGAAAAATTTAAGACACTATGGAGACCAAAACACAACTTTTCTAAGGAGTAAATAATTGATTTACAGGCTTAAACTGCTTTTAAACACTTTTAAAACAAAGCTTTAAATGCAAAAATATGAAAAACTTAAAAATACTAAGCCCCTAGGAAAATATACATATACCATACCATTATTTTTGTACGACTGATATATTTTAAGACATACAAAGATGTATTTCAATTTAAAGCATATTATTAATAATGTATTTTCAGTTATAATGCATGATTTACTTAAGACTAATGGAGGGAAACAAGTATATATTTATAAAACCTTTTTTTCTGAAGGAATAATTCAAAAGTTGCATCCTGCCAGCAATGAAATATTTTTCCTATTAACAAGCTGCTGCTTCATTACTCTACTCTTGGACATATATGGAAATAATCATAAATCTACTTTACAAGATACAAATGTGTTGAGTCTTTTTTCCTTGAAAAGTCTTTTGCCGTCTTCAATCAAATTTCAAGATGATATATAAAACTCTAATAATTGCCTTTGTTTTTATATCCATAACACGTGTGCCTTTAAAATAAAGGGAAAGCAAAAATCACACCACTAAAAAAACATTTTCTCTATAATACTTAGTCTTCAGCAGCACTACCCATACCAAAAGCTAATGCTGGGATACTGCAATTTCGAATGAAGTCCTGCAAAGGTGAGAAGTGCTGGAAATGACAGCCTTGTCTCTCTCGCAAAGACAAAATGAACACAAAATATGAGTAAATCTGTTATAGTGTATGACCAGTTGTGCTCATTTCCAAAGAGTCTTGAATACTGGAGATAAAATACCTCAAGATGTTTCCCCACGTCCACCCAGACTGTATTTGGAGACTACTGATATTCAGCAAAGAACTCGCTTCTGGTGTTTTGCTCAAATCCAGATGCACTAGATTAGCAGCAGTTACTTAAGACAAGAAGCAGACAGTCTAATGATAAGAGTCAATCAGCCCATGTTAGGCACTTAATTGAGCCTAACGTGTAGCTGCTAATTAATAAAGCAGTTCTATCACGCAACTAGGAATCTTAGACAATTATTTTCAGAGGCTGCATCTAAAATTAAGGCACGAACTTGCTTCCTGTGTAGTCAGACTAGACCTCTCTAATTAACACACCCAACAGCCATTTATGTATTTACCTTTGTTAATATTTAGGGTCAAATATAGCCTGCATTAAACAGAAAACAAAACTTATCAAAGACCTGAAACATCCTCTGTTATGTCTTCCACAGTTCCCATGGAACTGGATCAGTATCTAATGGAAATGATCAATTGTTTCCCAAGGTAAAAATCAATAGAAGCCACGTATCAACATACAGAACGTTCCAACAAATGCAAAGAAACTCCACGTATCAACTTGATTGCCCTCCTTCTTCATAGCCTGAGTTTTCACAAGTTAGAAGACCACTCTACATGCTATTGGTAAATGTCTTCAGCATACTGTTATTGCCATCAAAAACATCTGGCCGCTGTTACAGATGTGATAGGTCATATTGTTAAGCAAGAAAGCACTTCTGCGCCCAAGAAAAAAACAAGATGCTAATCATTTTATCATGTCAGATAAACAATGTATCTTTAAATCATTAGAGTCAAGCTGCTAACTAACCACATAAAGAGAAAACATGAGTACCCTGGCGTAACAGACAGCCCTCGCATCAAAGTGGCAAGCAGAGAATTCAAAAGCTAGCTATTGTCTATTTATACAGAAAGCATCACAAAAATGCTCATTATCTCCTTGCTCTCGAATCAACCCACTTCAGATGCCTACAGTTAAGAACTTAAATCCTTGCAGAAGGAGGTCTGTGTTTTAGCATTTATGCAGTTCAAGGACAGGCTGGCTCATGTGGTATGTGGGAAGAATGCACCGCATGACTGTGAAGTTTAGGTTTCATTTTGTACAAAAAATATATAATTGCATTGAGTTCTCTGCTGGCACATGTCCTAAACACTGAATGCTAACGTATTTTAAGACTCCAAAGTTCAAATAAAGACTAGCACTCCATACAAGTGACAATTTACACATATATAATACTCATATTTGGAGTACAGACCTGGCACACGTGCCTGCGACCCTTATAGCTCCCAAAGACAGAGCCACCCTCTCAGATAATTCCCTCAATTCAATATTTATTTAGGCATTTTAATGTGGTGATGAGATACAAAATTGTTTTTCTCGAACTTAATTCATTTTCTGAATAACAGAAAATCATTGAAAAAAGGTCTATGGTGCTTTAGATGTAGATAACTGACAATCTGGGCTTATCAAGCACACACTGAAAATAAATGTTTATCCCTTACTTTTGTATTTGGAAGATAAGGACATTTTATACTCTCACACAAAATGAACACTTGGGCATTATATTTTGAAACAAACCCCTTAGTTTAAAACTCTTTTGTAAAGTAGTAGTTACATTGTGAGGACAGTGCAGGTTGCAATGCTAATTGACATTTGCAAACCAGAAATAATTACGCAAGGAAATAGTGAACTCATGAAATACTACTTTGACTGTTAAGGACACTAATATTAAACTAAATCAAGTGAAAAGGAAAATCCATTTGACTTCTCCCTTAGTTACCATTACAAAGTTGTTTCTTTAGCACAGCTTGCAAATTCACAATTATTTTTCATTTTGCAAAGGAATGGTTTGTCAGTGGCTGATTACTAAAAATTCTTTCAATATATTCTTTTTATCTGGATGTAAGGTGAATTTTCTGTGGACTGTTTAAAATATAACATGAGTTTCTTGTCTAGATATTTATTTAGCAAAGACTTCTTCATTTTATTTTATGTATTGTGATTTTTTTTTAAGGAGGGGTACAGTTTACACATAAACTCTTTTATAAGAAAATATTGCACTTGTGTTCATTGATGGCTCAAAAAGGTTTCTCAAAAGGTATACTTGCAAAAGACCTTCCAACACAAAACCAACTGGGCCCATTTCTATGTTCACAAGGTGGTCTTCCTACCTGAATTATCTCAGTGTTGCTAGAAGACTTTATAAATTACTGAAAGTAAAGATTACTAATCTTGTCAATGGAAGCTTGAAGCCAAAAATCACAAACGATGCAGTCAAGTAAAAAACTGAGGATTTGTGAATGTTTCTAAAACTTTTAATATGGGCACAAGGAACATAGCGAGGAAGCTGTTGTAAGTTTCCTGAATCTCTAGGGAGTCTGCTCATGAGACTCCCTGAGCCAACATTATTTAGTTCTTTCACTCAAACACTGAGATTGTTAAAGTGTTCATCAACCCTTTCCAGCTAGATATATGTCTTTATGTCTTATTGGTAAGCACGTGAGTCCAAGAATATATGTGGTGAACAAAGCTCACAAAGGGATGGCCCTCAGAGGCATGTTCTGTAAGGTCTTCAGAACGTGTGTTTCGTGTGCTAAAGAACGTGGAGACACTTAGAGATGTAAAATACTAAGTAAGATGCATGAACTTCCATTAATTTGAAAAGCTCATTTAAAAGTTTTATTGAAAATATTTTGTTGAAGATACCAGAAAAAAAAGTGGTTAGCACTACCAAGAACTTCAAATCAGCAGGCAAATATTTTAATTGATTTTTGACACTGTGGTATCTAAAGATTTGAGGAAAATTTTATTGCCTCGGGGCTAGCTCCGAGTGCTGATTTTGCTAACTTTGATTACTCTCTTGAGTGGAAGCTAATTCTGCAGATGGATAGATGGAGAGCTCCTTTTTGAAATTTAGAGCTTCTTTGAATAAATTTATTATTGCTATTTAATTTTAATTCAATATTGACACTGACTTGTTTGAACAGTTTTATTTTGAGTTTCTGTTTCATATAATTAACACTTCTTTAGCTCTGGAATGATCTCTTCATAATACTTTTGTCAGCATATGATGAAATTTGCAAATTATATAACAAGTTATCTCAAAAAGTCACATGGGCTTGTAATTTTGGAGACCTGGATACATAGCTATCCTGTACACTAACAGTCTGACCAGCTCTTAATAACTTTTCTGCTGTTCTGAAGGAATTCCCAGCACTTCAAGTATGCCATGCTGTTCTCCAGCCTAACGTAATTTTTCTTTCCTGTGTTGTTTTTTTTTTTTGTTTGGTTTGGTTTGATTGCCTTTTATGGAGAGGTGGGAGAAGGTATTTTAAAAAGCCTGCACAGACAAAACAGCCTTCAGCTGTTGTGTGTGTTTGTTTTTGGGGTTTTCATTGTTTTTTGGTTTTTTTTTTTCCCTGTGGGTATTTAAACCAATTGAGTGGGTGTTAATTCCAACAGAATGTAATATTTTCATTTTGGTCTCTTTTGCTATTTTTCCCCTAAGAATTTTAAAAAAGATGCAGTTGAATATTCTTTATCTTAATATTTATTAAAGACTGATTTATGAACAAATTATAATTCAAAATCAAAGCCGAAAATGAATTCTCCTCAAACGCCAGGGTGCTTCTACACCGCCAATAGACAGAAATTTTAACAAGGATAAGCATACCAGGGAAAAAAAAAAAAAGTAAGGCTGTGAAACACCAGCCCACACCTTAGAAGTGCGATGGATACAATGCCCAGTGAGGCATCACTGCCCTGGCAGCACCTCCTGCAAATAAGGTCACCAAAATGGGCTATGCCCGGAGAGGCTTATTTGAACATACATTTTCTCCTACTGCTGGGAAAGAAGAAAGGCCTTTCTGCTCAGATATAGAAGGTAATACACAGAGTTTATAAACACACTGATAGAAACAACAGCAACTGACAGCAAGGCTTCTCCTTATCCACAGGACCACAGAAATGGGAAGGGAGAAAGACAGCCTTTCTGTTGATTGTCCAACATACACACACGGTAAATCACGCAGACCTGCACAAGTCACTTGAGAAATAACAAGAATATTGTATTTCATACAGTTATGATTTCATTTTCACGAAAACTGGGGGAGATAATTAATCTCAAATATTACAGTGAAAAGGAAAGCCTGAGGAGGAAAAAACCCCAACAACTCTTGGTTGTCCTGAGCTTCAGGGCTGTAGAAGAAAATCATAAAATCATAGAATGGATTGGGTTGGAAGGGACCTTCAAGATCACCTAGTTCCAACCACCCTGCCATGGGCAGGGACACCACCAACTAGACCAGGTTCCTCAAAGCCCCACCCAGCCTGGCCTTGAACACTTCCAGGGATGGGGCATCCACAACTTCTCTGGCCAACCTGTTCCAGTGTCTCACCACCCTCACAGTAAAGAATTTCTTCCTAATATCTCATCTAAATCTACCCTCTTTCAGTTTAAAACTGTTAACCCCTCTTCCTATCACTACACTCCCTGAGAAAGAGTCCCTCTCCGTTTTTCCTGTAGGCCCCTTTTAAGTACTGGAAGGCTGCTATAAGGCCTCCACGGAGCCTTCTCTTCTCCAGGCTGAACAGCCCCAACTCTCTCAGCCTGTCCTCACAGGAGAGGTGCTCTAGCCTTATGATCATCTTTGTGGCCCTCCTCTGGACCTGCTTCAACAGGTCCATGTCTGTCTTATGTTGGGGGCCCCAGAGTTGGGCACAGTACTCCAGATGGGGTCTCACGAGAGTGGAGTAGAGGTGCAGAATCACCTCCCTCAACCTGCTGGTCAATACAGCAGATGAAATTCTCTGCATTGTGATTAAAGAGAAAAGCACTTCACCAGTACCATGATGGGGACCTACTCCAGACAACCAAATTAGGAAGATGAGCCTGGTAAGGTTTGTTTTTTGGGGTTTTTTGTAAGCATTCATCAGAATCCTCCATTATGCTGCATTTGAAGATAACGAGAGGTTTTAAAGGCTTTTGTTTCTCCGGTTCAGAGGGGAATATGGCAGGAAGAACCCTTGGAGTGCACAGTGAGAGATCACTGACACTAGGAAAGCAACCAGCAAAGGACCTTTGGAGCTGTGCTTCCCACCAGTAGAGAGGAAATAGTTAAGAATGTGAAAGTAAATAAACTTCGTGATCTTTAATATGGGAAGGAAGCTGAGCAGAAGAAAATCCCAAAACCTTTACACAAAAAAAACCCCAAACCACCAAACCCCCCAAAAAACCCAAAACGAAGAAAATCCCAATCACCAAAACCCAAACCAAACCAAAACCAAAATATCCCAACCTTAGAGAAAATAAGAAAGCAGCCATGACAGCAAAAGGAGTCCAGCAATCACGGAAGCATTTGAAGAAATAATACCAACATCAGAAGCACAACCAGCCCAATACAGAGGAAGGAGAAATGCAGTCAGTGACTGACCAGCTAAGTCATAAATGTTTCATTTTCTAGAAGAAGGTGAACATCAATGAAAGTGTCCTATGAGTGAGTAACTTACAGTGATACAGTACCAGGAAGCATAGAAGACAAAATTAGAAACACACAGAATGTAATGCAAACGGCAAACTATGTAAAACCAATGGAGATCATTCTGCAACTATTTAGTCCCTAGTACTTAGTATCTAGTACCAAGTACTTGCCATTCTAGAATGCTATGGAAAGAGTCTGCTACCATTTGACTCTATCAGCAAATGATACCGAGGCAGCTAGGTTTTTCTAAAAAAATACATTCTCCTAAAAATAAACTCAAGTAAAACCCATAGCAACAAGTTAACAATGTCTGCAGCATAAAAATTAGATGTCATTCCAAAGCAGGAAGAGGTCAGACTGTCTAGATATATTTTACACTAGGGTAATTCACTTCATCTGGGAGAACTTCTAGACCAGTCTGAAGCTATCTCATTGCCAGGAGCAATTACTTCTTGAGAATTAGTGGAGTATGGATGAAGTTGCACAAAACTGGGAAAGGGCAAACACAGCACATATTTTTAAAGGAGAGGGGAGGGGAAGAGGGGCTAGAAATTATAGACCAGCCAGATTAGTATCAATTCTTGAAAAAATGCTAAAACAACACAAATCACCTTCAAGATAGTAAGAAGAGACAAGACCTAAAAAAAAAAAAAAAAAAAAAAAAAAAAAAANAAAAAAAAAAAAAAAAAAAAAATCGAACTGGCAATAATAAATTAACCCTATTTAATTTCCTACCACTGCGGTAAGATAGGTAGCAAACAGCAGATGTCAAATATCTTCAGTTGAGCAGGAGTTTTGTCTATGAGCATGCCATGTTAGAGTCACATCAGAAAAAGTATCTAAATAGAACTAGTGTAAGGTGAAAAGCTATTTAGAAAAGCATATTCTAAACACTTAAAATTGGTAACAAAAAAACCCCAAAGTATTCATTAAGCAGGGTCTGTCATGTTTGTCTGGGATCTAGCAATAGTCAACACTGACATTACAGTTCTAGATAATAAACAGAAACACATTATTTTTGTAGGTGACTTGACCCCAAGGAGAAAGGAACGGCTAGTTATAGGAGACCAGGACTGGAATTCAAAGCCATCCTGACAAATTGGAAAAATGAACTGGAAAAAAGAGGGGGCAGTTCAGAGTGGACAAGGAAATGGCTCCACACTCAGACCAGGATAAACAAGCGTAGAAACAGGGAAAGGAAGTCAACCAGTTAAGCATCAGCTGTGCAGAAGATGACGAGGTGGATAGACTCTATCACAGTCATAACAGGAGAGGACAGAATACATGCCTGGCTGCTCTCTGAAAACCATTACCCTTGCAGTTGAGGATTTAGCAGGGCTGGCCAGAGGCCACGCTTAGGTGCCTTGTCTACTGCTTGCCACCAAATACCAAATACCTCCACAGGTCAACCTGGTGGAGAACTTAACATTGTTGCGGTTTTGGTTTTTTTTTTTTTGTTTTGTTTTGTTTTGCTTTGCTTTACTCTGCATCACAGTTTGTCTTCTGAGCACCTTTGCACCTAACCAACACCCTGACATGACTGTGACCTTGATGACACCTCAGTCTCTCAGATTCTCTCCTTGCAGCACACAGTTAAATTTTCAGAGCGGACTATTTAGCTTAAGCGAAGTGTGGTTATGGGGGAGAGATGAGTTAAATTTAACAGCCAGAGAGATATAGATGGTCTGGTTTAATAATCCTTTATAACTCTACAGTCTATTACACAAAAAAGTCAAATGCTCCCAGGAGAGACCACAACTGGACCAGGGAATGTGGAGCTAGTGTGGTTTTAAAATATCTTTTAGTTCTCCTAATTCCAAGCTATTCTAAAGGCTAAAGAGGTGCTGCTGTATGCCATTGCCCACAGCACAGCTTTGAATATCCACAACGCAGAGTGTCACAGCTCTCTACTTCTCCATCCCAACCCTACTTCACCTTCTTCATTTACTTATGCTAAGATGTTCCAAAGGTCTCTGGAAGGCAGCTTACGGCTATCTACCACAGTGAGTACCCCAAAGAAGAAAGACGGGTTTACTTTCTTTATGTAGCTATAAAAAACTTCTTAAGTGTTAGAGAGAGTACAAGGCTTTGATCTTAACCAAAGGTTTTCTCCAGTCTTATCCTTTAAACTCCATGCAGAGCTAAGGCTGACCGTTGTCTCTTCCCAATCTTAGCAAGGTTATTGTTGCCCTGATATTCCTGTTGCTGTTTCAGTTCCATCTCTGTTCTGATTGCTGCTCAGCCCCATTTTCTCCAACACATCTCTCCAGATTCTGCCCTCAGTATACTCTTATTCTCCTCTAAACTCTGCTAAAAGAAATGAATTTCACACATGGATTTCTTAAAATATGTTAACTAACACAGCTGTAACATTTGAGAGGATAAAAACTCCTTCATGACTTACTCTATCATACAATCTTTAGGATTAAGTCTTCTAGTGAAAAAATGACTTTTCAAAAATTACTGTTACAGACAGTGTTAACTATTTAGATATAAGATTTTAAAAATCTTTGTTATTCTCAACACAATGCATAATCCCCAAGGAACTTGCAATCATCAATCCTTCCTCTCACTTTCCCCTGTGCTACTATAGTGATTTAGCCAAGGACCTTATTCCAAATACAGATTATTTCCCCCTCCTCCAAAGGAAAGGGCTGATGTCCTTCCCTGATTCAGAAAGTGCAGTGCATTAGTATGATGATGCAGAGATAACGTACAAAATAACCACAACTGTACATTTATTATAAACCATATATTATTATTATAGCCATAACTGTATATTATGCTAAACAAACATATTCTTGTCCTATTTACATGGGTTGATGACCTTTTCCCCAAAATAATACGCAAAAATAAAAGTAACAGAATCATATTCCATTCTGAACTTGTTAAAGCTACTAACAATAGCACAATTCAGGGGATCAAGGACACATCAATTGTCTTCTGCCAAAGAGAAATAATACACATTTGATGATTTTTTTCCTGAAATAAATTTCTAAGTTCTTTATCCATTACTTCTCCAAAATGCAAAATAGTCATAATGCAATCAGAATATTATTACTTTTCAGAAACACATTTACATTTGATGTGTGCTTTCAAAATACAGATTTCTGTTTAAAAACTCATGCCACATAGCATCACTAATGTCAAATTATACTTGACACATGAGCTTTCAAAGTATAAACATAACTGAAACACAGACTTACAAGCAAAATGGTTCCTTATTCCCTGCTTAAGCTGAATATTTGCTACAATTAATACTTTGTATTCAGAAGACACATCTCCACTCAAACTGTACAGTTAAAGAAATCTGCTTATAAAAAGATATATATTTTTTTAAAAAATATATAAAATATAAAAATATATCTAAAACCTCAGCACTGTACAGCCACTTGTTTACCTGGCCCTGAATGCAACGTATGGAGCAGAAACTGAAGAAACCCAGCAAACATAGCAGCATCAGCAAGAGAATGGTTAAAAAAGCACAACTGGCATCTAGTAGGTTGCTGAATTCCAGCCTGCAACTCTGGCAAAACCGTAATGCAAGCAAAAATCCACTTCAGTGTGAAGGAGACGATATAAAAGAAGTCCCTAACGTCCTTGCGTCCTGATTCTAAGCCAAATTATTCTGCAGCGTCAAATATTCAACACTGGTGACACCAAACAGGGCTACGAGAGCTCTTGTCATCAAAACAAATCTCTGCAGTGTAGTGCAAGCATCGATTACTGCATTAGTTCATACACACTCACTGCAATGACAAGGAGTTTCAGTCTCTAGAAGGAGTTAATGATTTTAGGAACCCAGAATTAACAATCCTCAGGAAACAAAATGGGGAAAAAAAAAAAATCCTTCCTCTATGGATAGAACAAGAAAGATGTTTCTTAGTGCTTTAAAGCCGACAGTAGACACAAGTGCAGGTACCAATCAATACTACTGCTGCAATTATTATTTATATTCAGCAGTGGTGAGCTGAACAAGTTTTAATGACCAGCATAAACAAAACAATCGTGTAAAGCAAATGTGGCTGGTTTAAGTTATATAAAACTTCCCAAGCTGTAGATTCACTTCTAGCACACTGAAAACACAATAGCCCTTCAAAAAATTTACCATTTCTTACATATTAATTGGATGACTTAATATTTTTCTTACATAATAGATGTGTGCACGGAAATGTAATTTTATATTAGAAAAATATATCCTAAATAAAAATTGGAAATAACATTTTGTATTCTAAATTACATATTCAAGATAAAAAAGAAAAGCAGAACCTATACAGCAGCATATTTGGGAAAGCCACATGATTAAAGAATTACAGCTAATAAAATTTGCTAAAGAATTTAATATAATTTAATCATATCTGAACTGTACAACAATAAAACAATTTCTTTGGCAGAGGCAGTCTTCCTCTGTAAAAATAGATGTTTCTCTGCAGCATATCTAGATACTGCAGGACTTCAGAAATACAGAAAAACCTGCCTGTTTAGAAACTAAAATGTGAGAAAACAAAGCACGATGAACTAACCTATATAAATTTCCATGCAAAGAGAAGCTTGTAAGGGATAAAAATATAAATAATTAAGCTAATGAGAGCTTACAGGTCTTTCATCTTTAGTAACACATAAACCTACTAGTAATAATGAAAATACACTTTTAACCAAGTTGTTTCCCTGTAATTCTGGATCACGGGATCAAAACCAAGGTACTGAATGCTGCCTTTCACACACTGTCTCACCTGTCAGTCAACAGCAAAAGCCACGGCTGACATCCCTGGCCACTGCTGACTTTCAGTGTCCCCAGTAGCACAGTACTAGCAGAAAGACAACTGTCTACATCTGCTTTCTTCACTGACACGTCCTCGTTGGGAGGTGATTCTTTGGAGGAGGAAAATCTCCAGGCATCATATTGTCATGATTTTGGCCCGTGGTTTTACCTCAAACCAGGACACATATAGTCCAAGAGACAGTGATCATCTGGACATCTACTGACCAGGGAACATACACCCAGCTTTCTCCTAAAGCTGGAGAACATTTCTTGCAAAATGGACAAAAGACAGACTATGCCAAGTGCCCAGCGCTTCCACAGCACATCCACTCTCCCACTGATCCTTCTGCACTTCTTGAAGGACCTCCTCCTATTCTACCAGGGCTGGCGTCGAGAGCTTTTCTTCATTTTCAGAACATACCTCACCTGGATCCTGAATGCTGTCCTCCCCTTGCAGCACATACTAAACAAGGCAGGGGATTTTGCCACAACCCAACTCAACAGATGAAAAATATTTACTCCCTACAACCTCAGAATGTTTAAAAGAGACTGCACTCTATGGGGCTTGTTTTCTGACTTTTAAAAAAATATTCTTGTCATTCCCATAGCATGCATGTGTTTGTGAAAAAACCCAATAAACTGTTTTCCCAAATGCATCGAGGAAGGTTGGTTGTGGCCCATGGTGGTGTTGAAGCTCTCACTGTTTCCCATTNTGGTTGTGGCCCATGGTGGTGTTGAAGCTCTCACTGTTTCCCATTCCCCTACATGCCAGATACATGCAACCACTTTCTGCTCCTCCATCCCCACATCAGGCAATCTTCAACACCAATTTTACACACGGGTCTCCCTGGTCAAGAGATCTGCTCAAGCCCTGCCTAAGTAGCCTGTCTAACAGCTTCAGCTTTAGATGGTAGAGGTTTCTGCAAGTATTTGCTGAAAAGTAAGAGAAGAGAGGAGCAACAGAAGAGTGTTCCAAGGTCAGAAAGGACATTTTGCAGGAAAGCACAGTGCCAACAACCCCAGTGTGCACTGCACATCCCTAAGGGTGGTTTTCATTCCTCCCAGCCCCAGTCAAACAGAGCCTTTCTGGCTGCCCCAAAGGCCCTTCTGACAGTTTGAGAATCAAATGCTGATAGTTGGTTTATTTACTTTTACATCCATTAATAGTAGCAAGGCTACTGGAAACTGACTGGAAATCTGGTTACAATTCTGTTGTCCTAGTAAAAATACATAATTAAGTTATAGCACACTTTCAACCTTTGCTTTGGATAACATTGCCTGTGTAATCTTAGGAGGTTTTTACCCTTGCAAATTATTTTACTGCCAGTATCCTCTGATGCACGCTACACTGTGCATCTGATACTTAGATTCTGACCATCATATTTCAGCTCCTTCATAAACTTCCCGCTAATAATTGTTCTTCATCTTTATCCATGCATGATACTCCTGCTTTTATAAAACTTTCTAAGATCATTAGAAAAGAGTGACATTGAACAATGTTACACAGATATCCAACCCTACCAGTTGTCAGGTTTTAAGAGGTAAAATTCCAAGCATTAAATGTACTATTCAGTTTTATGCCTGGGTGAAAATGCAGCTTTCTTCCAAACCAAAAGTTTTACAACGCTTTTTCTTAAAGAAGAAAGCCAGCTAATGGTCCCAAGTATTAATTCAGTAGCACAGAAAGAGCAATTCAATGCAAAAAAAAATCTATGCTTTAAGTTGCAGTTTAATTTAGGAAATGCGAGAAACAACAGAAAAGATCCATGTTATGGTCTCCAGACTTCAAAGACAAGTTACAGTGGAGAAGAGATTCTAACACAATTGTAGGAGTCTTAGATACTGTATTAGGTATCATATGTGACATTTCATACTGTAGCCCTGTCGGATCCACTTTGAAAGGTCCTGGCTATTGTGGAAGATTCACAGTGACTGGACAAGGCAAACATCACACCTCTCTTCAGGAGGAGAAGAAAAACGACCTAGGAAACTAGAGACTGGGAAGGCTAACGAGTTCATGGGAAGGTTATGGGCCAGATCCTTCTGGAAGGTAGTCCTGAGCACATGAAGGCCAAGAAGGTGACTGAGAACCACCAGCATAGCTTTACCAAAGGCAAATCATGCCTGACCGATATGAATTCTGGATCTGCAGACAAGGGGAGAGCAGCAGACGTCGTTTCATGTAACTGCAGCAAGGCTTTCAACCAAGTCTCCCACAATACCTTTGTAGCGGAATTGGAGATATATGGATTGACTGGTGAATGACAAGGTGGGTGGAAAACTGACATAACGACTTGACTTAAATGATGGTCAAACGACTGAAGTTCAACTGGTGGTGAAATGTTAGCTATGTAAAAAAGTATCAGAACAAAGATTTATGGCGAGGAATCGAGGCTTTCCTTTTACTTAGCTAGCAGCACTCCAGACCACAAAACGCTCTCCTGGGATCATAGAAAACTTGGGTGTCGCCTTTGGCTATGCATCCAGAATTACACTCAGTAGAGAAAACATACTTGTTTCTAATAGGCTTAAGTGCAGGCTTTGGCTGACAGTGGGCTAATTAGAACACTTCTGTTCTCTGTGCACTTGTGCAACATAAGCGTGTCTTCTCTTTAGTAAATTATTGCTCTGTGAAGAGGACTGAGTATTTTTCAGATTCTTTGGCAAAATACTTACAACTTTGCAAAGACAATTGTTGACTATTTACAAGAGAAAGACTTTTATATATAAATATACAAATAGATACAGCCACACATACAGCAGTGGTTTTCTTTTCAACAGATTGACATAGCTCAGCCTGTCATTTCTCATAACTACTGAGAAAAATCAGAGGTTAAGAACTGAGATGACTGTGCTGAAAAAGACACATAGCTCCTAAAAGGAATGTTTGCCCTCAAACACCCATCAAACTTGTTAGATCTCATCCATGTTCCTTTCCATTCAGGCATGAGCATAGTCTGTTTACATTTTTGACCAGCTGGCAAGAAACAAAAGCACCAAAGCGGAAATGATGTAGTCATATCAACAGAGGGACAAACTGGAGCTATTAAGTTTTGCCTTTTATTTAGCTTGGGCTAAATCAATATCATGCTGTCATTACTCCACAGCATTTAGTTCAAACCTTGGTCTGAGCCAAT
>RSEF01000003.1:91453711-91481674 GCA_003993805.1 Himantopus leucocephalus | reverse complement strand
TGGAGGTATTTAAAAGATGGGTAGATGTGGTGCTTAGGGACATCGTTTAGTGGTGGTTAACGGTTGGAGTCAATGATCTTAAAGATCCCTTCTAACCTAGACAATTCTATGGTCCTATGATTCTATATGCCATTTTTGGCTGATTTTCAATACAGTCTTATCCACTCTACCTATCCCTTACACTTCTATAGGGCATCATTTTCTTTTAAACATCTCTGTAAGCTGTTTTCCATAGAAAACTTCTATTTTAGTTCAATATTGAATTGAAAACAGTACATCTTCGTTACTCAGTTGCTGATTGCTTTATATTGGCATTCACCAAATGTGAACATTAATTTTAATATCTTGGTGTTTCTTGGTAAGGCTGTTCAAAGTTAAAAATTTCATTTGCAGTAATTCTATCTTTCTAGCTCCTTTTATATTACTGTGGCACCAGATTTCTGACTGAGCTGATATTTAGATAAGAGGATGGATTCCAGACCCTCCTGAGCTTATAAACGAAACTGCTACAACTAGGGACCCATGCAGTATCTCTCCCAAATTACAAGCAAAGCACTGAAGGAATGGTGGATGAAATTCTGTTTGTAACGATGCTCCTAAATTGCAAAAAATGGGATTTTGACCTTGGTTACAATAGGGGCACTTTTTTTTAATTATCTTTATCAATATTTTAATATGACACCCTTTTACTGTGGCATTTTTTCTTTTAAAATATTGAAGAATTTCTAAAATATTTTCTTAGGTAATAAAATTTCCTGCCTTTCCATCTATTCTTCTGAAATACTGCTGATTTTTTCAAGTACTGATGAAAATTTTATTCTAAAAATAATTGGGTACTTTACTACCAAATATGCTTCTTCTTTCTCATCTGTATTCACATTTCCTAGCTCTTTTTCTGTACTATACCCCCAGCTTCAAAGGTTTTCCACTTCTTTTCCCATGACAAGGATCGTAAGTGTCATGTCAAGATCAGGCAAAAAAGCATTAACAGCTACATCTCACAGCTATTAAATTAATAAATATGTTTCTGTAATTAATGTATTGCATACCCCCACATATATATGCACACACATATGTGTGTATATATGTGTTCTGATTAATAACATGGTGCTAGCTTACTGACAAGTAGAGATAAAGTCCCAAGGAATGCTCAACAATGTTAACCAAGTATTGAGTTGGCAGTGATCAGACAGGTCCCTTATATACTCCTATTCATAATTTTTATTCAAATACAGTGATGTAGCACTGTGATACAATACAGACCATGGCCTCCACTGTCTAAAGGAGGAGCCTAAATATCTGTCTCAGAGGTAACCAAGAACTTGATTCAGTTATTGAGAATATAAAAATTTATCAACATTTGAAATCCTCTGGGATTCATAACACTAGTGAATGATTTTCAGCCTGGACTTAACTTTCACATCAATGACCTTCCAGTTTATAATGATACCCCTCAGTGAATATGGGAAATCCTTTCTACTTCATAAGCAACCTCAAATTGATGCACATACATGAAAGCAAATAACAAAGATGAAAAGGAAATGCTATATTACAGACCACTACTACCAACAGAGGAAGTCAAGGAAAATTACACAAATCCAAATGTCAGCATAAAACATTGCCACAAAATAAGGGAAAGAGATGTGTTCTCTTAGAAACACAGAATAGTTGAGACTGGAAGGGACCTCTGTATGTGCCTAGTTCAAACCCCCTTGCTCAAAAGCAGGGTCAGCTAGAGCAGATTGCTCAGGGCCTTCTCCATTTGGGTTTTGAGCATCTCCAAGGATGGAGACTGTACAACGCCTCTGTGCGATATGTTCCAGTGTTTGACAACTCCCCCAGTCAAAAAAGTGAGGGTTTTTTATATCTAAGTGGAATCTGGATTAAGATCTCAGGGGCGTGATCATCATTCCTCCTTGAAAACGATCAGAAAAGCAAGCTTCCATATTTTGAATAGAAAAGTTCATGCTTAGAAAGTTAAAACAAGCAGCAATTCAGATAGGAGAGGAGAGAAATGTTGTCTCTTTTTACATGTACATCTGGAGCTTTAGGGGATGTCAGGAGACCACATCATCGGATAAAGACAGACAGATAGGTTAGCCTATATGAATCAAAGACATCTCAGGAGATAGTGCCAGGAACTAAAAGGCAATGCAGAAAAGCCATTGGTATTTTGAGAATGAACACCAGCAGAAAACTTCCAAGTTAAAAACACAGATGATTAAACTAAAGAGCTAAAAGCTACTTCCAAAGACACAAAAAGCCTTCAGCTCAACGTAGTGTCACTTAAAGACAAATTAGGCTATAAGACAGTTAGTAGGTTCTACCACAGTCTTTTATGATGATGCTTATTTTATCTGTTCACCATTCATGAATTTGATTAACTTGTTCAGCCAGAAAAAAGGCTTTGTTTAAAAGCACACAGTGTACTACACTTATTCCTTACTGCAGAGTGTTATCATCAACAGATGAAGACAAACTGACATAACAGATTTTAAACATGCTTGTAAACTTGGAAGCAAAATCATCTATATAACAAGTTAGGCAATTCTCATTGCTTTCCTATATAACACTCCCCTTGCCACATATCCTGTCCTTGTTAACAATGAACTCTGGCAGATCCTTGATATTTTATTAAACATAGTAACATTTTGCATATCTTAAGACTGAGTTATGCGTAAGATTATGATGCTTTATAATGGTCTTCTCATATTGTTATAGAATTCACTTTCCATTTCAACTCATTCACAGAAAATTATCTGCATACAAAAGGATGAAGCAATGACCAAAGGAGTACAGATATCATCGAGACAATAAACTAGAACCCTTAAATTCTGTCAGTTCTAGGTGAAAGAGGGAAGAGAGTGAGAAAGAAACTCATCAGCTGATGCTACCTGTAACCACCTCATCTAAGAATGCAAAAGGAAACATTGCAAACCAAATGTAAACAGGTATAAGACACTTCTCAGTTGGGAAAAAGAAAGCAAGGTAAGGGGAAAAACAAAGGTGTATGTTTAAAAAAGAGGGAAAAGAGAGAGAAAAATACAGATTTATTTTTTTTTCCCAAACCATGGCCATGTGCATAATATACATAAAGGTCCTTACCTTTTTCACTGACACTTTCACTTTCTATCTCCACATCTTCACAGCTAGTATATTCTGGTGTTGATGCCCCTTCTTCCTCTGAGCTACTAACTGACATCTGCCTTTTCTTTCCGCCTCTTTTTGCTCTATGAGGCTTTGGAGGGGATGGCCGCACTGATTCCGACTGGTCAGAGCTAAGGGAATCATTCCTTAGCATGGTCTCCATTTTCTCCCGCTTTGCTTTTCGCATGAGAATAGCAGAGCTAGGATCAAGGCGGCTCTGTTTTTTAAAGGAATCGTGGTTCTTGTATTCTACGTGTTCTATAGGAACTGGACTATGCCTGGGAGTTGGTGGGCTATGATTAGTTAATTGTTTAGAAACAGAAATTCTTACATCACCTGTTCTGTCTATAGAGTACGACCTCTGAGTTTCCACAAGAGATTTTCTGTCCTGAGTTCCCTGTAATTGTGAGCGTTTTCCTAATTTATTCTCAGGTACCTCCGCTTCCTCCATTTCTGTATGTGGCAAAGCTACATCACTGTGTCTTCTCTCGTGCCGTGCTTTAGAAACTTTCGCATGCATGCGCATCTGCTGTTCCTCGGGATGTGGTTTTACAGGATATCTTGCCAGATTGGGGTCACTCCTGTAACGGGTATGATATTCATCTTCCTTCCTTTGTTTTTCATCATCAGGCACTTTGCCTTCCTCAAGTTTCTCTGGCAAGTCTGAGTAGTCCTGTGACTTGCCTTTCTCCAGCCTTCTACCTTCATGCCGTTCCTTACGCTCCCTGTCATCTGCTGGTCCTTCTTTCTGAAGTGAGGATTTTGGCACACGCTTACGCTCACTCTTTAAACCTTTGCCATTCTGGTCTGAAACCAATATTGTCTTCTTCCTACAATGAAAAGGAGTACAATAATTTGAAGAATTGAATGCAAAATAAAAATACTTGTGTACACTGTTATGGTAACTATATTACAAAGAAGGATAAGCTATGGCAAAACATATAGGAAGGTACTGGATCCATTATCATGAATTAAATCTATTATTCGTTCCAGTGGTACTTTTGTTTTACAGTAGCAAACAACTTCCAGAGTCCACAAAAACATAAATTACAGATGGTCCCATTAATAAGTAAAATCACAAAGAATATTAGCATGGGTAAATGCAGATAAAAAGAATGTATCCATGTAAGTAAAAAGACTCAAAGTCATCTTTGTAGTAACTGCAGCACTATGACAAAGTATGTTCTCCATTTTTCTGGCAGCAGTCATGAGGGTTACAGACTAACCACACAATTCACTTCAAGTACCCTGACAGTAGAGATATAAACACCACCAAATGGACTATCTCCCACAACGCCATTACAGAAAGAAGTAATATGGATATAAAAAAAACACAAAAGAGAATATATCCAGAAACAATAATATTTGACCTAGTTTGCTTTACCTTATTAAAACTCTAAAAAGAAGTGCCCATTTCATAAGCATATAAAGAAAAACATATTGACTGCTTGAGATAAATTAATGGCATTCCTTTCTCTGGTAATAAAAGAGGATGAAAAACATAATTTATTTCTCTATCCAGCCAAAGTACAAAACAATGAATAATGAAGCTGCATGAAAATTATGCTCTCTCCTCTTTCATCTTCTGCTTTGGGAGAATAAGCAAGCCAAAGAATCATAAAGTCCCCTTATACCAGATATTTTTATTTCTCTCATCATTCCAGTTGCCCTTTTGTTTACCATAGATTTTGAAGAAAGCTGAACACAGCTATGCATTGTATTTGAGATGAACCTGCACCAGGACAAAGTCACTAGGACTTTATTTTGTGGCACTGAATCTTCCCTTCCACAACTGATACGTCTTTTCACAGATGCGTCTGACAGGACAGGCAAAGTTGGATGTGACCCAAGTTAAGCTCCTGGCTCCTTTATCTCCACCTCCTGTTCCTCCTGAGTTTTTGGCAATAAATGGAACCTGAGCTACCACAGAAGCTCTCCATTCAGAACCCTTGGACTTCGTTTGAAAGTCTCAATGACAAGTAGAGAACATAACTATTGTATAATTACTATAATCATCTCACTTTTGGACAGCAAAACAGAAATAGAAAGCATTTTGCTGCCCTAAAACTGTCCCTCAGCTGAGTGATGACTTCTCTGTGGGCCTTCCCATCACTGGGGGAAAAAAGTCAATAGAATTAGGGGAGGGCACCATATGTGCGTTTACATCATACTTGGAGGTAACACTAACCTGAGTTTTGGTACACTTAAACCCAGACAGACCTCACTCACACAGTAAGTTACTAGCCGCTGTTCATCATCCATTTTCAACTTCAATAGCTATGAAAAAAAAAATAATAATCATCAACTGTTCTGGCCAAGGGAGAATCTTCCATGGCAGACTCTCGTTTTGTTGCCACAGGCTCCCTCCTCAACTGCTCTGCCATCTGCCAGGCAGCAGCCAAAAGAATAGCAACTGCTTCATCACAGTAGCCTCTCTTGATTTGCCACTCCTCAACCCTTTCATCACAGTGAACACCGCTCAGGAATTTACTCATTTACTCACTTAAAATATAATATTTTGCTTCCGGTTTGCTTTATTCTTGCATACAACTTGCTCTGAATTCAAGATGGTACTATTGCTGTTCTTCATGAATATTTAATTGTCAGATGTAAATGAGAGCTCTTTTAATAGTTCCTGGTTTATTATTAAAAATAACACAATCATTGATAAAAAGATAACATATCAGGATATCTGACAGAACTTCACAGGGTGGCTTTTTTCTTTCTTTGTGGGGTTTGTTTGTGTGTGTGTGTGTGGTTAAATTCTAGCACATTATTTCAGCAAGTTAAAGGCTTGCTCTATGTTTAATAACTTTAAAATTCCTGCAAAATTTAAAATTTAAAAGTAACCTACCAATCTAAATTAAAAGTGTACACCAAAATGCATTGAAGTACATGGAAATATCCATAAAAATATCTTTTTTTCCTCATTTCTTTTGCACAGACCAAATCAATCAATATATTTGCTAATGAACATTTATACTTCCCCTGTCGGTAAATCAACTTATTCTTTGTTTTTACATGGTTCTAGACACACACAAGGCCCAGCTGACCGCCTTGTGTAATACTACTCAACTAGAACTAGCATTTATAATTGTGAGGCTCTATCAAGACAGAACGCATTACCTCTCTCTTGGAGGTTCACTTCTAGACCTTGATGAAACTTGCTTTTGGTCCAGGCCCATAGCTGGCTGCGATACTTCTGCTCCTTTCCTACGGTCAGACTGCACACTGGAAGAAATTTCCTGTGATGAGGCAGTTGCTGTACTTAAGGGAGTCTGTGATCTCGATCGCTCTTGAAGTCTCGCTTTCTTTTCTCTCGGTGCATCCGAGCTTCCACCAGTCGCTGTATCACTCAGTGTTCCATCCTGGCTGGGTGATGGCTGTGGTCCACTTCCAAAAAACCACGCTCCAGATTTCGTTAGGATTTCTTGTTGCTTTCGACATAAATTGCATACCCACATAACCTAGTTGAAGACAACAAGAAGAGTCAGTGCAGCTACCCCTCAGAACCTGAAATGCATGCTCACTATCACAGAGCAGGTACAATCTCTTGCTCTTCTCTAAACTGGTGAGACTGGTGGCTCATGACAGGACCCAGAACATGCTTCACCAAGCACTGACTGCACTGCCTAGAGCCAAGCATCCTACAGGCGCATGCTATGCGAGCTTCTCCAAAATGTGCTGTCAATATACCGCAGTCCTACCCGTAGCAATCCCCCCTCAGTCCAGCCCTAGCTCTCCTCTGAATAAACACCAACAACACAACCAACCCTTGTTGCTGGTGTTGATGCAGTTGCAGGGGTGGGTTGGGCTGTTTTTGTTGGTGTGGATCGCTGTCAGGACAAGCCTACCAGACTGTAAACAGGACTTGTACCTTGGGTGGCAGAATCCTGTCCAGCTAACTCTCAACCTCCACTGCCAAAGAAAACTGACACAGGATTTCCCTTTAATTAATTTTTCCTCATGTAACATAACATTATCCTGCAAATAAATTCAGCATTTATTGTGCATGGTTTTAGCTATATCCACAACAACTACTTACCAGAGATGTAAGGTAAGACCTAAAGAAAACTACTAATAGAGAACTAAATGCACCGATGAAAAGAACACATAAATACCATATTTTGTACTACTTGGAAATGATCATTTACCATCTCTTTGAGTTATAGCTGTAAATAATAAATAAATTAATTATATATGGGTCCCTGGCAATCACAATTAAGCCGTGTACAAAAACGGTGCTTCTTAGGATTTTTTTTTAATATTTTTTTTTTAAATTCCAGATACACAGATAAACAGGAGCACACACAGTAAAGCAAGACTCATATGTTTCAAGTCTAGGTACAGTATAAGACAGTCTTGTGTACAGGAGTATATCACCAGAGAAAAATAAAAGATTAATCAGGACTCTAAAGTGTGTGAATATTTAAGAAAAAAGTGAGACAAAGACAAAAGGAGTTTTGAGGCAGAAGAACAAAAAAAGGCAAAACATGTGAAGAATATACAAAAGGTGGGAGTTTGTCAGAAAAAAAATACAGATGAGAGGAAACAAAGCTGACGGCTAATAAGGAAAATGGTAAAGAAAATCTTTTAGTTTAATGTGGAAAGAAGTAAAAGCATAGGTAACGTAAAGAGGGTAAGAAGGATGACAAAAGTTGGAATGAAAAATACGCTTGAATTATTTTTTGTAAACACAGGCATGATGCAATAGTCGCAAAATTATACAACACACTTAAAATTAAAAGGAACAGAAAAACCAATCACTTCAGGGAAGAAGTTGCAACAGGACAAAGCTTTGGTACTGAGCTCTCTTATTCTCTGGCCTGGGGAGGAAGTGCATGGTTTACATGGCATGATGAAAATTTTAGGCATTTTATATGTTTAACGTAATTAAGATTTATTCAAATCACCCTAGAATAGACTATCTGTTTAGGTCTGAAGAATACATCAGAACTTCCAATATCGTTTCTGCACTGTTTGACCAAACCACACTGAGAAGACATCCAACTCTTTTCCCTGTATCTGGATTGTGCCTTTATCAAAAGATGACTGTTATATTTCATCTATTTAAGAATAAGATAATAAAATACCTATTAAAATTTTAATTAATTAAAAAAAACTTAATCAAAAGCTACAATTATTCCAACAGTGGCACAAACATGTATTATGATAAAAACAGATAATCCTCAGTAGGATAATAGGAACAGCAACTTCAACAAAATAAATGTTAGTCCTTTAACAAAAAAATCCCTTGATTCTAAAATGTCTTGTTTTCTTCACCTAGTATACCTCACAAAACAGAGATTCAGTTTATCAGACTATCTGTTCTAACAGAACCCAATTTTAGTCTACCTGCTATTATTATTACAGGTATTTTAAAAAGCAGCAAGACTAAAAGGAAAAAAACCCACATCTTTACAGACTGTGACACAATTGTGAGCTCATTAGACAGCAAGAGTGTGCATTCACGTGTTTCTTTGTATAAAATCTATGTCAATGCTATAAATCAAAGTCATTAATGAAAAATATCTTTGCCTGTATTTTATCAATTTACAGGGAAGGTTGAAAAATGGTGTTAAAAAAATAAATCAACTACGGTTTGTTTACAGGAAGAATAAGGAATACTAAAGTAAGATTTAAATATTCTAATTAAATTACATTATGTGTGTATGCATGCAAGCACATTTAAATGTAAAGATGGTAAGAGACTTCATTTACAATTTAATGTATTTGCTCATTTAAAATATGTATAAAGTATGAAATAAACTTCAAGAAATTACCATTAATTTAAATAATCACTTTTGATATTGTAATTCATTTTATGCAAAATATTATGAGATCCAAAGAGGAAGAGCTAATGCACAAATAGACACAGAAAAATACAGAATACAGAAAGAAGAAATACTAGACATGTAAATACAAAACCATTTTCTTAAGGCTGTCTTTAAACACTGCAATTTAGACACAATACATACCAATCACCACAGATTACACATATAAGAAGCCTGTGTTATACTCACATAGAAGCTATACTACCATCCCTGTTTAGGAATCTCTTCAGGACTTAATATATGCTACGTTTGCCTTGAGATATATTCGGTCCAAAAGGAACAATAATAAAAGCTTTTCTTTAGGAGGAAAGAATAACAACCAAAACTTGAGGTGACAGAACAGCTTCAGTGACAAAACTGTATATTGAAAAACATTTTTAGAGAAGTATGTGGAGCAAGCAATTTAGCAGCATGCAGGAATTATATCCTGATTGAATATACTGGGATGTGGTCCAAACTAATCTAAACTAAAGCAGGTCTGTGTAATAACTTATCTTAACAATCCACAGATGTTAGGCAACCAAACAAATGCTCTGATGAAGGATTACAGTTCTCTAATGTGGCTTCTGGACCTCCACGCGATGCATCAGTAAAATGAAGAGTGTTAGACAATTTTACTCTGGCCTGTCACTTCAAAAATAGTTTCTGTTTACTCTTTTCTGGATGGTGAGCTCTGATGCAGTGCTACAGTAAGTCATTCAAGACACCCAGATTCTGGTTTTTGTTGTTGGGTTTGTTTCTGTTTTATTGCATCCTTGCATAGGTCAATGCATATCTGCACATGAAGCTATTAAAGAGAACCAGTAAAGGGGTGCTCCTCATTCAAAGGGTTCACACGCAGGGCTCTGGAAAAATGTGCATTTTCACAGCATAGCAAAGGGTTCTGGGCTTAACTGCTACATAACAAAAACAAAGTGGCACATACAGGACTCAGCGGAGGTGTGTCAACAGTTCCCACACAGATTCACGTGGAAACTTTACAGGCTGCGTGAAAACATGCTAGAAGGATCCCATGCTTGCCTTCATGTGGAATACGGGGTATTTCATTCACAGAAAAAGTATTCCTCAAACTTACTCTTACAGGTACTGTTGAATGTGATCCACAATGAGTAGGAACAGTATTCCTGTACTAACACAACATGAAATTCCAACTTGAAAGAGCTCATAGTAAACAATATATACAACTATACACACAGAGAAAAAGAGCATTTTCAGTTACAAAAATAAGAACGCTTCTTCATGATTACATATTTCAAAACTGCTATTTAGAATGCAGAAAAAGAGTTTTTTCAAATTCACATTTCAAGACTTCCAAACATGCACTGGGAGGCTAAAGTCACATTAGGGGGGACACAAACTTTATACCAAATTTGTGTGATACATGCCAGGCAAAACTCAGGCTAAGGTCAGAGCAAGTTCCCCAAATCCTTCACCCAAGCCCAGACTCCGAGGAGACTCCCTAAGGAGCACACTCCTTCACGCTTCATGAGTTTAGAAATAGCAAACCCACAGTTACATTGACTGCCGTGCATCCTGCTTCATATCTGTACAGCAAATTAGGTAACAAGTGTCCTAATATAGCAGGCCACAAAGCTATTCCGTACTGATCCTTCATGCTATCTTAAATATTTCCTTTCTGAAGGCTGTATACACAACTTCTTTTCAGTTTATTGCTTTTGTTAATGTTCTTTTAGCCATCTTCTTCTAGCAGACACTAGTTATTTCAGACAGAACTAATTAGGCAGACCCTCTTCTCTGCCTGAGGCACCATTAACTTCAGCAGAGCTCTGCCACCATCCTACAAATCATCTCTTGGAAGTCAGAGGGAAGAAATGTTATCATTTTGCTCTTACGAAACTATTCATTCACAGAATTAAGTTAGGCTATGTATCACTTAATGTTTCTGGTATAACATAAAACATGCAGCAAACCATGAAATTAGTATAGGGCATTGCATTTATCTCTTTTGCTATATCAAAATGAATTCTGCAATAAAACTAACTTAAGTGTCATGATGGCTCCAGTCCATTAAAATATAAATAAATGAAGGTGAAAATCTACTTGAATCCTTACATTAGTCCAAAATCTACATAAGTAAGTAACTCCATCTTTCTAATGAAAATGTGCTTGTGAATCCAAGCTTTCATTAAATATATTTTTCACAATTGTACAGACAGCTGAGTTTGTCCAATGGCTCCTGGTCACCAAAAGGGAAGGTCTTCTCCCCTCCTCCCTCCTCTCCTGCTCTTCGTTATCCCTGTCAGGGTTTGTCCTCTCCCTTCCTTGCTCCCAGCTTCCCCATACCACATGCTCCTCTGTATCCTCTTCCTTGACTGTCAGGTCCTCCCAGGAGCCACTTGCATTTAAAAACATCATAGAAATTTATCTGTATTTTTTAATCTTTTTTTTTTTTTGTCACTTCTACTTTTTCTCATGGAGAGCTATGATAAGTAGTGAAATCATGTGGACAGAAACAGAGGCAAATGAGGGGAAGAGGACGTATTCTCTACAGCAGTGGCTCGCCACCTCCTGTTAAACTACATCTTGAAATTACACCGATACTAGTACATTAAACTTGCACAGAAACGTTTTTGAGCACTGAAGCCAAATGACATGAAATAGCCTGCACCTATGCTAGGATCTCTGCTCTCCGTAAAAATCAAGGTAGCTCCATACAAACTGCCTCCTGGTGAGCCTTGGAGCACCTCAACTCCCAAATCACCAAGAAAAATTGATGAGAAAAGTGCTAGTGGGCAGAAAACCAAGTGCGTGCCAAGCAGCCTTCTGGCAGTTTACTAGCACAAATACTCTAACATCTAGGAATAGTTCCAGATTAAGTTTCATTTATTAGTAAAGAAGTAGCCTAGGAGTCTAGGTTCTGCTTTTGCGGAAGCCTGTCCTCTAGATTGAAGGGTTCAAAAGGACAGTACCGTTCTCCCCTCCAAGCAGGGAGAGGACTGCTTTCCCATGCTGATGCTCATCAGACATATGGGCCTCAGCCATTTCAGGACTGTGATATTAAAATCATTTTATCACTGTCTGTTCTTCCATTCCTGTGCAGAGCAGATTTTCTTTATAACTTAGGTTTTCAGCTTGATATTTTTATCCCAGTTTGGCAAGAAAATGAGGTTTATGCTGGCAGTTGATTGTTTTTTCCCCCTTTTCTCCCCACACCCTCCAATAATTTTTTTAACCCACTGGACAAATGCAATAAAATTTTGCACAGGCATGGTAGTTTTCAAGGTATTATACTTTTAAAAGTTTCATGAAATATACAGCTTTATAAAAGCCCTATAAATATTTCATTAGCACAATCTTTTATTGGCATCAAAGAATCTACATAGCAATTCAACCGCAAGACATGCTCATAGGGAATGAGGCCCCACTGCTCACAGAACTACAGGTCACCTTAAAGTCTGTGGTGCCATTTACATGTTTAACTGAGAGTGTCCAGAAGGGATGTTTAAAAGCCCACCTTACCAGAATTTTCCACTTGCACTAGAGAGCACAATTCACACTCTTTCCCTGCTTGGAGATGTTAACTTTCCAAATCAGATCCTATGTGTATGAATAAGGATGAGAGTAAGATGCTTAAATTATTTCTGTCTACACAGAAATGCCTGTAGGCATGGCAGGTGTTAAAGTTTCCATCCAAAGAGAATCCTCTCACTCTCAAGTGGACACAATGAAATAAAATTAAATCCTGTGCCTAATGATAGGAATTAGAAATAAGTCAGCATACCCCACCTGGCTGCCACGTGCCACTTAAGGCGGCCTGCCGCAGGAGTTACATCACATCTGCCGGCCGTATGTATGTCTTATGTACCGTAGGGCATCAAAAATGGCATCAGATGACTACTTTTAGGCAACTGAACACACAGTTCACACATTGATCCTCATCTTATTCCTAGCCTAAGTTTCTAAACACACCATTACAAACTGCCAATAGAAAGATGCAGCAAAGGTGCAGTGGAGCAACGATTCAAGGAGTTAACATCAAAAGGGTATTTTATGCCAGTTTTGTTCACACTGCTGCTAGCAACAGCGTTACTCGTCATTTTAAGATAAAAACCAACTGACTTTCTTCACATGCCCTGCTGCCAAAATCTCTCAACTACAGCTGCCAATCTTTCAGAAAGCTCCCAACAACTTCCACAGAAATTAAACATTCTCTAGAATAATTCTGCAGCACACCGAGTGTTGGAAGTGGTACATTCAGGCACCTATAAAGTTATCATATGAAACACTATCTCTAAAACAGCACCCAGACAGGTTCCAGTCACTATCTCAATGTACTTCTCTGGGAATGCCTTTGGAGTTCAAGGAAGAAACCAAAATCACTAGTGAAGAAGTCATGGGTTTTGTCTAAAAATTCACACTGGCACATTTACATACAGTAATTTGAAATATTCTTCCCCTGCAAGGTTGTTTTTTTTTCTAAATCTAATACACAAATAAATTAATACATACCACTAAAAACATGCTACAAAAATTATATTGTCTCAGTTACAGTTGCGACCTCCTAAAGCAGGACTATAGCTTGGATAAATTGTGAAACTTTGCACCTGAACTTCCTTGCAGCTCTGGTTTTAGGTCTACTTCTAATTAAAATGATCAAAATTTACAAACTTACAATTTGGAGGGAGACAGAAGAGACTATCATACCAAGAGAAAGGAGGGGTTAAAAATCAAAGAGAGTTTATCCTGGATGGTTAAAAATCAAAGAGACTCGGGAACTATTAATGTTTGGTCTGATTTGTCTGGGCTTGAGAATTTCTTTCTTGGAAAAAAAAGTAAGCCCTCAAGAAAAGTTTACGAAGCATCAGACAGTGTAGGGTTTATTTATCCACAGGTCATCATGATGAGGCTTAGACCATTTTTTTGAAACTCATCAATCCCAAACATCCCAATGGTTTGATTCCTCTACAGGCCCTGTATTTAAGATTTCTCCATTTAAAATTCATTTTCTATATTGTTACACTCCTTCCTCACTCATCTTGTCCATGCTACCGAGTTTCATCCTCAGTATTTTGATTTCCTTGGCAGTGGGAGAATTCTAAGCCCCAGGAACAATCACAGCTTCAGAAAGCTCTGCTTTGGTCTCACTCTTTCCTCACAGATCTGTTTCTTTTTCTGGAATTTCCTTCAATTTTTTAATATATTTATTATAACATAGTAGCCATGAATTGCTAGTCACATTTTCTGTAACATCAATCTCCATTTTTAATAGACCGTTAAGTGACCCTAGAAATCATTCTCTCATAGATCATTTTTGTATATTCTAACCTTCTTAAAAACAACAAAATTTTTTTTTCTAGCTATTTGAACATTTGGCTGTCTTGATGAGCCACAGAAGCATCAACTGTACTCCTCTTAATCACCTCATGGTTTCCATAGTTACAGATATACATGGAACTTAGAAATAATTTTTAAAAATGGCAGAAGTCTATCAAAATCAGGTAAATGGCATGAAGCAGCTTACAGTCAGGATAGATATAAAATTTTAGTTGTCATTCAAAAAACAGAGAGAACTCACCAGAAGCTTTCCACTCCATTTATCCACTTATATACTTACAAATTGTAGTAAAAATACAAAAATGCTCAGAATAAGACTGTCTTTAATAGTGTATGAGTGTGTACGTCATCTCTGCAGGAGCTTGCACTACAACACCATTATTTATGTTTCTATACTACTCATATAAATATTCTTTTATACAAACTGCATCAAAACCTATGTAGTAGAAAGGCAAGAGATTTTTTTTATAGAATGGAAAATAATTTATGACAAAAGAAATCGGAAATGTGTAGCTGTAGAGAAGTTGTAAAGTCAAAATGGAAACACAGTTGAACAGCAGAGTAGAATTCTTGAAGTAAAAAAAAGGCTCGTGGAAGGAAAAAGTGAGTGGGTCAACTGATGGAGGTCATAGGGGACTTGATGGGCATGAACTAAATTCTGATTTTGCATTCTCAAACACAAAAAAAATTAAAAATAGTGCTATGGACTCTCCATTCTTGGAGACATTCAAAACCCAACAGGACACAGCCCTGGCAACCTGATATACTTGGGCCTGCTCTGAGCAGGGATTTGGACTACAGGATCTCCAAAGGCCCCTTCAAACCTCAAAGACTCTGTGATTCTGTACGGAATAAAGCACTGAGAAATTTAAATACCTTGTCCTTATGGTTCTTCAACTACATTAAGCATTATTATGCTTGCAATACTTTACTGCTAGAGGTCTGCCTCTTTTTTGTCTCACTACCTACATAGGTTTCTGCCCTAAAGCAAACAGTACATAAAATCTGAAAAGTTCTGAGTTGGAGAGGCACTGTACTCACACAAGGGACTATGGAAAGCCCACAGCATATTGACCTATTTTCTTCCAGGAGCATACAACAGTCTATAAACATAGCTACTTCCCTCAGCTATCTGAGAGCTTAAGATTACCTCCACCAAACGCTGGTGGAGTGACTGTGCACTTGAAAGCTTCCAATATGAGCTAGTGAGAACCAAGTTGTCTTATATTTATCATATATATATATGCATCTCCAGATATTTCAGAGATTAAGTCTCTCTATCCCGTGCTGAAGTAAGGTGTTAACAGCTGATCATGTTCCCTCTAGATTCAAAAGAGATTGTCTGCCTAAAACCTGTATTTGGGGTTCCTATCCTGTGAAATGCGTGTCACTGTTGAATTACCCAGAGGAACATACTGTCCTTGACAGCCACTAGGAGGATGGAGACACCAGGAGATCTGTTCTGGGCACCTCTGTCTGCAGGGACAATTCAGGGCAAGGAACAACGGACACAGGAGATGAGCAAAGCTTCCAGAGACTGCTTGGATCCATAGGAAGAGACAGTGGAGCTAAGACTAACAGAGCGCTATGCAGACACGATGTGGAAATCCAGGCACTGTGAGGAAGAAGAGGATCATTACTGGCTGTGTAAACAGGGATAGAAGGCAACAGAGGATGGCTGGCAGTTCAGGATTATTCCCAGTGAGAATAAGCTGAATATACCGCAGAGTGACAATCATGTCAGGACAAAGATTTTTATGGATGACATAACCACCTGCCCAGGGAACACAAGGGAGCATTTGCAGCACATTCAGATCGGTCAGTTCAAACAAATGCCCCAAAACACTCTGGCTGAGAGGAGCGAACGCATATTTTTGACATATTGCAGGATAACCTCATTGCAGTGATCTCTGCTGTGCAGCTTGACAGAGGCCTTCTCTGACCACTTTGACTGATCATCTTTCCACTGGCAGGGAATTGCACTGAATGACTATGAGCTCTGGCTACCCAGAATTTCCCTCTGTTCCCCACCAACTCCTATGCCGGGAAGTTTTGGCTGCTGAGTTTTTCTTAGAGCTCCCACACCCCCAAGTCCACACAAAGCCTAGAATAAGGCTGCCAGAGCCTTACAACCAGACTGTGAAATTAAACATCTAATCTGCAAGTGATTCAGTGAGGAAGAGCGTGGCACCAAAGGTATGCTTCATCCCGCCCCTAGGCAGTCCCGCACAGAGCCTGCGCTCACCACCACTGCCAGGGATGGCCAGTGCCCTTGCCACTGTCCTTCTGAGGTGGAGAGCAAAGGTGTGAAATGGTCTCTGATTGATCTCTTACAGATACTTTTTTATATCACATACAGATACAACACTAAACACAATCAGGATAAACCTGGAAATGTAAGCTTAAATAAATGAAATCATGAGAAACCTCTACCAGTTTGATCCCTCATGTTTTAACTTTTCTTAAGCAAGCAAGACCAAACATTCTCAGTGAAAGAGTACAATTCAGGTTATATGACTGCACATTATTTTCATATTATTAATATTTAGTTTTCAGAATTTAAAAAAATCACCATGGTGGAAATATAGCTGGACAGAACTTTTTCACGTTTGGGGGATGTTAAGTATCATACGGTACCTACTTACAAATTAGTATTTTGCAACAGTTAGTACTGCCCAGTAAGGGTTTTGACAAAGCACCAAGTAGGATCATGCCCTATACATGTTATACTCATTCATGATTCTTAATCTCTCCCAGACTCACCCTTAAGTTTGTAGCTTTCTTCACACAATTAAAAATACTTAAGCTTGCTTTTTTGTTATGCATGTAAATGCATGGAATGCTTATAATTACAGAAGGCATATTCTTTCCACTTTGATATAATCGCTGCAACTTCTTAAATGTTTGTAACAGCTATTTTTAAAGGAAACATACGCTTTCTTTGTGCAACGTTCTGCCTTACACAGATCAGCAACCTGACCTCCTCTTCTGAAAAAGCTACCAGACTATCCTGAGACACCACAGCATACCATATGAGTTGGCTCAACATCTTATTTGCAGTTACTCCCTTACCAAAAGGATGACAAAGTTTTTTGGCTTTTGGGTTTTTTTTTAGATTTCATCTTTGTTGATCCTACCTTCCGAGATGTCCATGGTCCTTTCTCTTAATTCTCCCACCTCTCGCTCCAGGTGCAGAGTCTGAGGCTAAGTTGGTTAAGTCTGTGCTATCTGTGCTATCAAGCTCGAGCACAAAGGAATCTCAGTAAATCTGGGATGGAAGATTTGAGGAAGGGGAAGAAAGAATATCAGTGTTCTACAACAAATTTGAGTGGATATCTAAGATTTAAAACAAACAAAAAAAAAAAAACAAAACGAAACAAAACCGGGGAAAACAATGTATTTTTGGTAAGGAAAAGTGTAGATTTTTAGGAGAGTAAAGACTACAGGATGACTGAGAAAGGGATAAACAACTGTACGTTTGAATATGGAAGATTTAAAAGATAAGGAAAAGGAAAATGGGGCAGGAAAATGCAGTAGGAGTTTCGTGCCAGCTTAAGAATAGTATACATTTTTTAACTGATCTAAACAGTGCACTGTTGACAGCCAACTCCCAGACCATCTCCGGTATCAATTTCAGAAGTTTACTGTCCTGAATTTACAATACTACTGGCAAACACACAGGGAAAGAGGAGAGTTTCAATAAGGTAAGAAGATGTAAAGCAGTGCAGAACATTACAGTNTGCCAGCTTAAGAATAGTATACATTTTTTAACTGATCTAAACAGCGCACTGTTGACAGCCAACTCCCAGACCATCTCGGCTATCAATTTCAGAAGTTCTGAATTTACAATACTACTGGCAAACACACAGGGAAAGAGGAGGGTTTCAATAAGGTAAGAAGACGTAAAGCAGTGCAGAACATTACAGCNAGAGTTTCAATAAGGTAAGAAGATGTAAAGCAGTGCAGAACATTACAGTTGGGAAATTCAAACAGTAATGATATTTCATTATCCAATGAAGCTACTGTTACAAAAACAGGTAGCTGTTTTTGAGATCAGAACTTTGCTAGATGATGAGACAATCATTCTGATCTGCTGCACTTACCTGTATATTCACAGATATCTAATGAGGCTTTGTATTTCCTAAACAAATAAAAGGCATATAGCGCAGTGATGACTTAAGGATACGGGGGGGAAGAGGCAACAGTTAAGGATATCCTGCCTCTTTATTATCAGAAACAGAGAGATGCATACTCCACGGTGGTACAAATATAGGGACCACGAGCCCTCAGTCCATATTTACATATTGGTGAGGGCTTTTTGTGCTCACATATACAGTCTGTTCAACAGAAGCAAGCAATCTTTTTAGCCAGGTAACTTATTCGCATGTCACAGGTTTCTGTGTGTATCAGGAGCTAGAAGAAATTTAATGGCTAGCTAGACTCCTCTTAAATGCTAGCTCCCATGTCACTGCACCTTATCTAGAGGAAAGAGAACCACATCAGCAACTAAGGAGAGAAATTCCTTTCCTGCTCGGTAGAAGGTAGCCTTCCATAGCAACAGCTTCCAGAGCTGGTGGGTTCCATCTACTGTTGCCTAAACTTGGATCATCTTTCCTGCATACAGATGTTAGTTGCATTTAATGTATTCAGCCATCTTTGAAGTAGCTGAACAATAAACACAACAACAGGATTTGCAGGAAGCAGGAGTATTTCTGATCACGTTGTAGATCTGGAAAAAAAAAAACTTTCAGATACATCAGACTTTTGCTGGGTCCAAAAAGCTTGACCATCTTTTGAACTGAAAAGATCATTTTGACCAGCCCATCTGATAATCTTTTTGTGCACAGTACTGTTCCTCTCAGTTTTGATTTCAACCCTGCATGTTCTCAGGAATCCATCTTTGAACTTCTTTTTTTTTTTTTTNACTTTTTTTTTTTTTTTTTTTTAATTCCGATTACGTAATATAGCCACCAGAATCATCCCAGCCAAACAAATCAACTTTGGTTATTTAAATCCAAAACAGACATAATAGACAAATCAGACAATTCCACCCTTATCCACAGCCACGGGACTTTATGAAAGGTTTTCTAAAAGATTTTATTACACTGATATCTGTTGTTTCTAGAATGTGAGTTTAGTCATTCATTTGTATTTCCCTCCAGTTTATAATTAATTTTAACTCTATACTGAACTACTTGAATCGGGTCAGTAGACTACATAATAAGGTTAGCACTGTTCTACTCTGGTTGTCTCTGTAAGTTTTAGATGATTACTAAAACAAGAGGTTTATCCCAGCTTAAATACGACTGGTTTACCAGAGGTCAGACTCTTCCAGCCCTGTTGTCTTTAATAACTTTCTCTTAACTACTTCAGCTCTTTATTGTCTCTAGGCAAAAGAATAGAGGGTAAGAGGGAAGACTTGTGGGATGAGGTGGCCAAGAAGAAAGGCTATCCAAGAGGACACGGACAAACAGGTAGAAAAAGGGTGAAGAGAAAAGTTAAAGAGGCGGAGGAGAAAATTTCAGAGAGAGGTAATAGGGAGAAAGTNTAAGAGGGAAGACTTGTGGGATGAGGTGGCCAAGAAGAAAGGCTGTCCAAGAGGTTGTCCACGGACAAACAGGTAGAAAGGTTCAAAGCAGGGTGAAGATAAAAGTTAAAGAGGCGGAGGAGAACATTTCAGAGAGAGGTAATAGGGAGAAAGTAGGACAAATATCAGGAATTAAGAGGAAACAAGTGTGCTAGAAAAGCATCAAAATTGGGTTGTCTTGTCACATATCAAAGGTTATTGCATTTGGAACAGAGATGGTCCACGGACAAATAAAACTTCAGAGGAAACTATTTCCTTTCCTCAGTTTGGTTTTTTTCCTTTGGGTTTGGGATTTTTTCTTCGGGTTTGGTTTTTTTCTTCAGAAAAGAAAGAAGANGGGTTTTTTCTTCAGAAAAGAAAGAAGGGATTCAGTGTTATCTTTCTCTTTTAAGAAAAATGCTTTTTAGCAAGCTTTACAACTCTTCAGGCAAAATCAGCGTAAGACATTAACAAGCCTACAAACATGCATGTGCACTATGACAAACCATCTAACAAATGAGCTTAGTAGGGCTCTTAGTACACAGCAGAAAACAGTGGCAGATTGAATGTGAGACACTAAAGCTCTAAATGGAAACAAAGCATGTCCAGCAGCTTTTGTAATAATCATTGTAATCTTTTATTTGCAAATCCTTCACTTCTCTTCTCTTTTTTTTTTTTTTTTTTGGCCTGCTTATTTCAGGGAAACAAGAATCAGAATCACAGAATTATAGAATTGTCTAGGTTGAAAAGGACCTTTAAGATCATTGACCATCAACCTAACACTGCCAATACCACCACTAAACCATTTCCCCAATCACTACATCTACACATCTTTTAAATACTTCCAGCGATGGCAACTCCTCCACTTCCCTGGGCAGCTTCCCTGGGCAGCCTGTTCCAATGTTTGAAAACCCTTTCAGTGAAGAAATTTTTCCTAATATCCAATCTAAACCTGCCCTGGCATAACTGGAGGCCATTTCCTCTTGTCCTATCACTTGTTACTTGGGAGAAGGGACCGGCCCCCACCTTTCTACAACCTCCTTTCCATTCGTTCTATGAGAAATATTCTACTATTCTGAAGTTTAACGTTCAACCACTAGAAGAAACTTTTTTTCCCCTGAGCACTGGTGATAAGAATATTGCTAACCTTATAAGCATTGGCTGCGTGCAGAATATGGCAGAAGTGAAAGGTTTAAATCCGCACTGAACGTCATGCTCTACGTAAGTCAGACTATAGTACCAGGTTCTTTGTATGATTTTAATAGCTGTCTTTCAAATTAAATCTATGCAGAAGTAACTCTTCAGTTTCTAAATCTACATATGTTTACTTATCTTCCCTAAGAAATACTACTATATATAGGGATTTCAGCATTTTGTTTGAAAGGGTTGCTCAGACTATGCCATGTCACTTGGTGTGCAAGAACAAGGAACTTTTCTTTTTGAAACAATTATGGTATTCGTTATATTTAGTCATCCCAAATCGTTTACAAGACAGAAGCCTACAAGTTGCTGTATACTACATTAATCTTGAACACCGTTCTCTTTCCTTGCTGTTTGAAGCACAGCAATCGTAAGTTCTTTGCACTTATTTCATACACTACAATACTGTATGACATTTAAATTGGAAAAGAAAATTACTGGGCAGCTAAAGTTAGCCATCCAGAAAGCTATCAGACATAAAGAAGGAGAAAAGATGAAGAGAGTACATACCTTTCAGCTATTCAGTAAGATAAACTGCTAAGAAATAGTAATTACAGTTAAAATAAATGCTGGGCAGGTTATAAACTTAAAAGGACAGAAAAATAAAACCCAGAACAGAAGCAAGGAAAAAAAAAACAAACCATGATTTCGCAGCCCATAAGCATTGTAGTAGCTACATTTATAACACAGATACGGCCAAAAACTAGAGTTCTTAGTAGCCTATGAACAGCTCCAAAATAAACCACTAAAATGCAGATTGCCATCAAACAAACTGAAGGCCTTAACCAAGTGAAAGGGCAGACAGCACAGTATGTGAGACGCGTTTTGAGATAACAGCCAACTTATAAGCAATATAAGGTGTTGTACCTCAGGAAGCTCTTCATGCCATAATTTAACACTTTCAAAAGAGTGGGTTTTAAAAGCAAATGTTAAAGCAGTTAAACGCCAAACCTGATCCTTCTGGGGCTAAAATAGACAAGTCATTTTATGTTGATGGCAGTTTAGGATTAGCTCTGTGATCATCATTTAACTAATTTTCACCCACTTTGTGTACACAAAGTTGCTTTTGTATGATTCTAATTTATTACACAAGGTATAATGTAATAGTGGGATACCAAGTGCAGCATTATCATCTATTCAATTATTATTTAATTATAAATTAGCTTATAATGGAAATAAAGCCTGTAAGCAATGCTGCCTCAAAACTTGCCATGATATAGTTTCAAAATTAGCAGGTAATCAGAAAAATAATCAAAAGCTGAGAACAAAATGAAAAATGAAAGCAACCTAATAAGGATGTTGGCAGCTTGTGTCCTACTGACTGTATGAAGGATCTCCTACCTTTAAAAAAGGAAAGAAAATGACCTGTTATGGACTGCCTTCAACCCCTGCTCCCCATTCCCCCGCGCCACTCGGCGGGACGAGGCAGAGGAGTCGGGAATGGAGCAGGGACGTTGAGCCCGGGAAAGAAGGGGCCGGGGGAGGAGTGGAGAGCTGTTTTAGTTTTTGTCTTTGTTTCTCACCATCCAACTCAATTTTAGTTGGCAATAAATTAATCTTTCCCAAGTTGAGTCTGTTTTGCCCATGACGGTAATTGGTGAACCAACTCCCTGTTTTTAGGTCAACCTATGAGCTTTTCCATCTTATTTTCTCCCCCTGCCCTGTTGAGGCATCTAGCAGCCAGCCAAGGTCAACCCACCACGGAAGCTTCTCTAACAAGACCTTCAAAATGAAGAAATGCGGCTGACCGGTGTAAATCTTGTCTTTCTGAACAAACTGCACAACACTTTTATAAATGACTGGAAGACCATCTATGGTCTTTGGAGTCTTAACAATCTCTCCTCATAGTCTTAAATGGGAGAAAAAAAACCAAACTGGATGCAGTTCAGATGCAGCTTGGATGGATCTAACAGCCTCCTTAATCAAACTTAACTCAGTCATGAACTTCTATATCAAGGGAGTTAAGAAACAAGTTACTTTTCACGTAATTACAGTCGCTGAAGTATTCATTTCTATTTATCATTGGGTCTCGCTAACAGAGCCCCACATCTGTCAAGCTTTCACCTCTCTTCCCAATGGATAACTTGGGAATTTGGGCAGGGAGTCTGGAGACAATTGTACCTAACAGTTTGCAATAGATGTTGAGACTCCATGAAGCTTTTCCTGCAGTAATTTTTGATAGTGTGTATCTCTGGCATTAGAGAAAGAGCACAGTTTCTGAGACACATAATATATTAGCTAAGCCTGTCTGAATCTTCTGTAGCTTGAAACATTAAGCTTGCTCCTTAGTTTTGACTTGGGAGAAACAGTCTTCATGGCTTACAGCACCTCTCTCTTGTATCCCAAATCTACCAGTCAGCTTCTTTTTACAAAAAAAAAAAAAGCAGTTTCTCCTAAATCAACCAGACCACCTTCAGTCTTCTCCAATCATCATCTTAGCCTCAAGAAGGCTAACACATTCTAGCCTAGATTTAGCTAGTTAAGTAAACTCTTCCCTTAGCTGACTACAGATCTTTATGAAGCTGAATACTCATAGTCAATTGAACTATGCCATTCTCATTACCTGAAGATTGTGGATAGCAAATTTTCAGCAAGAGTTTTGAGTGTCTAATTGCATGGCCATGGAGTTAAAAAAAGATTTTGGTCTTCAAAGGTCTATGAATTATACTCAAGAGATGGAAAAAGAATTTTCTAACACTAATAATTTATATCCTAAATAAAATATTGAAATTTGAACTGTGGGTTAGTACAATTTTCAGTTCCACACAACATTTTCTTGTCAGTGTTTGTCTTTAACAAGTGAAAATAAAAATGGAACTCTCTATAGCAGAATATATTCACAACTTTCCACACATCACAGACTGCATAAGACCACAGTTACCCTCTTTGAAGAAGGTCAATTTATGTAGGAGACAAAAGGCTAAAAAAATATCTACTGCTGTATGAATCGTCAGGTTGCCTGTAGGGGAGAGAAGGCGTAGGTTGGCACAGAAGATTCAGACGGAGCATGTAGAGTTTCATTTGAGATAAGACTAAATATAGGTTTCTAAATGTGTCTACAGGCCATCACTGCTGTCTGATTTCCTACTGTAACTAGTGAAAATCTACAGCAGGATTCAACTACCTCAACACCGTCATGCAGTTCTACCTGCAATGCCTTAATATTTCCAAAATGCAAGTGTAGAGCTGTCAGATATGACAAGGGAATTACCCGAGAGCCACCCTCATCTGCGGTAGTTGCTGGAAACTACAGTAAAACTCTACAATACCTTATATGACACTAGATGACTCGGGGCTCTGCTCCCTAAACAGGCACTACAGTTGAGAAAGATTCAGAGCAGATTTAGTTTAGTTCAGAGCAAGCTGAATCACTCTGAGGGACACTGATCTCCTCCAGTAAGTATAACGAAAGCATAGACACAGCTCACATATAATGTAGGGGTTCCCATCTGGAACTGATTCCTACTCAGTCTGACAGGTAAATGTATGGATTTCATCTCTCTTGGACACTTCACCAGCCTCCTCTTAAAGAGTCTATAGAAGTGACCAAGAGGGCAGCTTCTCCACCATGAACAATAGGCTCTACTAAACACTCACTTGCTGGTTGATCAGAAAAAGATATACTTAGGTGTACGCAGCAAAGGTGTATAACCTGCAACATAAGATATTCACAGATATGCAAGAGTACCGTTGTATCTATGCTGAAAGCCTAGGGGTAAAAACCAGAATGATACAGGAAAAGAAGGTGGATGAAATCTTCCTCCATTTAATTCCCTACTCTACCTTGTTGCTTTTCCTGCTGTGTTGCGCTTACATGGGCAAGAAGTTGTCTCTGTGGTCTCTTTAACGCACCTGCAAAGATAGTCAGATCAGTCCCTGAAATAGGCTAGGAAAGCAGGTTTCTCTACAGTTAAAAGGACTGATCCAAATAATCCTAAAGGGTAAAGCTGTCAGGCTGACAAAGGTCTTGAGAGTAGTCTGCTGGATGGACCTTCAACTGCCCTCTCTCCATTTGCAGAAGCAATTTAGCCAGACAGAAAAATTAACTTTTCTGATGCATGCATAGGTAAGTAATAGCATACACGAGTTTTGATCACTTACCACACGTTGCAGAGATGCAAGTGACACTACCATTAATAACATCCCAGCAACATAAAAAAATTTCCTCCAGTCATGACAACACAACCATTATGCGCATGCTCATCTATTTATAGAGTCGCAGCAACATCTGCTCGTCTCTATGATTAATCTCTATTTCTCAGTAATACTCAACTTTTCACAATGTAATATCCCCAATCATTTTCACAAAACTCACCAATACAAAGGTTTTGCTCTGGGAGTCTGCTTTTTGTGGGCAAGTTAATAGATCATTGAGAAAATAAGATTTAATTCCAAATTTTCTGTAAACCTGTTGCATGTAAGGTAGTTGACGGGTGTTTTAGCTGGAATACTGAAATTGCACAGTAAGTGATTAAACTTCAGCCTAAATAACTTGCAGCTCTTTGGAAATCTCAATCTGGATTTAAAAAATCATTAGGTTTTACATGCTCCTTAAGGAAATGCAGATTACATTTTGTGCAGATTTTCACTTAATCTCTTACCAGTCATTAAACAACCAGTAACAGATATTTTATACTATTTTATAATCACAGTTTTGAGGAGCAGGTTAATTTATCACCATAGGAAGGCTGAGTTGCAAATGGGTCCCTATATTAACAGAATCCAAAAAACATCCACAAAATACTACAGAAACTTTGTCTATAGATTTGCTTGCTTGACATACACTGTTCTATCCTCAAACTCACATATTATATTTAATAAAATATAAACCTCAGGTTTATCTAAGACAAACTATCCTAAACCCTCACTAACATTAGCACTGGAGATACAGAGATGGAAGTATCCATACGTTAAGTAAAATCACAAAATGCTTTAGAATGCAAAAGATACAAAAACATAGATGGAAGTATCTTTTATCTAGGACATTGCATTGCTAAAAATACACTGAATTTTAATCCTGGATGAGGATTAAGGTTATTTATAATAAAAAGAGAAATAGAGAGCAAGAGAGAGCACAGATTACATTTAGTCCTCATAATTACTTTGTTCTCTGGAAATTTTTCCTGCTATTTGTCGGTTTCTCATAATGCTCCATAGGTCATAAATCTTATCAAATCTCTCTTTGAAGTAAGATCTCTTTTTAGCTAAAATGTGTCTGGTTTCTGGGGTGACAAAATAGCCCCAGAATTCAGTTTGCTAAATTTAGTTCTGTTTAGCATTTCCACATTATTTTGTAACTACTAAACACAAAGAATTCTGCCTCAGCAGTGTACATAACTATGGAAACTTTAAATTAATATTAGAGGTCACATTTAGTCCAAAAACCTACATATCATGTTAAAAATCCCATCCCGTGAAAGGGATCTTACATGGATGAGGGCCATAATGATTCAAGGTGAAAGACCCAAATTCCCAGAAGAAATACATTGATGGAGCGAAGAATGTGTTGTGGGGTAAGGGGCACACTCTGGAGTGTTGAATCTGACTGCGTTTAAATGAGAACACTCTCACCTACCCAGGAGCTGGTGGCATACCGGTTTTGGTGAGACCACGAGGAACAGAAGTAGCCAGAGTCTGAACAAGGGGACTCAGTTAGTTTGGTTGCCAAACCCTGAAGTCTTTTAGAGGAGGGTGGTGCATGATTAGAAGAAATCTTCCACTTCACTGGATCCTTTTACAGGAGGACTGTTCACAGATACTGCAGCTGGGCACAGCTTGAACTGAGGGACAGGCTAGAACATCTCACAGCAGTAAGACCCAAGTATATCTAGAAAACAGGTCACTGCAGGAAAAACTGAAGGTGTGTTGCTCACATCACAAACACTTCCATCTGGCGCTGCCACAGGCCCAATAGCTCTGACCGAGCTCTTTGTTTGGACATCAGCAGTCAGTTCTGCTGGTCTACCGAATCCCCTCAGGCATCCCACCAAGTAACACGCTCCTTCAAGCCCCCTGAGCCTGAAGAAAGGCTAGGCATTTCCCTGGGGGTCTCCTGCACATTGGCTATTCGGTTCTCCCTCAACGTTCTCTCCAGTCCCTAAGGCTAAGCCTTCATTAGAATATAAACCAGAAGAGGTATCAAGGTTCCGATCTTCTGGGTGAATTGGATGAAAGTTTAGATGGTTTGAAATGTTTGCCTGCCCAGGATGTCTTTCTAAAGTAATTCCTGTGAAACCATTTCTGCAGAGTGCGCTGCTGGAGTCTTCTCCTATTGCTGGGGCTTGGCTCTACCTCCTCACCTTCTAATTACGCTGAGGTGTCCCTGGGGAATCCTGCCAGCTCCACCCCATGCTCCTGGACAGCCCCTACCTGGGTGCACTCAGTCTCCAATTTACACTGCCAGATAATTTTTCTTTGCATCTCAACTGAAGCTGTGGACGACAGAACACCAGATATGTATACATTATCATATTAAATCTGTAAGGTCGTACTTGTTCATTTTCAAAACTGCAGTGCGCTGAATAGACAGGGATCAGAATCTACTATAAAGTTACAGTTTATAGGATCGTGTTGATTATATTAAGGTATATGATCACATCAAACAGAAAACAGGCCCTTCTCATGACTTCTTGTGTTGCACCGCTTGTATTTTCTTTCTTTATTATCCTCTTTCTTCTTAAGGTGCAACGCATACAAGAAATCTCATATTGCAATTGTTAGACCTTATTTCCTTTACTCTTCTTTTCAATATGTANTACTTACAGAGATGTAGGGCATTGACAAATACATTTTTGACAGAAAAGTGAAAAGATGTTTCTATATTGTTGCATTTTCTGAAACCAGCTTTATTTCTCAAATGCCTCATATCATCTTTTCCTAGAACTTTCAAATTTTCATGGATCGACAGACGCAAGACCCCAG
>RSEF01000003.1:91408252-91453611 GCA_003993805.1 Himantopus leucocephalus | reverse complement strand
CTCTGTTTGAACACTGAGCTGAAAAAAAGTGTAGTACTTGTTAGTGCTGTTTCTGAAGGATTCTGCGAAATTCTGGATTTCATATGTCCAAAGTTGTAACTCACAGAATTATTCCCTAGCACAACTGGAGATTTTCTGTATAATGTGCGTAGTTACGACGAGGAGACAAGTAACAAAAATGGCATGAAAGATCCTTGACTCTTTGATTGTTCACCACGCAAGTCAAAAGACAAGTGGATATGCCAAGCTGCGAGGAGCAAGTTCCTCTTGGTGGCCCTGCTTGAGCGGGGTGGTTGGATCAGATGACCTCCAGAGGTTCCCTCCAACCTCAACCATGCTGGGATTCTGTGACTGCTATGGCATACCGTATTTTTTTTGTGAAGATAAATGGACATATAAATAATAATAATTCCTCTGTTGATTTAAATACCTTGAATTATTTACAGATTTCAAAGGTCAAAAACATGGTTCATAAAAGCTTTATTCTGCCCGGTACTTCTTGTATTAGACCACACAGTAGGATGCATGTATATAGTACGCATGTATTTATGAAAAATCTATACCATGTATGGTAATACATACACATACCACAGATAGATATATATCCAATACATGAGATTAGGCAAGAGGAGGTGGAATAAAGCTCTTTTTGAAAAGCCTTATTGACTTTTGAGATCTTACCAATATTTAATTTTTTTAACACAAGTTTTTGCAGTGGAAGGAATTACTACACTCAAAGGTATTGCTGACATTTTCTTAATTAAAAAAAAAAATCTAAATAATTCCCATATTCTTTATCAGTTAAATTGAAACAAAGGTATTGAAAATACAAGACTAAAAATAGGATCACCAGTCCAGTAGCAATGCTGCAGGGGATTAAAAGTTTGGGTTTGTTTATTTTTTTAACTTAAGCTCCATTATACTACACGGAGTTTCCAATATTGTTTATGTAGGGTCTCCACAGAACACTGCTACCCAGCTTGCTAACAGCAAAAAGCAGCCATGAAGGATTTAGGAGCCCTTTATCATGGATTAAGAAAGAAGGTTGCAGTAGCAATATATTTTCTTGGTCATCAACTGCATGACAAGTAGACAGTTTAAGTGTTTGGATAACAGGTAAACTAAACCTGGATAAACCAGGGAGCATAAGCAAGTGGTTACTGATCTAATGCTGATCTGAAGCTATAGGGGAAAAAAACCTCCAGCTGTCCACTGAATTCTACAGTCCAACCATTAAATGAAGAAGTTCTGATGTGGCTAACATCAGAGCGTGAGCATCAGCTGCCTGCAGTTATTTTGCAGACAAGAAGTAACAAATCATTTTTGCTAGCTGGACTCTAAAAATCAGGTGTTAAAGTCAAACATGATGCTTCAGCAAACCTGGTGAAGAGCAAGCTAATTTTAAGCATTTAATTAAAAAAATTTAACACTCGGATTTGTTTGACAGTGAACTAAGTGCCCAGAAAGCAGAGGAAAGTGCTCTACATCTTACTTGAGACAGAATTCCTCGGTTTCTTGGCGGACTATTTTTTTTTTCTTTTTCTTTTTCTTCTTTTATCTGCTGGAAGCAGCAGTTCTAGGGAGCGATTACTGGAAAGCAGTGCTTCTTCCCTGCTGCATACAAATGCCAAATCTTTTAGGAAACAAATTATGCTGAATGCTACAGAGAATTTATCTGCTATCACTTTGCCATTTACTATGTAATTTTACCTCCTTCTGATGAATTTTTTTTTTGGTTCTACAGCTGTATCAGTCAGAACTTACATAAATTAGCCTTTTAATGGACAATTTGACATAAGAGTTCTGTGAAAGGCATGTAGAAACACTCCTGACAATCCAGACATTTTGTTCTGACAATATTAACAACTTCTGTTGAAACCATTAGTGCACAGCTGAATTGCACGGCATATGCGCTCAAGTTGTTAAGGCTTAAATTAGCAAGCCATTATGTAAGCAAATTTTAAGCATATTTTAAAGGAACTAAATGACAAACACCCTGTAAAAACACCTGACATACAATTAGGGAAATGTTTCCAAGTTGTCTTTCTTTCCAAGTGTAAATCACTGACATTATACTAAAATGAAAATCATTTCACTGAAACCCAGATCAGAAATGGGAATCTCTAGTATTTCAGCACAGATAATCAACATTACTTTCACATACTACTAAGTTCAGTTAAGCCAATTCTCATTTATCGATAATGTATTTTATATCCTGATTTCTTCCAAGTCATCCTTTACGTATGTAAAGGGAAAAATGAGTAAGCAAACTGTTCTACTCTGCACAACTAACGTTTCTGGAAAACATGGGAAAATGGTGGCAAAATTATTTTTCATAATTTGCTCCCAATTCTCTCCACTTCAAATTTGATCAAAAATAGTAATCCTAATGAAATCTGTAGAATGGTAGACTAATTGCTAGGCAGAAATATATGGCTTAATCTAGAACATGGATCTTCGACCTATTCTGTCCATGTCATACAAATTTCACTTAGTTCAATACACCCACATCACCTCACAAAATACTTTAATTTTGATTCAAAGAAATGGCATTCACTCATTCAAGACTACTTTTGTACCCTAAAATGTATGTCCTTTTCTATAAGGAGAAAGAAACAGAGCTATATGACTTCATATATCAGGTGTTTACACAGGAAATGCATCTTTTTCAATTACCTAACCAAATATTAGGAAAAAGTTTTACAGGAATGATGCAAGGAAAAAAGTCGTATTTTCAGGTGTTTTTTTGCTTTACAAGGCTGTGGTACCACTGGAGGGAAGAAGAGAGCAAGCAGTGGCAGCCAGGACAGTGGGAGGACTTGAGCCAGGGCTCTGCCCGCTCCTTGTCAAACCACAGCGTAGCACCAGCTGGACATTGTGCTGGCTCCTCCACTGCCCTAACCACCCCGAGAGCTCACATCGGGAAGGGGAGAGTGAATGGAATGGAATGGAATAGAATGGAGAGAAGTAACTTAAACCCATTACCATTTTGGCAATTGAAATGCTGGTGTACGGAACAGAACTAGAAGGATCCAGAGCGAACGTGTAGACACTCTATAGGGAACTGACAACACCTACAAAACATTGTGCTAAATTAAAAGCGGGTGGTCACTCCTGCCAGCTTTCCTCTAAGCACCTACATGATTTCCTTCTGAAATGTTGTCTCACGTAAAATCCTGTACTGATAATATTCTGCTTTCTTTACAAGTATATACAAATGCTCAGTGCTCACAGTGAACAGGTTGCCACATTCACATAATTTTGTTTCTGAATACTAAGGTAATATGAAGGAAGGGAAAACACTTGTACTTTTCCTATACACCATACAACAGCCAACGGTTTTCAAACCCAGCCACCGCTGATATTATTACTAACATTATTAACACAGTGAATACTCTCACCCCACAACTACATTTAAGCCTGATTTGAATAACCACACGAGCCAACAGTCCTCTTATCTGACTCTACTCCCATTAAACGAGGTCTGCCTGCAACCATATGAAAGGAGAGCAGGCTCAGGTGAGAAGTATGAAGAGCTAACCAATACTCACAGAACACGGAAGAACTTAAGATACATATTTAGGCATGTGTTTTGACATATTAGAATAAGAATCATTAAAAAGTATGTGTCTTTTAATGGATGTACCAGTTATTGCCAATTAATTTTGTAAGCACACCAGAGAATTGCTAAATCTAGGATGCTTCCTAACTCCCTCTACAAGGAGTTAATGTTTTGGGATGTCCTTCTTTATTTCAGACCAGGAGGGAATGTATTAAGTTCTGCTATATATTTTTGGAACAGCCCTTAAAATACNCCTTTTAATGGATGTACCAGTTATTGACAATTAATTTTGTAAGCACACCAGAGAATTCTCATGCTAAATCTAGGATGCTTCCTAAATCCCTCTACAAGGAGTTAATGTTTTGGGATGTCCTTTTTTATTTCAGACCAGGAGGGAACGTATTAAGTTCTGCTATATATTTTTGGAACAGCCCTTAAAATACATTTGGTACTTAGTTGAAAAGGTCAAGGACAGCTTCAAAGGCTTTGCCCGCAGTATTACCTGGTCCTAGTAAGGACCTAATACGCTCCCCTACAGCCACCACATCATCAAACAACCACATCACATAAATCCTTTCCTAAACTTACCAAATTTAACCTTTCAATTTTTATTGGGTTATTTTCCTTCCAGTAAGTCACACGAAAAGGTTTCCCAAAGCTTTACTCTACTGATTGCAAAAATCTTTTTCCAAGCCAAGAGCTTTTATAGCCAAGTGATACCCATTCAGTCTTATTCACCATCCTCTTATTCTAATCAGTCTTATATTCACTGTCCTCTAGTTTAAAGGTTATTGTTTAAACTTTCTAGATATCAATTATAATTTCTGTAGCTTTTGCCCCCCTATTTTCTCTAGTCTTCTATGATGAACTCTCCATTTCTTCGATCATCCTCTGTGTGACTGACTTTGTGCCTATCCTGGTTTGAATTTATCAAAGATGGGTAATGCACAGTACACAACATCCCAGATGAGGTCTCATTAATACTACCACCGACCATTTAATTCTCCAACTCTACAGGAAATATCTTGAATCTAAGATCACGCTTGACTTTTCCTGGACTTGGCACTTTGGTAACTCACACTTCATTATCCTTTCCAACTGATGCACCCCTAACTTGTAAGAACTGGGTGCATGGGTCTTAATATTAATATAATTTCTTGTGGTAAAAATTTATACGGAGAGAACAAGGCTCATCTAAACATACTAATACTAAATTCACAAGATACAGAAGGGTTTCTCCCTATATGTAGATTAGTCAGGAATGCTGAGCCACTGAAAATAATTAACAAATATATTTTTCTGGTGTTGTTTTATATAAATTGTACCACTTGTTCTGCTTAGAAAAGGTGTTACTTGTTAGGTATGTAGTCATATTTTGGAATTTATTCATTCGATATATTCCATTAGCTTTCGGAGACAGGCACTGTGAGACCAATCATACTTTATAAAAAAGTTCCCCATGTTCCTCTTGCAATCAGGACTAAGTATTGGATGCTCTCTCTCTGACTCCCATAACTTTTCAGCTGTTAAAGAGATGTAGCTCAGCTTCACCACAAGGTAAAAGGATATTTTTCACGTATGTTATTTGGGCATTTTCTTGGCATGTGGCAGCTTGGAGTTTAACCCAGCAAAACCTAAACCAAGGCAAGTGCAAACAACAGGGATACATTTAATTGAACTTAGGGCAATCCAAATGAGTCAGGTATGTCTTTAACCCACACGTCTTCAGAGCACTTCAGTGCAGAGGGGTCTGTTTTCTGGATCAACAATGATTTGGTAATCTAGCAAAGTTTTTGTTCCAAACTGAAGTGTGAAGGATGCCTCAAGCATTAAGGAGGTGAAGTTCACCTGGATTGCTCTCCAAAACCCAGGTGGCTAAATTGTACCTAAGTGGCACCTCCACCACTTCAGAGCGTTGCTGTTCCTGGCCCTAAAGAAGACTCTGTTGCAAGCGCGTTAGCCTTTTAACACACCCCAGTGGATGGATCAATGATGCACTGCTTTAGTAACAAATCAGTATCAAGCTGAAACATCTCTCGCTCTGTCCTAAGTGATTTAGATGGATAGAATGGAAAAGATTTGGAAGTCCTGGATTCTCTCAGCGCTTTGTTCAGAGTACCACACAGAAAGCAATGGAATGAAGCTGTAGCAAGTTATATTTCATAGCCATTAGAAAAACAACCACGCTCTCGGAACACTACTGCCTTAGAAAAAAAAAAACCTAATGCAACATGCAGGTGTGATAGAAATCATTTTCCCTGGGTGTTGCACAGTACTGAAATGCAGGTTACAGCTACGCTGCGGTGTACGTTGGGGCATACCACCACTTCGTAACACAAGCATAGCACCATCACCCACACGTCAAAAGCTACGTTGGATTGTAATGACTTTACACTCATTTCAGCTGAAGTGCCAGCGAAGCTGGCTAATTCCCACTACCTAAGTCTCCAAGTTAAAGTCTGGAATACCAGCGTTTCCAGACCCACCTGAGAAGAGGTGGTAAGCGGACAGGCACCGTTCTGCTCAAGTACTGCCACCCCTTCCTCTGCGCACGGGGCGCAGAGATGAACGGGGCACGACCCTCACCTGTTTCAGATGAGGCACGGGCATTAGCAGTGCATACAGCGGTCCTCGAGCCCAAAATAAGTTTTGCGGTTTTCTGAAATGGTAACTACACATTCACAAAGGATTCACTCCATCTTGCTCACTATACTTATGTCCAGTTTTAAGAAGTTATCTTTCGCCTGTGCAAATTATTTCAAATGTAAAATCAAAAAGCTGATTCCACAAGAATTCCCTGAATGTCTGCTGCAGCCAGAAGTGAAGCACAGCTAGCTAACCATAGAAATCAATGTAAAATTACAATTAAAATATCAAATTAGACTTCCTGAAGCTGATGGAAGGACCTTGCATGCAAAAATTCAAATTGTTAACCAAAGATGTTTTTATAAAATAAAGCTTTATTACATTGTATTACCTGCTCTACTTTTTAACCTATTGATAATTCTCAGTTCTTAATTGGTTTCTTTTATTGTCCTAATTTTGACAACAGTCTCGGGTTTCCTTGCTGGGCTACATCTTTGAAGCGTATATTCAGCTAGGGGATGGGCATGGCCCGGGTGTTTGGATTCCTGTTCTTCCCCCCTCTCCTCTGGATGACTTTAAAATTTCATTTCAGTTTTTTACATTAATATGTTTCCCAGTTAACTAACAACATTATAATAATAAATGATAAAAAGCATGGATTCTAACCACTTTGTCCTCCTTTGGGAAAGCATCCAAGGAAGCAGAATAAAAAGAGAAAAGAAAAAAAGAAGAGAAAAAGAATAAAATAGGCAAGTATTAATAGACAGATTTCAAAGAAATGCAATTCTAATAACTCTCTACAAAGAGATAAAAACATAAAATTTCCAAAAAAAAGAGCTTTAAATAAAAAGATTACATTACTGCATATGTAGAATACGTTTTCCCACTCTAACCCACAGAAGCATAAACAATATAACAAACAAAAGGCAAGTTACAAATGAATTGACACTTTTCCATTTCTGTGACTTGAAACAGTTGGTGAAAAATAATTAAAATATATTTCTTTTTTTTCTGAGAAAAGATAAGCTGTATCATATGCGCTCTAATTAATAGCATAACATAACATATCGCAGTAAATTATATTTTCAGACTTGCTCTAATGACACCACCTGCAGGTGATGCAATGTAATGCATCTATTTACATTATAATATGAATATATGAAAATTTTTGTCCAATACTACCATATAATTTTTTCAGAATGTGAATTTAATTTAATAGACTCACACCAGGGCTATGGAAAACTTCCAAAATAATGATGAAATGAGTATTTTTCTCAGGGTTTTTTTTTGTTGTTTACATGAAATTTCAGAAGCCCTATTCAGTTGATGTTTAGCTCAAGAAAGTGAAAAGGCCATANTTATCTGCAATAAAATTTGTGACCACTTTTAACTGAATTTACATTGATACAAAGAGCATTGATGCATTTCCCCTACAAAAGACTGGCACCTTAAGGCCATGTGAGAAAGTTATCTCATCTCATGACAGATAACAAAATAATTCATGCAGTAAAAGCATATTTGTAAAATGTTTTATAACATACCATAGTACTGGATGCTCAGCCAAAAATCAACACTGGTCTTGCAGATGTAAATCCTACCACTCACATACAAGTGAGTAGCCAGTTCCTTGTAAGGGACTGACTGAGCAGAGGGCATTCCCACATACCCTTCAGTTTTGTGGACAGCTACTGTAGCTCACTGCATGCGGATCAGAGGGAGAACATTTTATCTCACCTGCCCAACAGTAGCATACCTAATCCAGATTAATCTATAGTTTTACTTTTGAAATAAATTAAAAATACGTTGACATCACACTCTCACTGTGGCCAGAAAAGTGGTTGGTTTTTTTCCTAACCAAAAAATCAACTGATTTTATGTAAGAAAAATCTATAAATGTATACAAAAAACTATAAAAAAGAAATCTAAAATGAAATAAGAGTTCAATAAAAATTTCTCAATGTGGAGTTTTACCTGAGCAAAAGGGGTTTTTCTTCCATTCTATGCAAAAAACGTGTGTTTTCCTAAAGCTATCACTCAGTAAAACTATACACTATCTATTCTTTTATTTTAATTAACTCTGTGATTTCTAAGTATCTTCACAATCATTAAATACATTATTCTTTATACACACCTTGTAACGAAGTGATGAATGAAACACCTAAGAAAAATGAAGCATGAAATGCCAAACTTAAAAGTGAACAATCTGCAGCATGACAACGTCAAGGAGGCTTTTTCTTAAGAGTACACATCAGAAGACTTACATTGTTTGATCGCAGAGAGACACGACCTCCACATCGAGCACAAAACTTGGTCCGGCAATAAGAGCATAAATGGCCACAACCATCTGCAAACTTTGTTTTATGACAGATTCCACATGTTGGAGCATCATCCTTGTGCTCTCCCTGGTAACGGCGGGCTTCTTCCCCTATCTTTCTTACTTGCTCTTTATAGCTTTCAAATTGTTGATGCAACCTCCTGCATAGATGAGAAAAAAGTTTATATAGCAAGAATAGGAGGAAATACTACTACTGTGTATTTCTTTCTTTCAATTTATAACTCTACCTACTATTCTTGGCATGCTCACAGTAATAAATGTACTTCATATCAAATACACACTGCACATGGAAGACCGTATAGGAGAATCTAAAGGCAAGAATAACAGACATATGTATTCCTATTAGGTTTACTTCAAAGCTCGTGAGCAAATCATTTCACCTGACGAGAAATTGACCCAAATATAAAAAGATGGCAAAAACCGCATAGTCTTAAACAGAAGTATCGACCATGTACAGAATAAAAGCAGAAATATAACTGCCTGAGCAAATTTGCATTGCTTTTTAATCGTTATTTATACAGCAGGCGTAATAAAAAATATATGAAGTGATCTTCAGTTACAGTGTCACAATTCTGTTTTCAAAATCTAAATTACTAACACATACAACTTAAAGATTTCAAAACATGCTCTACAATCACACTGGCCCTACAAGAATCTGAGAACAATTTTTTTTGTCAAATCTCTACATTAACAATCCGTTGTATTCTGTCTTGTTAAGTATGAGAGACTACTTGGTTTGCTGTCCCTCATTACAGCCATTTCTTCCAGCTTAGCTGTAGGAGTATATTGGAGTATTAGCAGGCATATAGATTCCTAAGATGAAGACTGGCGTTCAAAGAAGTAGCACTTCTCCTCCAGCTGCCCCAAATAACAAACAGCCTGACACTATACCCACCAACTGGCTAAGCATCCTGCTACCCAAAAGGCCCAGCTTCTAATCACGAGCTCAGGGAAGAGAGTTCATCCCTCTAGCCTTTGCTGCCCCTTCTATAAATCAATAATAATAATAATTAAATAATTAGTGATAAAACCTTTCTTATTGTTATGACATTATCTTTGAGGATAAATATGTTCTCCTGATGGTGTCTATGAGATTTTCTTGGCAAAGATGAAGTTCCAGAGGGGAACCAGCTCACGGCCCAGGCACTTCCAAAAGGGGCAATCCAGCTCCTCTCCTGCTCCTTAAGCACCGATTTTGACATTCACCAGATCCCTCGCAGTGAGCTAACCCATGAACCTGAACTAACAGAAAATTAATTCCCCTACAAAAAAATAAAATAAAATAGAAATGCATCATTTTGCTTCCTGAATCACTCCGCTCCGAGCAGGGCACTGGAGACCTGGGAGGAAGGCAGAACACGAGCTCCTGAAGCCAGAAATGAAAAGGACCAGTAAAGGGCAGGATCACCCTTTTTGCAGCAATGAGCAACAAGCTCAGCTGCCATGAAGCTTAATTTACCCCCTCCTGAAGCTTAATTTGAAAGGATCATGTTTCAGCTGTTAACTGTCTTACTACTCATCAAATCATACAAGAAGCACAAATTTCTGTAGGTGCACCAGGACAGCACTGCAACTTCTGACCTTTATTTTCATGAGCTTGAGCAAAGACCCCAGACAGCCCAAGGGGGACAGTCCAGCAGGGCACATTTAACAACTCCCGTCTTTTCACCATGCTGTGCGGAACCCACAGGCTTTTCACCCCCATATTTCCAGATGTTGCTTGAAATCCACATCTCCATGGATAATATTAAAAAAGTCATGAACGGCTAAATAGATTATTAATAGAAACAGGGAATCTTGAGTTTAATAAATGATAACAGTAGGTGTGTTGTCTATACAGGTCTTGATGATATCCTTCATCCCCACTACCTGCTTTGAGCTACCTACTCCGTGAATTAGCATTGAGACTCACACAATTTAACCAATGTATTTCTACTGAGACGATTCTGTGTTTCTATGGGATTTTGTGTGTGCGTATGTGTGTGTGTGGTGCACTTCTTTTGAATTTTAAGATGTAAGTGATCAGTATTATTTGTATGAAATACTGTTTTGGTGAAGTGGGTATTCTTACTTTAAGATCATATTCAAGCCCATAAAATGATAATTTAACTTAAATATCAAGAATTGTGGTAAAATACACATATTCCATTTGGACAGGAATATCACTGCACGTAACTACATAAATCGACCAACTTTCATACTAAAAACAGCAACTTTATACGGGCACATTCTACTATGGATGCAGCAACAGCAAAAGCTAAGAAGCCAAATAATCTATTCTCCCTCACTACAAACATGATGCATTATACTTAATGCTTTATGCTAATGAAAAACCTGGCAGGAGTAGCAAAGGCTTTTTTGCTGTTGTTTTATTTTTATTTTTTACTCACCTGCTTAAAAAATCTTTCCATTATTGAGTAACATGAAAAAAGTAAGTCAAAAGAATTAGGCAAAATACTGGAGAAACTTAATACCTTTGGCCACATTATTGGATTACACGTGTGATTTAACTTATCTTACACAGCTGCTCACTTATAATGCATAAAAACAACTGAAGACATTCAGGAATTTGTATAACAACCAGCTTAAAGAATGCAGCTAAATAACGGAGAGGTCTGTAGGTAAATTTCTTATTACATCAAATAATATTCTATTAAAAAATGGAACCATGGAAATTAAATTCAGTTCTCCTCTACTACAGCAAGACTAAAAGCTCCGGCTCATCACTAACGTGGAAAGGGAAGATAACAGCAAGCACTGCCCCTCTTCCTGTTGTTTTCCAATTAGACAGTCTACATCTGATTTTTTTTTTCAATCTCATATGAAGCTTAGGAAGTGTATTAATACAATGTTTTGCCCTTCTGTGTGCACCAAGGGGCAGATAAACATACCAGCAACTAAGCAAAACTTAAGTGAGAGGCGATTTTAGGTGTTTATACATACATATCACTTACAATTTCTTACTTTCTGCATCAGTGTAAGACCCTTTTTACCAAGAGGGGTTCAAAACCAAGTGTTTACCTTGAATGTCATACCCCACATTACTGGAGAAATCCTAACATTTTACCTACAGCAGGAATGGAATTGGAGAAAACAGCTGCAGAATTTACAGAGCAGAAAGATTCTTACCCAGCCCGTGGCAGGTCTGGTTCAATTACTTCTTTTGCAAGGCTTTAACCACCTTTCCCACCTTTTTGAGGAATGACAGGATCTTTGCATCTCTGGCTATTCTGTAACAGTGGCAACAAATCCCTCTCAACAGTTTTGCCTTATACAGAAGTATGATTTGCCTCATACAATAGTGTATTAAGTATTAAGCAAGAACTAAAATACAGATGGATATTTTTCAAGTCTGCTCCTTAACTTCCAGGCTATAGAGCACATTTTCATCAGATAATGTAGACAAACACCTAAAGGTTAAGTTAAAGACTTAACAAGAGCATATGATGTAACAGCTTGGGGGATCCTTGAGGCAGATATCAATTCAATCTCCCCCGAAAGAAAAAGCAACCAGGCTACTATGTAAGAGGAACATATACACATATCCACACCATTTTTCATAATGTACCCCAAAATTCATCTAGCTCTACTACTGAGGTCAATGGCATAGCCCAAAAGGTGAGGTTTCCTCACCCACACAGCCTCCAAAAATGAAGGCAAAAAAATAAAACAAAAGATTAGAACAAAAAATAGAGGAAACTATTCCAGGACTTAACACTAGACATATGTAAGTCAGACTGAAGAAGTTTCATAGAAATTTTCCTTCAAAAGTGAGAAATACAGGAGGCAGAAGATGGCCAGAGGGAACAATGCACTGCAAGTATACTCTTCTTACAGTCTCCATGCACATCAAGACACAAGGATGAAATCTAATTCATTCAGATTTTATAGTACCTATTAATAAATAATTGTTAAAATCACCTTTCAGATGTGTTCTGTAACAATACAGTAATAAATACAGTAAAATTCAGTGTTTAGTTTTAAAATGTTGACCAGAAAAAATCTACCAAAAGTTCTTATGAAAAATTAGTATTTATGTTTGAAACTGGTATCTTCAACAGATTTCCTTGAACATATTTTATAATAGAAAAAAAAATTCTTAAATGCGAAAAAAATCTTTCAATAATACTATTTTGTAAAAACTTTTTGGTATTTGGTTGTTTGGCTGGTTGGTTGGTTGTTTTGGGGTATTTTTGTGGTGGTGACTTTAGAAGACAGTACATAAAAGTTAATGACCATTCTTGTTCCTCAGTCTAAATGTCCTTTGACTTGAAATGGTTTGATCCCACCTGAAAGAAAATGTATTTATTTATCTGTTCCTTAAGATTTGATCCTTTAATCCACATATCTATCAGCAGCTGTTGCATAAGAAAATAAGTAAGAACTATTAGATACAAAATTTGAACTAATTAGAAAAATATCCCTCCAGGTCTAGATGTAAGAAAACATTAAAATTCTCTAAGTTTACATACTTACATATTTTACCTATTTAATATTGCATCATTAACATTTTTAATATTTACATTTTAATATTTCTGAACTAGAAGTCCCTTATTTTTTGTTCTGTATCACCCTAGCCACATTTCCTGCTTAATGGATCTACCTTTCTTAATATACCGTCTCAACGCAATAAAACTTCGGGTACAAGCAAGAGCACCTCTTTATAACATTTATGTGTGAAAATTTATTCTTTGCTAGAAACACAGAAGTGCCTTTGCCTTTGGAACTGTTCAGATCACCAGCAGCAGCATCTGATGGCCCAAGATTTCAGTACTGCTCTACCTTTTATTACGTAGTAAACTTACTTACCAGCCAGAAAAGACCTCTCCACACACAGGATTAAAACCATTCTCCTCTTCATGGAGAAACAATAGAAAAATATCTACAAATGCAACAATACCTTTGAGAACATAGCACAGAGAAGTCGAGAAACTTGAAGGATAAGCTTCCTCTAATGGCACCCCTCAACAAAACAGCCGCATCCGCGTAAGCTGGCGCTGCCGGTGAGGGTGCCTGCTAGTTCACATTCACACAGGTGGCACCTATGTGCGTGACCAAAAAAAGATCATGCGATGGGTGAATCTTTGGGCACATCAGATCTCATATGACTAAAAAAAAAAATACCTTCTGTTGCTAAAATTCTGGAAGAGTCTGAGCCGCTCGGAGAGGCACATCAGCCTCAGGACTTTACCACACGGACATGAGAGGATGGTACCACCACTGGCAGTGCAAGACAAAAACCAATACACAGTTTTCATGTGTACAGTGAAAAGACTTAACCCATTCACTTTAACAGTATACATATACCTCAAGATATGTAGAGGTTTCTAGGGGTTTTTCCCCAAGAAAATATGGTGGGTTCCTTTCCCCTTTTTCTTCAAAGGCATTTCACAAAAAACCTGCTTTAGCTATGTGTCATACGTGTACCACATTTTCATTTGAATATTCAGTATTTCACATTGACAGTATAAACTAGTAAAAAAATTAGATAGGCAATTCTGCAAAGTTTTACTCATGCCTTCATGTACTTATTAAAAACTGTAAGCCTTGGAGGACACTCATGTGATAAGCACTTTACATACCTTAAACTTTCCAGACAGATATCATTAGGAGGACAGGCAATGGTCATCATTGAGGTAATCTATAATATTGACTGATCCGAAAGTGGTATATCAAACCACACAGAAGTTATCATTTATGTTGTTGGGTTCTTTTGAGCTGGCCCAAGATGTGTTTTTATATTCTGCAATCATCTCCACTAAGTAGATATTAAAATTATGGTCCAGGAATGTATTTTTTTATTAGCAGACTATGTATGGTACTGCTTTTTTGCTGTTTTACTTTTAAATTCCTATAGCGTATACCTATCTGGAATATTTGGACATAGACACTTAAGATTAAAAAGTGACACTTTCATATTTATGCTCTGTCTGCACACATAAAGGTACACTTTCATATTTATGCTCTGTCTGCACACATTTTCTAAAAATGCCAAAGATTTGGGTCACCTTTATGCACAGTTACAGTATTTTTAAATGTAGTATGAAACAGTATTTTTTACTTACTTAAAAATCCAGCAGATGGCACTACAGATTGCAGTATCACTTTCTCAGTTCAACTCAATTGATTCAATCTTGGACTCTTAAACACCTGATTTAACATCATAAAAATATTATGCCCTGTCATGAGTTCACATTAGCAGAGAAAGTGCCACCTTCTAAGTGACATAGCCTTAAGTACCTATCCACCAGCAGCTATTGCATGTATGAATAAAGCTTAGCAAAATGCAGTACTTTGCCCTGTTCACCCATGCCACACAAACATAATCACACAGAGAGCTTAAGACAATCTTTTTCGTAAAATAAGTGAGACTTTTACCGAGTTCCGTTCTTAACAGTTTTTTATGGTAAATAAAACAAACAAAAATAATTCAAGAATGCAAACTCAGATTTGTTTCCACACATTTTCTTCTGCTGTAGATGTACAAAAGACTAATACTTCATTAACGTGATGGTAGGGTAATGTATTTGGACAAAACAGCCAGACTTCTAGCGCTTCTGGATATTTAATATGCCCATGAAGGCAACGGCTAGATCTAAAAACCTGTAGGCAAACTTTATGGGGCTATGTTGAAGCTGTGATCTGAAAACTGTTGTTCAGCAGATCCGTAAAGCTGGAATTACCTCGGTCTCACCAGCTGCCTCGCTGCTCTGCCAGAGCGCCGGGCACTCATCTCATGCAGATGTTCCCAGAGGGAGCAGCGTGGCACCTCGCTTTTGCCCACTAGTCCCACTAGTACCTTAGCTGGGAAAAGCTGCCAACTTGTGATGGGCTTCGGGAACACAAGCTTCAAACAACAAAGCCAAGACAGGCAACCTTAGAAAGGTGCTATGGATATTTTTGTCTGAATAAAGGGACACGAGGAGCTTAGGGGGAATCTAGCACGTGTTGACTAGAAGAACAGCTAAAGTTCAGTGAAGAAATCTAGACAAATTTGCTCGTTACTTCACGCATCATCACATCACATATAAATCTGTTATTAAAATTTATATCCTCTGCAGAAGTAGGACAAATTAAGGTTGAATAGTAAATATCTAACTCTTCCAGCTCCCGAGTGCTTGACATAGCAACGTTAATGTGTTAGTATATTTGAAGTCCAGGGTATTTTTGAATGTTTGGGGTTTGCTGCTTTTTAGCATGGACAATACCTGGTTTGGTTGTTCTATGAAGATCAAATAACTGCTGAATGTACTCATATTGCAAAATATTGTACTTCCAAGTGAATTTGGATGTTATGTACAGCTATTGCTGTACTTTTTAATTGAGTGTGAACTGCCATTTTAAGAATGGAGTATAGTATTTGTCTGTAAAAAACGCTCACCGAAGGCAGGCAAGACATGGATCTGTGTAAGTTATGAAACAGGCAGGAACCTGATTAATCAACTAATCTTTAGATCAAAAAAGGCCATGTTTGTGTAAGAGTAATACAAGCATTAATCAAAGGACTGCAAATGGAAGAGTTAACAGTTTCCACGTCTTGAGTGTGTTGGGTTTTCTCCTCCACAAACTGGCTGCTTCTATCCCCTTCGCTGTTACCTACTGTCCAACTTTCTCATTTTTCTGTGACTTCACTTGCCACCCATTTGACCTTTCCCTATTCACGTTTCCTGTAGGTCTCATCTCTCCCTTCTAGATATTATTTTAATAAATATATGACAATAATTATTATATATGACATACATTATAGCATGTTCTATATCCTATAATCAAAACAACAAATAGTCCTCAAAATCTCAGATTTTGCCTGGCCTGAAGTTTTCTTCATTCTCCTCTGTTCATTTAACACACAACTATGGATCAACTCTGTCATTCTCTCAACTTGGTCTTCACCTGCCGCCCATGACATTTTTCACCTCACCAGCAATCACCTGGATCCTGCTGGGCCTCAACCCTTTCTCCTCCACATGCCAAGATCTTGTCTTCCTCCCTGTTTTATTGGCGCAAACACAAATTTGACCACGCTTGTAACTCACACATCTGTTTCTCTACCTCACATTAGTCTCCTTCTTTCCAAACCGAAGTGTTTGGCATAGATTACTGGCTCCCCTCGTGTGTGACCTGTACATCAGACCCCATAAACTGGAACGGAGATCTCCTTGTACCTCCAGCAAACCTTAACCACCACCTCCATTCTGCTTGCTGCTCGGGACCAATAACTACATTGCTACACTGGACTCACACCTATTTAGACCTTCACCTCAAAATGCTATATGAGCCCTGGAGATTAATTTTGCAAATTAAAAAAAACAAACAAACAAACAAAAAAAAACAAAAAAAACCCAAACCGAAAGAAACCACCAAAGTTTAGCTAATTTCATATCCGGCCAACTTAAACATTCAGCTATCATCAGCTCATCCCTCAAATCCTCTTCTCACCAGTGCAAGCCTGTCCTGCTGATAGTCTAATCACAATCCTGCAACACATGTAATTTAATTTATTTTACCTCTCTCTTTGTATTCCTCCGATGAGCCCCCTTTTCTACTGCATAAAACATAAATGTCTTATCTTCACCTTCAAAGACTTTCACAGCCTATTTCCACCTTGCCTATCATTTCTCATTCAGGACTGAGACACTTCTGCTCAAGGTAAACTTTCAAGCAAGAACCTTTGTGGTTTTCCCCTTGTTGCCCCTAACGTGGGAGTATTAGCAACAATGCCATCCCATTATCCTCCTTCAAACTCTCCTTTGCCTTGATGCTTACAAAGATCTGGACAAAAATTAGGTTACTGGTATGTTAAAAACTTTTACTTATCGGGCCAGAAAATACAGATTCCCCTGTCTTCTCCTATTATTTTATTATTTGCTTAATACTTACAATGCAGACTGCCCCTGTGGCAAAGACTGCTTTTTTTTCTATGTCTGTAAAAACCCTCACACAGAAGGGTTATACTCCATGACAAGTGCTTCCAGGCAATATGGTAATACAAATCTCCCAACACGATTCAGAAATTCATGAAGTTACTTTTTTATTTCTTTTAATCATTTCATGATTCTAGTCATTTACGTTTTGGTTTCCGACCCTCAGGCAATATACTCATACTTTTCTCCACATCCATGAGGGACATAGTGTTTTTAATGAATGTTGTTATTTTCCTATACACCCCTGACGCCAGGAACCAGGAGCAGCATAACCATAAAGCATTTCATTATGAGACTTGTGATGCAGTTCAGAGTGGGCCAAGGAAAAGGTTTCACTTACAGACCTCACACGAGAGTTTAGACCGTGCCACCACCACTGGAATTAAAAGTTGTTCACAGATACTTTTGCCCTCTATACAAGTTATCTTAATTCCAGTTTCCTCGTATAATCTCTTAGCAAGTGCATACTACCTGGCAGCATCCTAACAAGACTGTACAGGCTGAGGCAAGGAAGTCCCACACCTTGGTTAGAAAGTCCCCCTCCTCATCACATCGGAGCAGAGGCACACCAGCAAAGCAGTGTGGACTGCGGCTTTATTCACGGGGCTCTTATCTGGTACCTTTTCACCAGCAGTGACAGTCATTTTCAATCTAACATTTTAATAAGGGCAGGTTTTCTGCAAGCATATAAACAAGCTCATTAAAAAACTTGCATAAAATGTCATTTTTCAGCTTCCTGGAAGCTTCCTAATGTAGGTTACTGGAAAACTTTATTTTCGTATACTTCTATTTGTTTCTTAAAAATAACCACAGCCCACAAGCAGACTTCCTCCTTACACAACTGAAGAACTGTGAGTCAGAAATGTACAATATCTACAATAAGGAATTTACATCCCAGCTTCCCACAGTTCCTCCCAAATGACCGTTACCCTTTCTGAGGTATAAGAGAGTAACCAGATAACTAAGCAGACAATGCATAACAGTACTAAAAAAGCCATAGCTGAGGAATTCAGAAAGAAACTCTGCATGTCTTGTATTAAAAAGCACTTACACGTTGAGATATATTTAGTACTGAAGGGATCGACGCCTTCTGCGGAAAAAATAATTAATGATTATCCCCTTTGTTTAAACACATACATTATTATGTCATGGCTTTTATGAAAAATGCAAATAATTTAAACTGTTTTTTCTTTTTTTTTTTTATTCTGAGTTCATAAAAATATGAAAACTGATACCACTGCTAAAAAGATGTTCCATTCTCCTCACGTGACTATTTCCACTACCTTAAGTAAGAGTACAGCTCCTATACTTTATGGTAACTGTGTGCAGAAAAGCTTAAGCTCCAGAAGTTAATGTCTTATTTTTTATTAAATGTGTTTCAGTAGCATTAGGAAAGGTTTTGTAGGGTTTTTTGGAGGTAAAATTGTTGTGCTTCAACATTGAAAAATTATTTGGAATTTGAATGTTTTAATGGGCCAAAAATATTGAAACAAGACAGACAGGAGGGAGACAACACCCTTCCACCCAGTACTGCCCCACCCCAGCTACATCTCAGGACCTAAAGTCCTTGCACTTTTGGAAACTTCTGTGCCCCCTTCCTAGGCCTTTTTAAGGAGGTGTAAGTCCTTCACCCAACTGCTGTTATGAGCTGGGATCTGGAAACACATCCTCCCAGGGCAGGGTGTGAGCCTTGTTCGCGATGTCCCAGCTGGCTTGCACAAAAACAAGGAGGAAGACCTCTACGTCACAGCACAAGCATGGAAAACAGTGAAAGGGCAACACAAATCCAGAATACAAGAAAAACAGATTAAAGACATGACCCATCCCTCCGAGGTGGAGAGGGAACTGTAAGTGATGGAGATTACACCAGGGAGGAAGAGGGTCCAGCTGACTGTCATAGAGAACGAGAGCCTTGTCAGAAGAGGTCACAGCAACAGAAGTCATAGAATCATAGAATCATAGAATTCTTAAGGTTGGAAGGGACCTTTAAGATCATCTAGCCCAACCATTAACCTAACCTGACAAAACCACATCTAAACCATATCCCCAAGTACCACGTCTATCCTTTTTTTAAACACCTCCAGGGATGGCGAATCCACCACCTCCCTGGGCAGCCTATTCCAATGTTGGATAACCCTTTCAGTGAAAAAATTTTTCCTAGCATTTTAGACCAGCCATGAGATCAGGTTTCACATAAAGCCCCTCAAGTAAGCTTGTGATGTAAGTACAAGCAAAAGAGTTGCTATTAAAGACTTTGAAAATGTTAATGAGTTAAAGGATGGTGAGTGGAAAATGGTGGCAGGGAGCTACCCGCTCCCCTATCTTCCACATACAGGAGAAGGATATAGGTCCACTAATCTAGCAATTTTTTCATATTACCTAAGTAAAATTTTTAAATACACTGGCCATAAATAATTACATTGACCACAAATAATTACACTGCCCAAATTTGGTGACATGAGGCTTAATACAATATGAAGTCTCACCAGGTGAGAGAGCTTGCACATAGTTCCACACCTAAATAATATTCATAAGCATTTGTCCCTGAGTCCATTGGAAACAGCTGTTTTAAAAACTGCAAACAACCATAGTCCTCAATGGTTTCTTTGCTCACATCTGAAAATCAAATTCAACAAAACTTTCTTTTTCGAAAAGAAGGAAGTGACAAGTTGTGGTACAACACCTGTTATCTTTGGTCTCCTGGAAGGGAGTCCGGCATGCTTCTAACATGCAGACCCTCCCTCCGTGCCTTAGGGCAGCAACTGACTCAGTACCGCACTGCAGAAACCAAACTGTTTTTGCTAAATGTTCAACCCTTCTACTTCTTTTACCATCCTATTTTAGCTATAGCATCTGCCCTTCCAGCTATTGTTTGAACTTCACTTACTCATCATCAGTCCCACGGGTTAGACTCCTCTCTCATCCCACTACTGCCAGCTTCCCAGGCGAGCAGACTCCTGTGCCCTAATACAGTCAACTCAGCACTTTGCCAGAACAACACATAATAAGATATATAAAGGTACCTGAAGTGGTATCATGCAGAGAGGAGACATACCTCTACCCACTTGCTTCATCCTTTTATGCTTCCCTGGGAAGCCCCAATAGGCCACTTTTTGGTTCTCCAGCCCTAACATGACCTAAGGAAGGGGGATGGAGCTAAACACTGTCACCACCATCACAAAAATGGGAAAACAACCATGGGAGTCAAGGAATTACAAAAAAACACACCAACAAAAAAAACCAAACAAACAAAAAAAAAAAAAACCAAAAAAACCCCACACATCAGAGAGAGGAGGGTAAGAGAAAAAGCCTGAGCTGTAAAAATAGTTAATTGCAGGGGACACCAAGCACAGCACTGCAAAGACTGCAAAGACCACAAAGTCAGCAAACTACTCAAATAGTATTCTGTCCAGAGGCATGGTAGGACGTTGGAGGCCCCAAAGTCACCAGGATCCTCCCTGTCTTCCTCTTCCAATGCTGTATACGCACAATTTGGGCAGAGCCAGTAGCAGAGTGGTGACAACACCCTACAATGTGTCAATGCCTTGTCCTTTGGTCTTAACCAGGGTGGGCATTTTTATACACCTCTTACCTCTGCAGACAACCTCACCGGTATCAGCCATCTCACAACTCTGCTGCACTTTCCCATTTAATTTCTTCACCATTCAGCTCTCCTAACACAGCCGGTGCAGCAGGAGAGCAGCTGGTTTGCTCTGAAGAGTTGTCACCAGCTCCAAGTGACAGAGTTCAAAAAGTTTCATGAGTTCATAAAGGTGATGCTGTTAGCAGCCTGAAGTTTACCAAATGCAACCACTTAAGTTATGGAAATATCCCTATGTCACAGTCCCTCTCTTAAGGAATTGTTAAAACAAGCATTATCTACCTAATAAACACAGGACCTATAAAGATATTCATCTTTTTAAAGATTGCTCTCACTACTCATGCATCAAAACTGCACAAGTAAATGAATATATCACTTTGCTTGCAGCATTCAGACAATACCTGTTGCAGGAAAACCAGCCATAATAACCACGGGACAGCAATACTCACGCTACCACACAGTGAACCAGTCCCGGAAACCGAACAGGGTTAGACACGAACAAAAGGAAAAAAATCTGAGCCCACACAGTTTCATTAGTGCTTATGGATTTAAAAAAAANAAACTGAGGAAAATGGCAGTAAAACCACTGACTCCAGCAGAAGTGCTAGCTTGAGCTGCTCTTACAACTGCCCTGTCAAAACCAAGCATTTCAAGAAATAAAGTCCTAGCATTTTCCAAGGTGCAAACTTAATATTATTTGTATGAGACTGAGATACGTACCTCTTGGAAAAAAAGGCTTTTTTTTACTGTAAAACAAAATAACAAGATTTGCCACTGAGTTTGTTTTAAAAGTGAATTTCTGTCCTCTAAAACTTGTCAGATCAATAGTTTCCATAAGATCAACTGTAAAAAGAGACCTGAGAAATTTTCTCCTACCTGCTGCCTATCCGCATTATGAAACCACAACAAGGAGACCATCTTCCAGGACCTCTGCAATTCGCAACACCCTTACAATTTAGCCCCTGCTAAACTGGGAAGTGAGATAAGAGTCCTCTCTTCCACCCCAGTTATTTCAGAGACAACCAACTATTCATATACATATATATAAAAGAAATTATTTAAATAAGTTTTATGCAAGGCTTACTTAAATATATTAAATCTAACACCAAGAGAAGAATTATAAAAGTATTAAAGGCAATTAACTAAGGTTAATTTGCCTTTTTCTTTCAGTGAAATATTTTCCTTCTCTCTGCTTTCCTTATATAGTGCAACAGATGAACTGTTTTAGTACAGGTGCATGGCAGAAAGCAAAGATCCCAAAGACACCCAGACATGCTAGTACCATTTGCAAGATTACAGGGCACGTCCTTTTACATTACTGCATTTGCAGATACCAGTGATTTTCATACATGGATGCATGTTAAAAAAACAAGCCCTAAATATGTTAGACACAAGCTTCTTTTATAAAACCTTCTAAAAAGGACTGCTGGAAAGTTCCTTAAAGAAAGTTTCATCAAGATGCAGAGGGAAACTAATTACTGTCTTCCCCAGCCAAATCTGCAGCTCTGGACTTTCTCAGAGCAACAGGAAACTACATAGTTAGTAAAATAAGTGTGCTTCAACATGCCCAAGAATTAAGAGCACTGATCAGCAGCTGAGGAGGCAATGACCTCTAACGCAAAGAACGAGTACCAAATCACTCCATGAATTTTTTGCCGCCGATACTGAGTCCCACTGAATCAACAACTGTATAAATGTGGGGAAAGAATAACTGGAAGTACCAATAGAATATAACCAGTTTAAAAATAGTTATAAAATTGTCCTCCTTAATCCTGGGTGGGTTTTAGGGTTTTTTTTCTTTATTGTTGCTTTGCTAACTAATAAGCAAGGTGTTTCCATCTCTAGTTTTATAACAGGCTGTAAAAAGTGGAATATTTCAGCTACTGGATCATGGTTTTCCTTATCAACTGCCTAAGTGATGTCTTCATTTTCCTCATTTACCTAAATATTCTGAATCTAACCTGGCACTACACTCTCTTCCACACATAGTATAAAGGACACACAAAACGTGTCTCCTGAATGAGCTGACCTGTGTCAGCTCATGATGGCATAACACTGCTTTAATGCCACTACTTCACTGAAAGAAGCACAAAACGATCCTTGAAGCAGTAGTCTCAGAGCCCCATAGGAAATTTCTCCAGTAAAATACCATTTTGTGAAGTGGCTCTGCCAGCAAATGTTCCTTAAAATACATTAAATCAATGAGTAAAGAATAACTTGATTTATTTTCTCTTCAAAAACATCAGCTTCATTTTATTATGGAACACAAATATCATTTATTTAAGCTAAACTTCACCAAAATCATATTTTTGTGAACAAACAAAACCTAATCTGTTTTCAGAGTGAAGCAAAAGAGAATTAGATGGTGTTCTCTTCAATTTATTGAATTAATTTATTTAATCACATAATATGCTACTATGGGCATGTTTTTTCCTAAGGATGGTCATCACATTGTAACCAACCAGCCACAAAATGGTGAATAACTTAAAGTCACGTAAAAAAAAAGTGCAAAAAAGCCTAAAAGGGGGTGGGGGTTGTTTACAGTAGAAAAGCTCAATTTAAGGATTGGAGAGGGGAAACAAAAGATGAATGAAAATCTTAAGGAAGATGTTTGAAAAGTAAGGCACAAATTTGCACCTATACAAAATCACAAACACAGGTACCAGTATTTAGCTCACTGCTAACCACGAGACATATTAATGAAGCAGTGCATGAGAGAGAGAGAAAATAAAAGAGAAGCCCATTTATCCAACTGAACAATATTAATTAGCAGCATCACTAAGTTCAGCTGGATGAATCACATAACCCCGGCAGATCTGTCCTGATCAACCAAGCCACCTACAAAAGAGACAATCCAAGGCAGTGGACAGCAGAACAACCGCCCATCAGATGGGACAACCCGAAGTCTTAAGAGATCTGCCACTGTTTATAGGCAGCTGGTCCTGTACGGACTTGCACTTTTAAGCTGTTAAGTCAGTTTGGAAAACCCCATGCACAGCAAAGCCCAGGGAAGCTGGGAGAAGATGACCACAGAATTATATGGCTTCGCTACGGGTACACAACTGTGAATTGCTGTTGTTCTTTGTCCCCATCAAGAAGCCAGAGGAAACAGGGGCTTATGAGCACCTCTTCAAAAACTTAAGCTTATGAACACCTGGCAAGTCAAGATTTTTACATCTTAAAATACTGCTGGATGAAAAATTCATCATGTCTAATACCCCAAATGCTGCCGCAGGCTCCTCTACTTCTAATTCAGTGATGCAATCATTTTTCGTACTATCTGTTCCCCTGCCTGCAAAATTTAATTGCATCGTGACAGTTGGTGATGTGGGTTTTTTGGTGTCAATATCACGAGAGATTGAAATGCAGGATTAAAATGGCATCAGCCATCACTAATGCCAACACTTGCAAATCATAATGTATTTTATCTGTCAAACCAGTTTCAAAAACAGTTACTTAGTGCAACCCTAATAAAGTCGCAATTAGCAAGCAGGGTAAGAATAGACCCTGCTATACTCTGAGAATATTGTTTTTGTTACAGTCACGCAGTGGGAAAAGTTGCTTAAACACATTACAGTCTGTTACTAACAGTGCAATGCACGCAAGCGAAAAAAAAAAATAAAATCCCCAGTGCTGCAGTACATCCCTTCTGTCACCTGGCACCTGTTAAAAAGTTTGGAAAGTTGAGAGGTGTGGGTACTGGTTCAACATAACAGGAAATTACTTTGGAGCAATGTTTATTAAAACAGCTTTCTGAAACAGTCTTTCTCACACATGCATTTGAAAAAAAAAAAAATCTGAGTATTTTTGGCATCCAATGTGTTAAACAGATGATAGGTATCAGATGGCAATACAGGGTGAGCAGCAAAAATATGACAAAGCACAGTGGTCTGTAAACAGAGCAAAGCTACTGAAATTCTAACTACCATATGGTGGTAACAAACAGGACACGTGCAAAACAGGAAAAGATCTCACAGTGAGGGGTGTGATAGGAGCCAGCAAGATGCAGAACTGAAAAAAAATTACAATAGAACTGCAAGCCCAACAGTGATAACGTTTCAAATTAATTATATTCAGCTGAGGCTCAGTGTGTACAGTATGTCTTCTACCTAAAAATAATTTAACAGCCTCGCTGAGAGCATCTCTAATTTATCATCCTGTTCACCTTCCTTTATAATATCCATATTACAACGAACCAAAAAGGTTCAAACATCTATTTTAAATATACCATCAAAGTGCTTGAATACAAGATAATGATTAAGCTTGTCTCCAGCATTATTTAATTCTCTTCATTCTTCTTGATGCCAAAGTAAACACAAATGAAAAGCATATGGCATTTTAGTGAATTAGAAAATTAGAAAAGGAGAACATTAACTGGTTTTATTTTATGCTTTAAGCACAGCACATAGTAAAATTAAAATTTTCAAGGCTTTTATATTTGTGATTTATTTTAATTCCTTCTTTTAATGTACTCTCTACTGAAGTTAAATGTTCTCAAGAATACTATTTGTGAAAGAAAACCCATAGCGTGCTCTCTACATTTTTATTACCTAATTTTTCCCCAAAATATCACTGTTCATAACTGTTTTAAGAAAATTGTCTTGAGCTTGAAATTATTCTCAGTAGAAAAATTGAGCCTCTTTTGTGGTGAGCATCCTTGCTTCCTGATGTTCACTGAGACTGTACAAGCTGAGAATTCAATCACTGCTAACAAAGATTTTTCTGCAAAACTCTCTTATCTGATTAAGTTGTTGAACAGAAAGTATGAGCCCCAAATTAGTATAAACTATTTTTCCTTTGATCTTAACCTCCGCAGCAAAGCCCATAGAAACCATAACATTCCGGTTTTCTTCTCCTTTCCTACCAGTTTTCTATCAACAGTTTGATTAATTCCCAAGCTTACTAAAGTCTTCTGAAAAGACATTCCCATAAAGAAATTTAGTCCACACAGATCAGTACTGCTAATATATCAAAAGTATGGATTTTATTCCTGTAATAATGCATATTGGAAAATTGTCATATGGACAACACAGCAGAAGGACATCAAGAGGATGCTTCAGTAGCCACGTGCTCATTAATCACATCTAGCAGACCCACTGGGATTCTCTCCTGAGGAGCCATACTAGTCATAGGTATGATTTTAAGAGAAGGAAAGCTTCTGCTAACCCATTTCCCATTTAAGTCCTGACAGAAACCCCCTAGGGTTTGTTTTAAACCAATAATATCTTAAATAACAGGACTGAGTGTCCTTTGGGAAACACTGCATAAAGTCTAACCTGTTAGACATAAAACATAACCTGTTTTATGATTCCGCCTGCTATTCTGAAATACCCATAAATTTGGCAGAGAGACGTTTCTCCAAAGGTTTTCCTCAGTTAATATTTTTCTACTATTCTACAGTAGTTCTCACAACAGCCCATTAAGCAACGTGCCCTCACAGAGCTTCAGGCTCCCTGATCATTTTTGACCACCACAGGAGTCCGCATGCTGGTGAGCCATCACGTGCAGTAAGGTCAGCCCTCCAGAAAATTTGGTCAAGTGCCACAGAAGGTGCCAGGTACAAATCTGACACTCCAGTGTAGCTGTGTCCATAGAAAAAGCACTGATAATTTTTCAAATGACCAAGTCAGTATTTGTTCCAGAATACTTGGATGTAACCCTAGCGTTAGTCTCCTACCTATAAGTCTATCAGAAAAAGGCATTTCGTTCCCCCTTGGCTAGCCCTTTAGAGAGCAAAAAGCCGTAAGGATTTAGTTCCTGTCATAGCTCAGTATTTTCTTAACCTAAAAATGGATTTTCAGACGGAGCTAGATGTAAAGGAAGAGTATCATTCTTTTACATCCGGATTTCTTATTGCTTGAGCCAGCAGTCTCTGCTAATCTAAGCAGAGTTCTTGTGTTTTTGATGATCGCTGACTTGTCCTTCTGCCAAATTCACAGATTTTTCACAACAACACGGAACAGTTGTAGAACAGGACCATTATTTTGTAGTCTTGTTCTGTGCTATGTTTTTTAAAAGGCACTCCCTCCCTTTACTTGGGGTACATGATGTAAAATCCAAAGCTGTGTGTCAAGAGTGCTTAAGTGACATTTTTATCCAGCACATTGTACAATATCCTCTAAAAGCTGAACAGAATGATGAAGAGTGAAGCTGTATGGGTACCTAGAGAGAGATCCTTCAAAACGGAAGATGACTATTTCTTATCAGCTCTCTCCAACCAAGTGGAACATCTAAAAATTTCTTTCCGTCAGCTATAATCCGAACAGCCACCAGTGCATTTCTGAAGTAGAAATGAAAATCTGGAGACTTCAAGAAAATTCCTGAAGCTGGCCAACAGTACAAATACTGAGACTTTCTATGTTTCAAAGAAAATCACCGACCAAGCCATCTGTGCATCGCACCATGCCTTGGTCTAAAGCCAGAACAGCAAAGAGGTGAGCTGGGCCCAGAACACTGACATCATCCAACCATGTCACCAATGTGGCCTCATATCCACCAGCTTCCCAAAAAGCAGGAAGTTAGGTACAATTTGCCAGACAAATTTGTCACGTTGAATGATGGCACACACCAAATCTGTCCTGTTTGATGAAAGGTAGTTCTTCTCCTACCTGAAAACAGACAAGGAGTAAGTATCTCTGGGTAGCAGCAACTCTCACCTTTTCTTCCTCTCAATGAATTGCCAAGATTACCAAAAGAATATCCCGACATGTCAAATATTACGTGTATATTCAAAAAACTGGAGAGAAAACATCCTGCTAGGATTGCACTAGTGTGAAATGCTGTCTCTAACACTTTAGAAGGACTTGACTTAGATATGGTACACTGACGAACAGACAGGATTTTTTTTGCTTCTGTGATGTGGACTGAGACGTAGGAGATTTTTTTTTTTGTACTAGATTACCTGCCTGTTCTCACTGCCATTGTTAGTGTAATTTATTTATGTCGCAGGTCATTAGAAGACCAAAATACATGCGAGGAAGACTGGAAGGAAGCAGAGTGCTAGCAACTCAAATGATAGTGTCCCTAGATAAGAAGGTTGAATCGCAATCCACTAGGTATCCTATTTTATGTCAATTTGTTAGGTCAGGTCACCTGGTGGATAATTTGGCGTTTCATACAGATTCTTCAGCCAAACCATTACACTGCTTGGAGACTGGAAAGATTACTATTTTAGCCTGGAGGAGTGTGGAAGCATGGCTTTACACACTTTGGATCAGTACCTAGTTGATTACCAGGGAGTTATGATTGGTCGTATGTACGACTGATGAGTGAGAAACGGTGGACTGGTTGCAACCATTATATTGGAAATATTATCAGCACGTACAATGACATATACTAAAGCAGTGAATCTAGGTAAGTTGTCTTTACTACACTATAAAACATGTCAATTAGTTCCTGTAGGAAACCTGCTCCTGACTTAGGAAAATGTACAGTATGAGCCCATTAACATCCTTGTGACGTGTTGACATCAAAAACCTCAGTTATAGCTCTAGTAAACAGGTTTGAAAATGGTCCCTTCTGTCCCTCCCGGGGTGGGTGGCGGGGGATGTGGATAAAAGAAAAAAGAAAAAAACAAATTATCTAAGTTCTGAAATTCAGGAAGTGTGTAACATTGTGTTGATGGGATCTGAAGCTGTACAATGCATTAACTTTAAGATAAGAAGCAAGTCTTGTTCGGAGAATACTGAGNCAAATTATCTAAGTTCTGAAGTTCAAGAAGTGTGTAACATTGTGTTGATGGTATCTGAAGCTGTACAATGCGTTAACTTTAAGATAAGAAGCAAGTCTTGTTCGGAGAATACTGAGAGAAAATCAGCACCTCCGAGGTGAATCACCCTCACCATTAAAAATGCATGCCCGGCTTCCAAGGACAGTCACTTCAACTCCCATCCCTCAGCGCTTACTCTGCCTTTCGCCACTAGATTAAAAAGCTTTTAGTGGTGGATACTGTGCGTGTATGAGAGTGTTTACATTTTATAATCAAGTCACCTCTTGATCTCCTGTGTGGTAAACTAAACAGATTGAGATCTCTAAATCCTCCAGTGCAAAGTAGTTTCTCCAGCATCCGAAACGTTATTGTAGCTCTTAACCGAACCTTTTGAGACCTTTCAACAAGCTTTAAAAACATAATGGCCTAAGAATTGTGTCCCTCCTTTACTCGTTTTCCAAATGCCATATTAAAAATGCCAAAGATGAGCGTCAGGCTTAATGGCCTTTTTGGTCATCTGAGTGCCCCTTTTGAATACTGGATCTACGTCAGGAGCCTCATACATTTATGGAATTTTCCTAATTTCCTAAATTTAACAGATTAAAAAAGAGCATCAGTCAACCAGAGACTTCTGCAGCCAAGTCTTTTAGTCTTCTGCACAAGTAACTAAAGACTACTTATTTTTAAATATCTATCCAAAACAGGTGCTGTCTCAAGTTTTCTTTGGTTACCAGCAAAATGGGAAATGAGTTCTTGTCCTCATAGGATGCAAATATTCTTCTCCATTTTTTTCCGTGTACAAACAGAAATATTTAGCTAATGCTCTCACTTTTTGTGCATATTAGCAGTGCTAGTGTGTCCATCTGAAAATGGCCAGTGTTAAACTTGACAGGATACTGTTGAATGTAAGCAAATGAAAGTTTTACATTAGTCTTTTCATCTCTGAAAAATACTAAAAATATTGCCCTATTTTCTTCTTTGTAGCATCTACAAAGAATTACTTAAAATCTTTCCTGCAGTTCTTAGTACGCATGTTTGAAATTTTTAAAGTATAAAAATCAACTTGCATTTTTATGACACCTGGGATTTACAGGTGAAGAGTCCTACATGAGTATTTAATATTAAACACAATGAAAAATGGCAATCAATTTCTTAAGGAACAAAAAAAAGAATTATTTTGGCCTTTCAGGTGTATGCTTTTCCCTTGATCATTTGTACTACCAAAATCGTTTCAAATTCATAGAAAATAGTTTCTTGTCACAAAAAAAAAAAGTCAGCTGTCCCTCCTTAAGGAAGAAGGCTCTCACTATTCTAACGTAACTATTCTCCACCCCTCCCGTCAAAACCTCTAGGTAATGTGAATCATAGTAGAATTTTGAAAACTAAGCCTTATCTTACTTTCACCAAAAAAAAAAGAAAAAAAAAAATCTATTAATTGCAGCAAAATGCTTCTGAGAGTTGTATCCTTATTTTCTTCTACTGATGTCCCTTAGATAAATCCCAAAGTCTTCAGTCAGGGGAAATTCCTTAGAAATTACTGAAATCCCTTCTTCAGCCTACTTCCTATTTTTAGCTTTCAGATGTTGGCAGGTAGGAAAGTTGATTGCTTGCAAATCCTGAATTTCAGCAGAACTCCTTTGATTTCCTTCTTCGAGGACGCAACAGACAATTAGTATGTCCCCACTGTCAGAAAAGTTTCTTAATTAAGTTCATGAAAAGGCTTTTGAATTCTTGACTGAAGTGGAACACTCTTGTTTATTGCTCATGGTGTCATCGCTGCCAACGCTATGAATAGCTCTCCCACCTCTCCTTGTGCATGCTCTTCAGCAGCGGTGAAGCATCGCAGCCGCCGTCCTCTTGTCAACTCTGCTATCGCGACTGGCATCACCAGCAAACTTTCCATATGCCTCACAGAGCTCACCCTGCCTCTGTTGGCATTCTCCACTGGATTTGACCCTTCATCTTAAATCACAAATATTCAGCTCCTACAAATTCCAACGTGTTGCCACAAAATAAAAATAAAAATCCTGAGTATCTCCTGTTCAATTATTCTCGTCATCTTCTGTGACCTGAAATGAACACTACAAAAAGCATCTAAAAAGCCTAATGCAGAAAAAGAATAGTTCTTTGAGCTGAAATTCTAACATTTTTATATACATTTTTAGAGCCAAAAAGTAACGTAGCATTCTGTGATTTTCTCAAATAGAAACTGAATCTCAGTTTTAACCTTCAAGTATTTATTCTGATTTCACTTAGATAAGTGTTTAGCTCTGGCAAGGGTATAATTTGCATTTTATTTGTAAGGAGAGCAAAGAGGGATTCACACAACAAGAGACATTTAGGGTGACAAGAGTTGAGAGACAAAAGATAAAATTTCCAGCTTAACTCTTTGCAAGTGCTGAAAACAAAAAGGGAATAGGAGATGACAATACAAACGCTGCTCTAGGAAAAAAAGCAAACAATTTAAAGTACAGTGTCAGACAACTTTTGTCACGTATTTGTTTTTAGCACTTTCAGAATCTTGCAAATATACTGCCCTATTGTTTAATTTTCTTCTTCTCTATTTGGAAAATATTAAATGCATTAGCAGGTTTCCACTATGGCAACGCAATACTGCTCTATTTAGTTTACTTCCTTCCTTATTCATTAGGATGATTAAGTCAAGAGGATTATTAAGTAAGAATTTTTCTGTTTCTAGATCTGACAGTGCAGCAAAGCCTATAAGGTATTAGATCCTTCTGATAGTCATTTAAAACAGGTTTTTTGAGATTGGTGACTCTATAAACAAACAATACCTGCTTAACTCTGCACCGTAAAACCCCATACACACAGATGTTCCCAAATAAGTCCCCAAGAGCATCTCAAATAGATGCACATAAATAGATGCAACAGAGGATCTCAGACGCCCACAGTCAGACAACTGAATCCTGGCCCCAGTTACAGTCAATGGATTCTATAGTGTGATTACCTCACACTAAAGTAGAAATCTTGCTTTTGCTTTCCTGAATATCTCCCTCTTTGCTCTACATTTTCTTCTTTATTTTTTTTAATTTATTTGAGATAATAAACTGTTGTTCATTCTGTAAATATAATTGAAAAATTGTAAAAAAATATTCATTCTTTTGGTAATCAGATTTCTACATTAGACCCAGATACTCTAGAATAAAATTTCTTTAAGGGGTGCCTCTAACACATGAACCCACTTCTAATAATTAGCCTTGTGGGCCCAGTTATCTTTCAGTTGAAGTCAATAGAAATTTTGCTATTGACTTAAAAAGGAACAGGGAGAATGCTTGATTGGTGGTCTCACGTAACAGACGTTTGGCTTCGAGACAACTATAAAGTATTACTTCTTCCTTAATAGCACATAATTTAAAAAGGACAGAATAACAGTCAGCTTTTGAATTGTGTGGACTCTCATTTTCACTTGCAGAGTAGGAGTAGGACTGTATCTGTCGATACTTTTTGTACAATATTTATCACATAAATAGGTGACTGAATTTTGAATACTTTTGCAGTAGAATGACACAACTCCAAAAATTCTAATGAAGGGTCTAAGAAAGAGCTCAGGTGCCTACATGATTCAAGAAGATCTCTGTCCCCATGTCTACTGCCCCCAGTTCAGACTGGTGCTTTCCTGGGTTCCTTTGAACTTCAGAGCATGCACAGGTGGCTGAGCAGTTTGTAGGGCTAGAAAAAGAGATGCTCCAAAAGTTGGTTCAATCACACCATATGCTTAATCTCCTCAACATGGCATCACATAAAGGGTAAGAAACTGAGGGGCTGCTTTTTTGTAAGATAAAAGATAAGCTTTTTTAATACGTGAAGTAGATAATCGTCTGACTGGAACTGAGAAAGATTTCCAGAGCTCATTTCAGTAATGACCTTAACTGGACTCCACTGACAAAGCAACTTCTTTGGCATTATTACCCAAAACTTAGGAAGCTATTTTAAACACATGAAGGGAAGTCCTACCCCATATGAACTTTCTTCTGTTCTGCAAATGAAAATAAGAGTCTAGGCAACAAAACTGTTGATCTTCTCTTCTTGAATTTAAATGACAGGATGTGGAAAATGAACGAAACGTTGATGTTTTCAAGACATTCAAATTCCATGGCCCAAAGCCACAGATGAAGTGCTCAGCTCTCCATGTTAATAGCAGAACTCCCATCCTCACTTCAGAAAATACTACAATGAAAAGGTTAATTTACTAAAACTTGCTTTTGTAAGCTAGGAAAAATACTATATTATATTAAAGGTAAGCCACAACACCGTATAAAACCCGGACAAGTAGTGATAGGACGAGGGGGAATGGCTTTAAACTGGAAGAGGGTAGATTTAGATTAAATATTAGGAAGAAATTATTCACTTTGAGCGTGGTAAGGCACCGGAACAGGTTGCCCAGAGAAGTTGTGGAGGCCCCATCCCTGGAGGTGTTTAAGGCCAGGCTGGATGGGTCTTTGAGCAATGTGGTCTAGTGGGAGGTGTCCCTGCCTATGGCAGGGGGGTTGGAACTAGATGATCTTCACGGTCCCTTCCAACCTAAACCATTCTATGATTCTACATGTCAGTTGCATATAAAGGAAAGTCCAGCAAGCATGTATTTAGGCCTTTTCACGTGGAATGAAAGCAGTCAAGATTCCAGTTACTTCAACGTCCTTAAAAAAGTTAAAAAAAGAAGGTATATATATAGCTAAAAAGAATGCTCTGCAGAGGTGATAATGTTTAAATATTTAATTTATTAATTTGGACTTAGGTTTGTCTTAGCCGTGCCTGAGCTGACTTAGTTTTAGCTCTGAAAGCAATTGTCTAGCAGTCAAGATAACTATTGCTTAAGGTTGCTGTGTTCCGCTTTAGTTTATAGTAGTATTAAGTAGCTATGGATTAAACTGCCTATGTGGTAGGGGACAGTGCAGACATGGGATGATACCAGAGGTCCCAGGCTGTACACAGGAGTGGCAGTTGTCAATCAGCAGTCACTGCAGGAGTGCAACCTCATGATTTGTCATGGAATCATAGAAACATAGAATGGGTTGGGTTGGAAGGGACCTTAAAGATCATCTAGTTCCAACCCCCCTGCCATGGGCAGGGACACCTCCCACTAGACCAGGTTGCTCAAAGCCCCATCCAGCCTGGCCTTGAAAACAGCTATAAAGACAACAAAGAGGATGGAAAAACAGAGTAATTGAGGACCAATGAAAAAACAAGTGAGCAAGACTGAGTTAAAAAAAGAAAAAAAAACATACAAAAATTAACCCACGCTGACCAAAACACCTAGGGTGAGACAGCATCAGCAGCATACTTCCTCCTCAGCAACTAGGGGGAAGAAGACCCCCCATGAGCATCAGCTCCTCCTAGTGAAGACGTCAAGGTGCTGACAGTTTATCATAACCTCCCTGCACCCATTCTGCTCAGGAAAAACCAAAGCTGCCAAGGGTAGGACACTGAGGAACACTGGAAGGGCAAGCATAGCAACAGAGAAAAGAAAAGTCTCCAGTTCCAGCGCTGATGGACAATATTATAGAAGTGCCTTCAGGAAGGGATCTCCTCTTTTGAAAGGGAAGAGCATGGCAGGATGTCTACACAATTAAATTGTGTCAGCACTTTTCAAAAAATCTTTTGTACTCTTCAGAAAAGAAGAACCACAGTAATAACATTTGTGCAAACGCAACCTAATCACAGTCTCTGTTATCAAATTTGTACTATTTTGCTGAAATAACCTGAATTCACGTTTATAAGCCACAAAACCACACTCAATCTAAATATGATCTTCCTGGTTACGCTTTAATAACAATCCTATATCATGCCATCCTTCAAACTGAAAGGAATAAACCTTCTGATAGTAACTTTTAATAATAAAGGAGTGCCCTTTATCCATGTTGAAATAATTCTTCAGGCTAATATGTTTAATACGTTGAGTTAATGAAATGAAAAGATTTCTGCTGCTTTCAACTTTATAAATTCCATGTGCTTACACTGTCTTTTAGGATGTTGTATGTGAAAATGTCATGCAATGTATGTACAGAAGTACGGTAACAGGTTTTTAGGACAAGTTTCAACGCGTTTCAAGCACTTAATCATATAGATGAGTAAAACCATTCTGATCAGATATGGCTATACTTGTATGAACCAGACAATTACCCAGTCCCCTCTTGGTATAAATGCTTTACCGTTCCCTTATTTGAGCTCTTACACTCATGTACATCCTCAATAACAGAAATGCTTTGCAGATGAACAAATTCTCTTTTTGGGATACCAGAAAAGTAACAGCAAGTTAAGATGTAAAAACTAACAAATATCTAATTCAGAGGAGAGGGAAGACAGGGATCTCACTAATTCCTGAACTACAAAACCCAAGTATTTTGTTCCTCAAGATCTTTTGTCCTATGCATTTTCACTATGGTAGCATACGCTGAGGATTGAAAATTCACATAGGATTTAGAGACAAGATCAAGAATGTCACTTGAGAATGGATGGGCTTACCACCACTCTTAAGTATTTCTCCAGCATAACTAGATCAGGGAATCCACAGCCCAGCCAACAGCTACCATATTTGTTCTCAACAATAAAGCTAGGTGTATTAAAAGCTGGAGGTGAAGAGGTGGCAGGTCTGTTCACAGTCAAGGGGAGGATGGTAAGAGGTTTTTAGCTTGCTGCTAAGTCACACATGATACAAGTTGTGTCTTGTAGGTACAAGAAGAACAAGAAGTACCTACAAGACTGACTGTTGCACTGGAGGGAGGAGGAGGGCAAAAGGTAGACACAAGAGAGTTGATGAGTGACGTTTTATACCCTAAAACTTAGTTTGCAATGAAAACATTTTACTAATTTCAAAGCAAAAAGGACTGACTCAAACAGAAATGTATGTAGGAGACTCTTCTAGGATGAGACAAGAAGCTGCACGTGATCGGCTAGACAGAGTTTAAAAGGTAACTCCTGCAGCAGAGTGGACCAGAATTATGCAATGGGCAAGGTGCCAAGCTTAGAAATGTAAGAAGGGGAAAAAAAGAAAGACATTGGTATAGAAATTGCCTTTCTCGTCTCCAGTATTACATGCAGTATTAACAGCCTACAGAAAAAAAGCCGTGTAACTTCTTCCCTGTTTTAACAAAACAACATTGGTAACAGTCTCTGAAAAGTTTTAATTTTTTTTCTTCTAACTACATACCACTATTACCACAAACTACATGATTATTTTAGATAATCATATATCACATTACACAGAGTTCATAACCATACTAGCAGAAATATGTAAGAAATCTAAATTCAAAATCAAAATAAGCTGTGGACATCATCTTCATGGTTTCCTACTTAGCTGTCCTTTCTTTTTATATGCTGCATTAATCAATTAAATGCAATTCGATGTCATTTATATGAAGTCACTAATTTTCTTTTGATTTTTTTAGATAATGTGTTACTTTCTACTTGGAGACTGACAACGCACAGATTTGTCTCAGATTTTTTAAACTAAATATGATAGGATATAATTTCTTCTACTATACAAGAATATACAAACCTAGAAATACCTACCTTCCTTTAGAGTTAATTAAAAGAGGAAGATATCAAACAGACTGGATCATCTTCTGAAATTCTCTTCTCCATTCATCACATGAGGAATTTAGGTGGATAAATCACATATAGGGATATAGGTGGAATTCCAAGAACAGGTGCCTAAAATTTTGGTGAAGTGATGCCTACTTAGTAAAAGCGGAACTAAGGAGTCTGAACACCCTAAACTTAATTTCTGTTGCTCCTGACTGCATGTTTCTTACATACGCATACATTTTCTCTTTTGGGGGATCTTGCTGTTTTCCTCAGTCTTTCATTTCTCGTCTTCATACTGCCCAGAATCATACAAACCTACAGGATCAGACCTACAGGATCAGCCAAATCGTCTGCCTCTCCCAAACTGCCATTCCCTAACTCCTTTTAATATGGAGCTTAAAATTAATCGAAGTTTAAAAGACCAATATTTGGATTTCTCTCATTCTCTAACAGTTCTTTTTATCATATTCTTCCTTAATTTAGCTCTCCTTAATATTATTGCCTAAAATTGTAACTTCAGAACAGATCTTTGGTACTTTTTCTTGCTTCTTTTCATTGTAAATATTCACAGAGGACTTTTTCACCTCTGTACTGTGTAGTGTCTAGTGTGTAGCATTTTTAAAGCAACTGAACACACCACAGGACTGCAACGTTACAAGTTACTACCAACGAACATAAGATCAGAAACCAAGATGATGCCATCACCCTCACAAAGTCCATATCCTGAGAGAACCTGTAGTTGACAACTTATGATTTACTGCAATACAGAAAGTGTGTGGCAAGTGTCCTTTCTTCAAATTCTGTTGCACCACAATGCCTGTAAGTTATCTGACAATGCTTATGGTGTAAATTTTGAGATCAGCATCTATTATGCTAATCAGGATATTCACACTCTTTCCTTGCCTGCTGCTGTCTGTCTGTCTGTCTGTTTGGACTCATTCAGACAATGTCTTTTCTGTGGCATTCCTTGTGTACAGCTCCAATGAGGATGCCACCCCAGGCCTACAGCTCCTACATGCTAAAGCAATCCAAGTGACAGTAACAACAGAAATGTCCTCACAGACATCCCTCACAAAGGAAATATAATCTTCAGCCAAGCACAACTCACCAGGAAATCTCAGTTTCCCAGTTCTGTTCTTCTGTTCATGAAGGGAAAATAATAGATGTTGTCCACAAGTCTTTTTTGCAGCAGGATCTTCCAAAGAAGTATAAAATCAAGAAATTTCTATGATTGCTAAAGAATATCACAATTAATCCCGAATTTAAGATTTTCTTTCATTCTTATTACAATAGAGTCTGCAATGGCTTCCCACCACGAGTTACTATCGGGAAAGGTATGAGGAAACGAACCCATGCCTTCTACCATGAAAATGGCATGTCACCTCTAACACGGACCCTCAATTCCACTCTGGGATTTGAAATGTACTCCCATGCACTTCTCTTTGACAGATTAATGCACTGAATGTGGCAGCTCATTAAAACATTTTTAAATAAAGTACAGTTTGGGGATTTCTAATGTGAACATGATTTCTAGAATTACCTCAACACAGAATTTCTCCATTGCAGTATTTCCCCAGACATCATTGCAACTACAGAAAAGCGAAGCACCAAAGCACACTTTCCATTTTAATTTGTAATTGCTCAGCACCATAAAGTTGCTTCGGGAAGGTTGGGGGTGAGTAACTGTTTGGTGCATGTATTCAAAGAAATCCTGAGTATAAGCAAATGAAATCAATAGTCTGTTTTAATGGACAGAATAGCAGCAGTAAACGATCAGCTGAATGTCCCTGTTGCTGCACAACACAGAACAAAGAAATGGAAAATGCACAGAAGATGGCTCAGCAGTGATGGGCAGAGCTATTCCCCGTGTTACCACCTGCCATCTCTATACTTTTGCACAACCACAGTTACCAGTGCTAAGCCTTCCTGACCAAAAGGCCAAAAAGGTACGGTCTAAAACAGAGAAAGGACAGTCTGTAAAGAGCCACTTATCATCTCTAGTCTACTAGTGGGAGAAACACTGATTTCCTTCAACTTTTCCATACCAAAGAAAGGGATAGTGTGGGAGACGCTCACAAAGAGAAGGGAAAGGTGAACTACATGAGACTATGGAGGAGCAGGGAAGTCACGTTCCTGGCTATTCTGTGTCTGCCACAAAGCTTGCTTCCAGCAGGCAATGACTTAGAGTCTCCAGAAGTTAAATCCCACCTAATAAGAGCATATATATATTTAGATAACTACAATGCAAATACTCTTTTAGATTCATTTTTCCAAAACTGGGTCTTTATATCCAAAAAGTTGCCCATACATCAACAGAAAAAGTAGAAGTCCCTGGAGATACCTCCCCACACTGACGAGTGGGCAGAATTCCTTGACACCTTTAATAACTACAGGTTATTCATACATCTACAGGTAAGAATAAAAAAAAAAGCTGATGCATTCATGGCTTTGGAAAATTAACTGCCTGGCAGAAAAGGTTCAGGACCAACATTTGCTCTAATTACTCCTCCTGTGAGCAGGAAAAAAATGACTGCCACATCTCCAGCTGAAAGTCTAGGAGCAGAGTCTCTCCCCTTCTCATGCCCTCCTTATTTAATCTCCCCTTCCACTCATCTGCTCCCCCTCCTTCTTTGTTCTATTTTCCACCTTCATTACCACCTCCTCCTCACCTCTCACGTTCTCCCCTTTGTCTCCCTCACTCTCCCTTTCACTTTCTCCCCCCTTTTTCTACTCCGCATCCCACACACCCTCCTCTGTTAGCTTCACTATGTGAGAAGTTAAGAGGAAAAGAAGAAAGAGAAAAGACAGAAGGATTTACGGAGGTGGAGAACTACAAATAAAGAGGGAGAGACAAAAAAAGAAAGATGTGCTAAGCCAGCCTATTTGTGTCAGTGAAAGCCAGGATATGAACCCAGAGCCCCTGATCCAGCAGACAGATGCTAACTGGTAGGAAGCAATTCTGCCAGCAGGGACACCATTTAAGAATTCAATCAATAGCAAATCTCTGGTGAAAACAAATAAGCACGCAATATTCAAACGTAGATTAAAAACCATTAAAATCACACTGGGTTTTAGTGGCAGAGTCGGAATTAGAAATTGTGGTACAAATGGAGCGACTCCTTACTCAGAACAGTTTCAAATACAAAAATGGCTGCACAAACAGTCATCTTCCCCCAAAACTACCTACAGCCGCCTATTTGTGTGCAGACCGCCATATGCACAACATCTACTAATTCACACAAATTCTCTGGGAAGCATGTTTTTTAATATTGAGATTTTACTGGCAATACCCATAATTACCAACCCCATTTATTCCTAGACATTCTTCCCGCAGTATTCACGAAGTATGTGTTGGAGTTTGTGGCAGGGATCCTCCTGAGTTGCTAAGTCTGCCCAGCTTTCACTGTTTCATGGCTATAGAATCAATCAGGCAGTATAGAAAGTGTTTTTTAATTAGATCATATCAGGATTATAATTAGCGCTGTGTAGGAGCAGAGTTAAGGTAACACAGCAAAATGCAGAACAATTCTACCCTGCCTGGCACAGCTAGTGCCAGCAGTAAAACAGCTAATAACGTCTGATTATCTTCTCCTTGCCACATGTGTTTTCCTTTCCAGCAGAAGCCAGTGGAAGTGGGTCCAGGAGGAGAAAGCGGAGAGCGTCACGTTCGTCCCACAGCCACAGAACTAACAGGGTGCGAAGGTGGCCCTGTCACTTCCACTCCAGGTCTGAGCACGCCTGGTGGGACGGACTTACAGAAGCAGCAGCAGACCTGCTGCACAGTGCACAAACAACATATGGATTTGACATTAGGGGAAACACCTACTTGGCTGCAGGCACCTTTCCTCTGAGCTCCTAGAAGGGAGTCCAAGCTGTTGGAAGCAGGGTAGGCATCACAGCCTCTGCCTCACACTCTCCCACTGTGAGCACAGCCGACAGCCGAACAGAAAGACACTGAGCCTCCCCCTGTTTGTAGTTATTCCCTCGAGACAGCCGCAGAGTCAGCCTGAACACAGGGCCTTGCACAACCATCACCATATCACAAGGTGTAAGACCAGGCAGGGCGAACCTCACTTGTTCCTCTGCCACACCAGAAGACGGGTGTTGTGGAAAAGGAGCTGTACTGAGACAAGCGGCTCTCATGACAGAGATGCCAGCTTAGCATAGTTTGCAGACTTTTGTCCTTGCAGGTCTGGAAGAGTGGGAGGTTGTCCTTTCTGCAGTCCTCTTGAGGCATTTCCCTTGAAAGCTGCTGAAGAGCCTCAGCCATCTGCCCCCTCTCTTTGTCTACATCTCACGACAAGAGAAACTAGAGTGAAGTTCACCATTATCACATTTATCTCAACAAATGGCTGCCTGAGATTCCATATCTATTTTTAAAAAAATAACTACATAGCAACAACTAAGGGCTCACAAGGCAATCAATATGATTTAAAGCTCCATGAGCACTGTAAGCAAGGTGAGCTGGAGCACAGCCACATCTCACAGAGTAACAAAACCATGTAGGCTGGAAGGGATTTCCAAATTTCATCTATTCCAAAACCCTCCTCAGAGGACCATGGTTTTTGAAGATGCCCTGCTGTCTAGAAGCAGCAAGACCACCTCTGCAAAGCAAGGGCAGCCAGCCACTGAGCACAATAACCAGGCAGGCAGAGGCAGCAGCCTCACTGACAAGCCGATGAACCCCAGAGTACCAAATGTGGAGAGCAGAATAGGTACAGTGATGGTAGCCAAGCTCAGCCAAGAGTCCAGTGATTGCCAAGCAAGTCTGTAGTAATGAGGAAAGTCCCATCAAACAGCATTGTCCCCCACCATCAGTTCCTGAGGGACGCCACTAGTAGCCAGTTGCCAATTGCATTTTGGATGCTGATCACCAACCTTGGAATGCAGCAATCCAATCAGCACTTATCAATCCCCAATTTATCTACCAGGATACTCTTGAAGAATATTTTTGAGCACTTGCTGATGTCCATTTCAAGCAACATTCACTGCACTTCTCTTGTTTACAGAGGCAATCATTTGTAGAAGGCAATTAGGTTGGCCAGACATCATTTGTCATTGATAACGCCATGCTAGCTGTTCTCAATCACCTTCTTGCCTTTAACGTGCTCAGAAATGGATTCCAGAAGAACCTGATCCATAATCTTCCCAGATGCTGTGGAGAGACCAACAACCCTGTAGGTGTTGCTCTTCTTCAAGATGGGTGCAACATTTGTATTTTTCCAGTCATCAGGGATCTCTCCTGATTGCCATGACCTTTCGAAGATGATAAAAAGCAGTCTTGTTACAGCTGCAGGCTTCCCCCACAACCTTAGAACGATCTCTACCAAGATTTGTAGGAACCACTGCAAAAATTTCCTTGGATGCTTTCTAAAATATGTTCCATATCTAAGAAAACTTCAGATCAAGCCCAGATGTTGCACAGATTGTATCTGACCTGGGGTCCAGCAACTGACATTTTCTCATGTCATTAGAGTCTTTAAAATACTATTGATAAAAACTAGCATATAGATTAAAATTTGATCTACCAACAGCATTCGAAAAGCCCACTTGGAGCAAGGAAAAGGATTCCTCTCCTCATCTAAACAAGATGCCTTTCAATTTGCTAAATGACATTTATTGTCAAACAAGTTTTCCCCATTGCCAAAGGTATCCCTGCAAAGTTGGTTAAGTTTGCTTTAAAGGTATTTTCTGTTACCACATAGCAGCATAGTCATCTTCCAGTGGCTCAGACCTGGTTAATCATGTCTGTGTGTGCAGAATGTTCTTCACCCATACATGCACCTTCTGGCTTACTTTGCCACTTGCAGTGAACATCTTTTGCATATTCAGGGAAAATGCTTCATGCCTGGTCTCTCCACCGTGAACGAGTTCCTGTGTACTTTCACATAATGGAATTTCAGTAAGATTCGGTACTTTTGCCAGATAATCAGTTAATTCCATTCTCTGCCATATTTTTTTTCCATTTTACTGCAGCTAGGTTATAGGCATTTTCTCCATCCCGTGGGGAATTGGCTGCAGTTTTCTGCTTCTGCTCTACCTTCACAACAAAGGGAATTACATTAGACTGGCAGCAACAGTCTCATGGCTTATTAGTACTTCCTTTGCTGATCTTTGAAAGGTTGTACCCTGAAAGGAAGCATTTAGCAGCTAGGAAATCAGCCAAAGAAACACAATACTTGAAGAGAGCTCTCTCTTTCCCAAACTACGAAATATTTTTACTAGGCTGACTAAAAGCATTATACACCCTATAACATCAATTTTAAGAACTCAAACATTGTCAAAAAGCTCAGAGAATAATCATGAGATTGCTCCCCAAAGTCCATTTCCTGAAGATATCTCTAAAATTTCTGTCTTATCCTTACATCCCATTTTTCCCCACATTTCCCTCCTGAATCAGAACTATGGACTGAATCTTAAAAATGAATAACTAACAAACATACAACATTCTTGTTTTGTGCCAAGTTTCCCACTTACTTTTCTTTTCAGCAGATACTCATATTTTTACACAAATGAACCAAAACACAGCTCAGGTAACATGACTGTGATTATTATACAAGGCATCTTTTTTCCCCTTACCTTCTATTGTCAAAATACTTAGCAAAAAATTAAATCTTTCTATCTGATTTTTATCATTTCAATCAACTGCATAATTATATACATTATTTGATAATCACATTATTTTTATTTAGCTTAAAACTCAGATTCATAACCGCTCTGACAACTAAGTGGAATTGATTCTTTATTGTCTTCTGATCCCACTTCCTGAGACTTGTCAGGAAGGAGAAATGAAAAGGAAGAGGCGGAAACCCTGCAGCTGTCTTCTGGACACAAGTCCTGGAGCGATGGGGCTTGGGGGGCAGTTCTGCTATTTCTTTCATACCTCCTTCACACCCCCTGAGCACCAGGCACCATCACTTCACCAAGACAGCTGGCTTTGGGTCACTGCAACGGTTCCTCCTGCACGAGGACATGGCTGACTCATAATCAGTTGCAAAGACACACCTAAGGGGCATCTTTAGAGTGACATTTCCTCTTCACTACAGCATGCAAAAATTTCCAGGAAAGCTCTTTCCCTGAGTTATTTTGGGAAGACACAAACTGAGTACCCTTGGATGTCTGGCAGATGCATATACTCAACTAAAAAGAAACGCCAGACAGGTATGGATCAACCAGAGAGCCAAAAGGTTTTACGTTGGAACTGCTGAAAACATCTGATTTGATCACCCATGGTGAAAAAGGCTGGAGAAGCATCTGGGCAGTGCCTCCACCATCTCTGGTTAAAAAATCTATGGTAACACAGAAATACCATGATATGTGTTACAGAGAACAAGTATAAGGCTTAAAGTCTGGGGTTTTTCACTAGGCTGAGTATCTGCTACCCAAATAAAAGGAGTATATATCAGACATACGCTGAAGATACTTCTTCAGATTATTCACTGATACTATCATGTCATATAAAAGCCAGTGCCAAAAAACACTGATTTGAAGCAGTGGTTGATCAAAACCACCCTAACTTTGAACAGTCTCTGTGTGCTGTCATGTGTGCAGTCGTATTGAAAAGCTGAAAGATTGAAGTCCTGTGATGTAAACTTTATACCTATTGTGGTTAATACAGAAAACTCTAAACATTTAATTAGAAAATAAACTTAGCAGGAAGTTTCACATCTTGGAAATGTTCTCACTTCCAATATTCTCTAACAAACAAGTTCTCAGCACTCTGCGGTAAACTGGGCCCTCTGCTAAATAGCATCAATAAAATGGAAGCTCCTGTGGAGGGAATTAGAACTACAGAAACAATCCATTTTCAGTTTTAAAAACCTTATCCAGAAAATCGACACTTTAATTTTACATATACATCCTAGAAAGATCAGAACTTTAGCAGCGCTTTAAGCAACACTGCTAATGCAGAGCTCTGTGATCCTTAGTCTTATATTTAGATCATTCTCTGGGACTGGTCTTAAACACAGAAACCAAAGAAAAGGGAAACCATTTTCAGATTCATGTGAGAGAAACCCACATTAACACTGACTTTGTGATTTCTTACTGAAACCTTAGGTGTGATTTGAGTTTTGCCATGAGGAGAAAAAATTAAAAAAAAAAAAGCAGAAGCGGAGATTTCACCAAAATGAGCATCCAGCAGAGCTCAGCTCTGATGACAACAGATACACTCCACAGCAGTATCAGCAAGATGGATCATTTAGACAAGCAGCACAATCCTTATTTATACAGCCCATTAACTAGCTATATATACACACACACATGCAAAGAAACACACGGAAACTTTCTGTCAGCTAAGGAAGTATTACACAGTGAACTTGGGGACAGATAGGGTTTCACATCAAGTTGCACAGAGTCCTTAAAAAACATTTTGAAACGAATGTCAGAACATCTTATATTACAGATCATTTTTTTATAGTTAATGATTTTTACTTCCTCCAAAATCTATTTTAAAAAAAATCTGCCTAATAGAAGCTACTTTTAAATCACAAAACACAGTTCTGTCTTTACGCGCACAGTGCATTTCAGAAGTCCCCGTGAAGGAGGAGTCAGCAGCTTCTCTAGCTTGAGGCTAACGGGAAAACACCTCCTTGCAGTCAGCCCGGGGAAATCCCAGCACCGGCCACCTCAGGGCTGCCTACACCCCAGTCCCAGGAGAGTTCCCCGGGCTGAAGAGCAGCAGGAGATGCTCTCCTTACTCCTCCGACTGACTGTCCACCCCGAGGAGATGCAGCCTCCATGCCCATGTCCTACGGCCGGCTCACAGCTGCCTCGCGCCGGCTCTTTCCCTCACCATCGCAGAGGCAACACCCGCTGCCGCCAGCTAATCAAACAGCTTTATATTAATCCATAATTGATTAATTTTTTAAAAAGCAACTCTCGAAACATCAAACCGTCTTTCCCGGTCATTAATTCAACCCTCTGAATATTTTATATCTCCAGACACTTCTACTTGTGCGTACTTATTTTAAGAGCACTTCATCACAGCACTGATGCGACTTGTATACATCCATCGCTTCTTAATTTCATTGCGTGTGTAAACAGAGTTGGATTTACAAAAGTATGCATAGAGCAAAAATACATAAATAGAAATGCCTAGA
>RSEF01000003.1:91369142-91407394 GCA_003993805.1 Himantopus leucocephalus | reverse complement strand
TCACCCCAAAGATACCTTCCCTCAATCCTGCCAGGCCTCCCACCACAGCGTGGGAAAAAGAGTCAAGACCAGGAAAGCAAAAAGCATTGAGCAAGAAGGGCAGAAGAGCGTCACAACTGGCCCTTCCAGTTTATTACAGTAACTTTGTTTAGCTGTTTAGAATCAAAAAGCATGTTAAATAAATAAATAAATAAAATCTAGAAACTCCAGTCAAAAGCCAAGCAAGTCAGATTTCATGAGAAGAGATCACAGAATCACAGAATCTCCTAGATTGGAAAAGACCTGTAAGATCATCTAGTCCAATCATTAACCTAACACTGACAAGCCCACCACTAAACCATGTCCCTGAGCACTGTATCTACACGACCCTTAGATACCTCCAGGGATGGGGACTCCACCACTGCCCTGGGTAACGCGTTCCAATTGCCTGCCAAAGAAAAGTTGATGCTTAGGTCCAGAGAAAGAGTGGCTGCACCAGCCATTGCAAGAAACCGCAGGACAGAGAAAATACAAGCAAGAATTAAAGACTTACGGAGTGTGTGGGAGGAAAGTCGTCTTCAAAGCTTACATTTTACCAATGCAGGTTTGGAAGTGAAGCTCTCTGGCCTGTAGTTCCCTGGATCTTCCTTCTTGCCGTTCTCAAAGACAGGAGTGGCATTTGCTTTCTTCCAGTCTTCAGGAGGCTCTCCTAACCACCAAGATCTTTCAAAGGCAACTGAGGGTAGTCTTGCAATGTCATCAGCCAGCTCCCTCAGCACTTGGGAGTGCATCCCATCAGGGTTGTGAGTGCACCCCATCAGCCATCCCATCAGGTCCTATGGACTTCTGTATGTCCAATTCTCAAAATATGTTTATTCGAAACTCTTTGTTTTGTTTTTAAGTCATTTCAACACTACAATTCCTGATAGAATCTTTGAATTTGTTGATTAAGGAGAATCGGAAGCATCCAGAAAGGAAATGAGAAGTTACCATTCACCTCTGACTCTGAAGAATTCATGGAGCATATATACACATTAAAGTTGCATGCAGCAACAACATATGTGGCTAAATGTGCATCACAGTACAAAATTCATTCTGGTGCACTAAAAGACAGCATTGAACACACACAACCATAACTACTTGGGAGAGACTTACGAAAAATCCCATAAGGTTAACTGCTCACTAGCTTTGCTGAATAAGTTATCCAAAAATNCAGAATCTTTGAATTTGTTGATTAAGGAGAATCAGAAACATCCAGAAAGGAAATGAGAAGTTACCATTCACCTCCGACTCTGAAGAATTCATGGAGCATATATACACATTAAAGTTGCGTGCAGCAACTACATATGTGGCTAAATGTGCATCACAGTACAAAATTCATTCTGGTGCACTAAAACACAGCATTGAACACACACAACCGTAACTACTTGGGAGAGACTTACGAAAAATCCCATGAGGTTAACTGCTCACTAGCTTTGCTGAATAAGTTATCCAAAAATAATCTAAATATCATTCACATTGAGTGCCAGTTTACTAGAAAAGTGACAGTACAGGACTCCCGAGGCTGACAGGCAACACTTATTAACACTGACACTCAGTTTTCCATACTGCACTTTGTGAAGCAACTGCATAATAGGCTGGCATTTTCTTTATAAAACAGCTCAAAAGGCTGAACTCTGCTCTACGCTGCAGCAGGAGGTACGCTGAGGGACAACAGAAAACAAAGGAGGGCTACACACAGCTAAAACACTGTGCTCCTGCTGCATGTCCCTGAGTGCATAAACTTCGTGTTCATCCTTCCAGTTGACTGTGGAAATTGCTAGGAAAACTGAAGGCCAGCTTTGGCACATCTGTAACCACCTCTGTCCAGGACAAACCACCTGCGCAGGACAAACCACCTCCATCCAGGACAAGAAAGAAATTCCTTCAGTTTGGGTGGACTAAAAAAAGCCTCTACTTGAAATCATGAGAAAGGGCATCATTCTGGGCTTTTCCAGTTATCTCTTAATTCTTTATTACCTGACAGTTAGCAAGCAAGAAGCAGTATGCTTTATAAGAGACGTGTGCCGTTGTTTGAAGATCTAATGGATGATTTGAACAGCACAGAGCAGATTGGGTCAACAATTTTCACCAACAGCACGTTGTGTTACTTACCACCACTTGCCTCATTTGCAAGTATGATGCCTCTTGACTCAGTCCCAACTTTAGCACCACCTGTTTTTCTCAAAATGGTTTTTAATTCATTAAAAAGATGTGCTTCATTATCATAACGGAATAAATAGCCCATCTGATGTACTGTATGAATAATTTTTTCCACAATCATATTCTTAATTTTAGGTTAGGAGTTTGGGATATTACTTTAAATTTTTTTGCACATATATATATTTCTAAATACAAATGTTATCAGTAAGAAAAAAATCCTCAAAGGGTGTTACATCCTTCTCAGTGAAGCACAATTAAATCTATTCAACTAGACAGACATGATTTAGTGAGTACATTCCATAAGCTACTGATTTTGAAATTATGCTGTAATACAAAGGAACCAATTTCCACATTAATTTGTATTAATGCAATGCCTTAAGATCAAGAATTCTCCCCATGCTGTTCTTGCCTGCTGTGAAACCATGGCCTGAATTCCAGAAAAATCTCACACTTGAGAGGCAAAGCCCACAGAATATTCCTGTGTTGTGAAGAACAGCTTTCACTCCTGAAGAACAGATGTTTTTTTGTCATTCTCTCTGGATCCACACTATTTATCTGAACGCTTTAGATAAGGAAACCTTCTAGAAGCTTTTGTCTTTTGCTAAAATTTGTGCTTTGTTCGGAAGCAATTCAAAGAACTTCAAAGTTCTGGAGTATGCCTTCCCACACCAAAAAAAAAAAAAAAGNAAAAAAAAAAGTAAAGAAAAATAAAATTCATTTTCCCGTAAAAAAAAAGAAAAAAGGAATGTAGGAGAGTTTGGTGACTAGCCAGCACTTCGTTTACTACCTTGCTCACAAATATCCTTAGCCTCTTTGAAACCTTCTAAAAGATAAACAAACCTATCATAAGTAAACACTTGACTGAAAACCCCACCACTGTAGATCGTGTGCTTGATCCTCATCTCACAGGTGACTCTGTACTAAGCCCCGTTAAAAAAATCCTTGTCCCACGGCCATTTCATTTGCATATACTGTATAATACAAGAACAATCCCCTGTATAAATTATGCCTGTTCGTGATTCATCAAGCTCCTTATCATAGACATGGTTTTCTGCACCACTGGACAGAATGGCTCCTATAGGGGGTGAAGTCAGCCAAGAGAGAAGCAACTCGACCATAAACAAAAAGATTAATTAAAACCACTAATTTATGAAAGAAAAGAGGGCAGCAATAACTATGTGCAGCAAATTACATAAGTTGTAGTTGTCCATCTGTTAGAGGAAGGAAGGCACCTACAGAGCCTTACCTAGCTCTATGATGACAGTGACTCTTTGAAATGGTATCTGGATAAATTTCACCAATGGTGTTTATGAAGCTTTAAAATCATTAACACGTCAAAAATGTACGACTTAGTTTTTCCATGGCAAGCTGTGTTACATAAACATTCACCTGCTTTCTCTCCAAATTGCACTATATTTTTAAAGCTATTATGAATTCTTATTTTATCCTACTTCTGTTTTGATGGCTCGTAACAGATGGTAGAATTATTTAGTTTGTTTTCAGTTTACTGCGTACCTACCTTATATATGTTTAACCCAGAAAGCATGCAAGTGAAGAACAGGAGGAATGCGACCCCATTGCACTGCCCAGACTACTTCCCTGGGGCAGAAGGAGAGGCTGCTGAGCTCCTCAGAGCTCCTTGGCACGTGCAGCTCCTGCCATGGATCAGCTGAAAGGGAGGGCACTGAAGAAACCTAAAGCTGCCAGGGAGACTTTCCAGGCAAACCACTGATGGACTGGAAGGAAGAGAGAGAGAGAGACTCTGGAGACCAGAGGAAACTGCATGGAGTTTGCGTGACTTGGGGAAAACTCTGAAGTTGGACAAGTATCTCCTTGTCCAGAGGCGCAAATAATTCACCTAGCACACCAGAATTTCCCCTCCTTAAACCCCTATTTGTTTTAGATTATCTGAGTGTGCTCTAGTAAAACATAAATTTAGCTACTGGGAGGTTTCTGCTGTCACCTGGTTTGTTCAGCTTGAAGAAAGAAGTAGGGAACATCCACTCAATGACTCAACTCTGACTGAGTTGACTCAATGAGACACAACTCTGAGTCTGCTGGTGGAGGCTCCTTAGTTCTAACAATCTTTTCAATAGCTCTTGAGATGAGAGATAAATAAGCAAGTGAAGGAGCTACATCAATACATATGCTATCAATGCTAATATGCAGGAGTAAGTCTCTTAAAGCCCTATGGTTTGGGAGAGAAATTGTGATTAAGTTCTTCTGAAATAATTTTGTTCCAAAACCAAGGAACTAGTCGCCTACAGTCTCTCCACAGTTAATGGTGAAAAAAAAAAAAAAAAAAAGATACAAAGGATTATCATTCAATTCACTCCAGATGTTCTTCTCAGTATACATGCCCTCTGAAAGTACCTTTTCGCAGCACTGACTAGAAAAAAGTTCAGAGGACAAGGAAACGTAGATGAGAAGAATCTCACCCCAAACCACCTGCAGAGTTAAGGGTTCTCAGATGCTGATTTTCCTTGCGTTGCCTGTCATGTTATACTAGAAGCAGAAACCGAGATTTGTCTATACATGTGGTTTCAGGAGTGGTGAGTGCTTTATTCACTGTAACTCCAAAATGATGAAAGCTCCTAAGGGCAGTTAAGGTCCCCCTGAAATATACTTGGTTGATCTAATAAAAACTATGACAGTAATAATGAAACTAAAAATGTTTTGCATTATTAAAGCATTTATCTTAAAAAGAAAGTAACATTTGAAGCCAAAACTTATCTTTGTACTACATTCCAAGTTCTGTCAGTCCTGGAGGAGGCCTGGAATTACAGCAATAGAACTTACCATAATGCAGGCCCTAAGAAAAGGCCATTAGAGTAGCCGCTCTGAGTACAAGCACCATTAATGACTTCAGACTGGCAAGCAGCCCGACACAGAGATGATCGCGTCCCATGCCAACAGTATTACTTGCTGTCAACACCGCTGCTAATGGTGGTGTCTGTCATTTTTGCCACTGTTGACTGTGACATCCAGTTAACAGAGAAGTAGTTTACAAACCTCTGGCTGGGTGTGAAGCTGGTTGAGTAAAATGATTACGCATTATGTGAATTCAAAGTATAATACTTATTTAACACGGTCGTAAGAGATACTAATGGAAGTTCCCAAGAAACAAAGCATTCATTATACATGATACTGAAGCATTAAAATTATGAGGCTGTCAAAACTTCTACACAGAACTATAACACCTTAAATATTGTTATCCTGGTGATACAAAAACTCCATAAAAATAAAATTATTTTGACAGTTTCATGATGAATTCCTCATTTAAGAGGACAGACACCTACGAAAACTAACAGATCTAGACATGCCCTGATATGGATTTCATTTTTCTGCTGAATTTAATCTTATAGAATCATGGCATCATTGAGCTTCAGAAGGATTGCTCAAGGTCCCTAGTCCAACCCTATCTCGCTCAAGCAGGGTCAGATACTGGACCTGGTTGGCCTGCACCAGGTCCAGTCAGGTCTTGAACATCTCCAAGGACAAAGACCCCATGAACTTCATGTGGCATGAACTTAACAGGCATTTAGTCTGATGGGCTGTATTCATCTGAGAGGCTTTTTCATTCTTTGGTAGCTGAGGCAAGCCAGGGCCTCAAAAAAACATGCACCATACACCATGCGGTTACCAATAAGGGAAGGAAACACTGCGCAGCACTGTGCAGCCCACAGCGCAATGGAAGGCTGGCAAGTCCTCACTTCCCACAGAGAGGGAGGTAGAAAATACTACCTTTTACTGTTTTTCTATTCTGCCATTATTGCTTCATTGAAAATAGTTTTTGCATTCAGCATCCTTTTCATGTTTTTAACTTAAACAGCAAAAAAAGAATCCTGCTCTAACCACAGTCTTCTGCCATCAGAACTAGCCCATGATATTCAAAATTACCTACATCAAAAAAAGCTACCAAAGGTTGTAGTTTGTGTTGCTACACGCTGTGCTTAAGGCTTAAAAAAAAAAAAACAAAACCTTTGACTTACGGCAGTGCAAAATAAATCCAAATTATTTTAAGATAATTTCTCAAGATGTACATAGCTTAAAGAGGCAATTAAATTTACCTGAAATATATATTCTAATGGGAGACAGAAGTATATTATCAGACCAAGTAATCTTATTAAAAATTTTAGCAGCTGTAAAGAGTTTAAATTACTCCTTTCAAGATTTATCACCGTGCGCAAAGGCAAGACAAAGATTCAGATAGACCATATACTACAAGATAATTATAGATAATTTAACATACTGAGAAATCCAAAAGAAAGGAAGGAAGGAAGGAAGGAAGGAAGGAAGGAAGGAAGGAAGGAAGGAAGGAAGGAAGGAAGGAAGGAAGGATGGACTATTCAATTGCTATTGCATTTCTATTGCTATTCACTATGGCAAATAGCTCTTATTTCAGTAGACAGACCTCAACATGCTTTATTTAAATTTAAAAAAAAGTAGAACAATCTCCATTTTATTGATAAGGGTGCTACAGTCGACAGGAATAAAAACAACTTTGTGTATGGCTGGCCAATTAAAGAATGAAGAACAATGTTATCCAAAAGCCTGGAATCCTGTCAGGAAATGGGAGAGTGCTCTATGCACAGACACCAACCATGGGAGTTTTCTAACCTCTCTTCTAAGATGCTGCCACTTGCTTCACCACAGCAGACAAAGGCAAGCACAACATGAAATCGTATCACGTGTACAGCACAGTAATGTGGAGTTGTGTGGATTTCTGAAGAACAGGAAAATTACTTTAAACTTCATATGGCATTGGTAGCCAAAGTGCTGAGCTGATGTCGAACGCAACATGACCTGATAAATTGGCAGATAAAATAATTGGCTCAGGGTAGGTTGCTGGTTTTATCTTCTGAAACACTCTCCACTTCTTGCAAAAAGCTATGCCAATGACTTAAAAGGAATATGACTTTCAGATTAAAATTTAATTATGTAATTTTAAACACTTTTCTGAATATTTATACGGTATGTTATTATGAAATATGTCTATTACAGTATACGACTCTGAAGTGCATAAGCAAAAGAGTGACGTACACATCAATAGGTTGCTACTGCAACTTACATTTTTAAAGCATTGTTGAAATGGTAACAGGCAAAAGCCAGAAATTCTCAAAACATTTATTCCAAACACTCAGTCTCAAACAAAATATATCAATTAATAGCTCAAAGGGTATACTTTTTAACAATGTATGACTGAAAATAGCTTTGGCTTAAGGCTCTGCCAAATTCAGAACCAACAGAAACTACTCTGCTCTTCTGTGTAGCAGGGTTTATCATCTAGTGAAGAAGTAACCACGAAAAAACAAAGTTTACAGGATCAGAGTACAATAGAGTAAAATAAAGGAAAATCTTGCTTCTTCCTTACCTACGCCTTAGAGTACCTACAGAACCCCACTCTCTAGGATATCACTGAAATCTCCCGGTTGAGATCTCGGATTGGTTTGACAATGAGTATGTAGTTTAACTCTCTAAAAGAAAAATATACGGTGTAATTTCTCACTCTGTAATGTCTGAGGAGGACACTGTTCTCTACCTCTTTTTAGCCAGCCCCACACATGCTGGATGCTGCCATTCCTGCACATTTCCCTGTCTGGGCAGAAGTCCCAAAGCAGCTCCAGAGTTAATTCTAGCAACTCCTGTCGAGAAACATCAGTATAAGGAAAAGGGTGACAAAACGACCGCTTCCCCTCAAATCCAGACCAGCAGGTTACCAAATCAAAGAGCTGAATGGCACACTCACACACGCTTTGAATTGCAGCCTACGCTAGCAACCAGCACTAAAGAAAGGAAAGGACTGTCGATATTTAACCTATCACCTTCCTCTACCAGCTTATGGTAACACAGGCAAATGCTGACAGGAGTCCCACCTGGTTCCTCGTAGCTGGAAGACAGGAATCAATCCAGGATTACCAAAGCAGAAAAAATCAGAGACATGCCAGAATGAAACCTCCAGAACCCAAACCGAAAACTTCTATATGAAGGGAAAGCAGCAATCTCCCACTTCAAACCACAGTATATAATGTAATGTAATGTAATCATTCATCCTCAAGAGGTAGTCAAGCAATATTTTGATTCTTGCCTTTCAGCTGTTCTGAGCAACTTAATTATCATCCTTTGCTAAAATGGATGCAGGAATGATGCAGGTTTTATTCTCCAGCCATGTTTTATGGTGTGTTTGGTTGTTGAAGTGAATACTCCAATTCAATAAAGCAAGCTGAACTAAACGTAGCTTGAGCTTTTTGCTTGTACAATGATTTTAAGAGATTTCTAAATAACAACATAGAAATGCAGAAGGACATATTGCAAAGACATGCTCGGAAGCAAAATTACTGACATTTGCAAGCCTTATATAGCAAACACCTCCTTCATCTTACTTCTTTTCCAGATCTGCCCTCCTGCTTCTGTGCTAGTTCTACGCTCGTACTGCACAAGTATGGGAAACACACTAATAGGAAATACTTTGAAAGCACAAAATTTGATTTAATAACTAATGAAATTTATTAAATGCTCGCTTCATTACAGAGCATTTCCCCTTCCCATATGAAGGCTGGGTTTACTTATAATTTAAAGCATAGATTCAGATCTTGTTTCCAAAACAATATTTATACATTAATGGGCATATTTAGTTTCACTGATTTATTTTACTGATTCGTTTTCACTTTTGCTTTATTTTATCATGTGATTCAAAGTGACAGCCTATTACAGACTTTATCTTCCCTGTCTGACTTTTCTGAAGTTTAGCTTAATAAATGTATTTATAACAACTATTTACACTGCCACTTCAGAATTTAACATCCTTCATGCAACGCTACACACTTACCTACAACAAATCCACTTTGCCACTGTAAAATATTGACTTCCTAGTACCTCCATGAGAAAAGACAGAATTTAATGAAATCAATTTCTCACCCACCTACTGTTTACTCAGGGTGCTCATAAAAGGCATATCAAGTTACAAAACCAATGGGGTAAAAATAGACATAATTGTTTAAATGATTATTTGCCCTCCCAATGCTTTATACCCATGATAGATGATAAATCACTTACCTTTTGTGACTAAATCAAATAAACACATCTATAAATAAACTAGAATTATTAATTAGCTTTTTGGTGTAAATGCTAGTAATAAGGAGATGGGGGTCTAAACTAAAACCGTATTTTAAATTTGCATGTGCATTTAACACTGAGATGTAAAATTGTAAAGTGTGCTTACTTACCCAGAACACAGTTAATCAATGAGTCGTTTCTGTGGTACTGGTCACACGCTGCTAAAATATTACCTAATGTTTTTAATGCAATACAAATGCTAATCTTCTACAGATTTTTAATTTTTTTTCTTAAACACCGGCTGCTTTCTTTACCACAGGGTGGTGGTAAAGTGGTTTAACACTTAATGTAAACCTTCAAATCAAATAATCGTTATGCTGCACACCAAAGAGACAATTGTGGCTTCTAAAGATATTTTTGTACATATCTTAGCTCTTTTGTCTACAGAGGATGGAAATATTTTGTTGATCGACTGCAACAGTGATTTGATGAAGCAATGTATGTTTCCAGCATAGACGTGTAACAGGCTGTCACTTTTATCAGAACCAAAGAAATTCTCCGTCAGATTAATAACTGTAGGTTTTGATGCAAAAGAGCTTGTTAAATAGGCTCCCAGAATGGCCAATTTGCTCATTTAATTGATTCAGTATTCTTTCCTACTTTTCTTAATTGTGTGAGTAGCTAGAATATAGATAATGCAGTACATGGATAAAATTACATGCTGTGTAAATTCTGCTACAAAAATTATGTTAAAACAGTTCAGAATGAAGCACGTTTCAATTATATAATAAAAAATACATTTCAGTGACATAGCAAGTCTCCCTTTAATGGTTCCTAGCATGAAAAAGCAATGGAATAATGGTTAAATTTTAAAATAACTTATTACATGTTATGGATTAAAATGCACAGCCAGGGCACCCAGAATAGCATTAACTCTGCCTACTGAAGACAATAGGTGACATTCATATGATTAAGTCATTTTTTGTCAATCTTAAGAAAAAAATTAACTGGATTTTTTTTAAAAAAAAAAATCTCCTCATTTCTATCACAACATAGCAAACTCACTGAAGTATCGCTCTGAAATCGACGGGTTCAAGTTAAAAAAAAAAATTAAAAATATGAAATTACATCAAGACATGGCACAAAGGTAGTGAAGTCCCCTAGACGCTAAGAAGCAGAGCAATTACCGAAGAATAATCTACCCTTCTACTACCGAGACAGATCCCCTGGCTTTCTCAGATAATAGAAAGAAAATATTGCAGTCCTAGAAAACATTATCAGATGCAGACAGTATCAAACACACAGAACACCTTCTAATCTACTTTACTGCCCTGGAAATTAAGCAGGAGAGGTCATCATTCCCCTGCTGTAGTAAAGTCACACTTGAGAGGGTTTTTCTGTACTACAAATCACTACATCAAGCCCGGCTGCCGCTGCTCATTCACCTCCTCCTGCAGGGAAGATTCATGGAGGAATCTTCTCGAACAGCCTTTCTGACAGACGCACATGTAGTGGGAGTACTTAGCCTTCAGCTGAGCTCAAGCTCTGTTACCGTCTGATGTTTTCCAACAACACCTTCCTAAAGGGGGCTGGTACACCATGGACATGTACTCCTGGCCATGGTAAGTCCTGTCAGATGTATCTGCCTAGAGAGCTTGCTTCATCAAGGACTCCAGGTACACAAATGTGTAACTAAAATGTGGACTAAGGCATCATAGCTAACCTCAGTCATTTCTTCTGCTTGACTAACTTCTGAAACAGTTTGGCTTGTGGGCATTCCGTATCTTCTTTGGTTGAACTTTAAAAAAAAATAAATAAATAATCCCTGAATATCAGATGCTATTCACAAATAGATTTGCTTGGCTGAAAAATCCAACTTTCAGAAAAGAGAATTAAGGAAAGATTTGACAGTAGCCCTATACAGCATACCAATTCTTTTTCTCCTTCTCTCTTGTATATAACCCTCCCATGAACTAAGTAACGTGTTTCTCCCACATTATATATATATTATAATATTAATTTCTTAAAAAACCCACACAAATTGCTACCACTATTCCTATTTTTAACTCTAAGCAAAATGCCATGATGATGAGTGCCTTGTAAGCACACAGAAAGAAAATTACAGTAGAACAACACAGCATATCCCAACACAGCTCCGGTCTGCTTATCTGTTTAGGTCCTTACTTTGTGCAGATCCCTATGATATCTGAAGGCTGTTTCTCATCCATCAGCCCTAAAACCTTCACAGTAACAGACCTCATCACCAGTAAGACATTTTCAGACAAGAGAGTCCACTCCGAGACTCAAGGTACATTTTAAAGTGCTTTCTAGTTCAGAATTCAAATGTGTTCTGTCTGAACATATGCGTGAAGTGAAAACGTGGTTGCTACTGAAATTAAAAGATTTAGAAGTCCTCTACGCATCACAGCTCAAATACCACAAAAATTCATTTGAATACTCCTACAATTAAAAAAAAGATACATTTCCCAACCTTCTGGCGTTAACTATTTCTTTTGGTAAAATTTTGTATTTTAAGTTGTTTTCCCTTTCTGCGAACAAGTGTTGGCAGACTGTTCCAAGCCTGACGCTTCACTGCAGCTTATCTTTTCGTTTCATTGATCTTCTAAATCAGTAAATTCCTACACTTTAAATACTAACAGAAATGTAGTTTGGGGTGCTAGCGTACTAAGATTTAAAAATATTCACGACAGCATGAATATCTTATGTGAAATATTTTCTCTCATTCATGCCTCCCCAGCTACTCTAACTGATGGATGGGGATTTTCTGTGTACTTATTTAGTGCTGCTGTCCCCCTGGTCTTATAGGTCTGCTTCATGTAGATGGACAACTTGTGTACATTTAAAAAGCAAGTTATCATCACCATCCCCTACAGCAAAGTTTCAAAGTCTTATAAAGCAAAATAATTTAAAACCCAGTAACAAGACATTTTAACATAACACCATTGCTTTAAGACAGAACCGTCTGACCAACTGAAAGCAGTTTTCTGCCTTGCAGCGGTATTGAAATCAGGTCTAGAAGGGTCACTAATTCCACAGGTACCCAAGCTGAAAAAACAAGAGAAAAATAATTTGCTTATAAGCCAGTACCTCTTATTTTTAGACCAGAGCATAAGGTTAGTATTGTTCCTATTTGATTTTCTTTCAGCATGACAAACTTTTAATCAGACAACTAGGTCCTGGAGAAGCATGGGGCGCAGCTTGTTTTTGTTGCTAATCATTAAGATAAACTATCTCTCCCCATCCTCATATGACCAAAAAAATTACTCCAGGAAATGAACTATTTTCAGAATCTAGGAGGTGCAGAATCAGGTAAGCAATGTTCACAGTACTTCACCAAAGTCTAGTGTAAAAGACAATCAAGCTGCTTAATGAGGGAGCTTTATAGGGCATGAAGGATGTAAATGAGAAGCCAGGCTTTAATTTCTGATGGCAACCGTGAAGAAACTACACTTGGTGCTTCATGTGCTCCTCTTTGCAAAAATTTCCAACTTTTTACCTTTATCAAGCTAATACTACAGAAAGTACCTGAGATTTGCCAGCTGCCCCTACATCACACTGTAGATGCCATACACCAGATCAGGGATGGAAAACAGTAGATCCCTGCAGGGAAATCCAGAGAAGGGCCTCCTTAGAATTAGGGTCCTTCATACTCAACACAGGAGGAAGCTCTCCAGAAAGCTTGTAAGCAGCTTTCAATTCTCCTGTCTAGGTTCCTCACAATTACAGAACCTCTGCATTTGACTGTACAGTTCCCAAAAGCATGGTGGACTTGCAGCAGGGTCTTTCTTCAGGCTTCTTGGTATCCTGGAAATCAACAGATGTATCTACTTAGTACAGAAAAATAACACCATGTGTGGATCACTGCATCTCAGACACAGCCTGTGTGTCCAGACTGGTCCCTAGTCTGTTCTCTAGGCTCCACCAATTCCAAACATGGCAGATTTGAGAGCACTCTTACTCTGGAAAAGGGAGATCAAAGTCAGCCTGGCATCTGCCAGTTGGACACATGCAACCCTCCAAGGCTGTCTACAGACAAGAGAAAACGCAAACCTACATTTGCGTAGTTCAGAGATACTTGACTGCTCCTTCCACTCTCCAGTGCCACAGCCAAGACCTTCACACACCACCCTCTCCACACAACCCAGACTCAAAAAGTGTATTAGCTACCACAAAGAAACTCAGAAGTTACCCTCCACTGAGGCATGGCCAGGAGCATTGCTCTTGAGGCCCTCACCAAAGCAGGGGTGAGAAGGGGAACCCAAACTACTCCCTCTAACCTGGCCAGCTCCTGATGGGCCCAAGAGCCGTAAGTGTATCACTTGCAGTGCCCTCCCTTCGTGTGCCTGGATGACTTCTTAGGTCATCTGCTCATTTCCCACCAGCTGATGCAACATGCAAGGCTAAGCTTTGGACTGCTTTACGTAAACAGGCCTTTGGGATAGGTCTTGAGTGCTAGAGCCGTGAGCAAAAAGAACAAAAACTAAAGCATGGGGAACTGAAGCATGAGGGATGGAAATGGCTGTCAGACCATGGAAAAAAGAGCAGCTGATATCCCAATGGGAACGATATAGAAGCCTGATTCCCACCAACCTTAACTGTGGAGTATTAATTCAGTATTATTTGTCCTTTTTGAAACTTTGTTCTTCCTTCTTTTTTTGTTGCTTGTGCTAGTAACTTAATATTCTTCCTTTTAATTTCTTGTACTAATAACTTGATACCGAATAAATTTATCTTGGAAAAAATGCAAAGTCAAAGAAAAGAGGAAAGCAACAAGGTATAGAAATGGGTATACCCTCAGACCTAGAAAGAGGAACTGGATTGAAAATGTATGCAGGATAAAGAGAGGAGTGTTTTTCCTCAAGGTCTTGCATGCTCCAAAAATTTACCTTCAACGAGGAAAAAAAAAATTTAGAAGTTTATTGAATAGAAGAACTAAAAACCAGATCTCTCCCACCACCTCCTTCACCATACAGACAGAGAGATGGAGATAAATGTGACATAAGAAGTGATTTGGGCATAGATTCCATGGATAAACTTAATAATTTAAGAACAAGAGAAAACTACTGTTGTTTGCAATACTGTATTTCAGTGAATTTAGAAGAGATACATTTAGAAAGCTGTCTGGATGGCAGATGCTGTTATTGTCCCATGAAAGAGCTCAAACAAAAAGCTTGTTTTTAAAATGTGCTAACAAGCTACTAAATTCCGAGTGGGTCAGTAACTGGCTATTCAGGAAAATGTCTTAGGTTGCAAGGTACCACGTTTTACCTTAACTCCGGGGTAGTCTCAACTGCTGTAAATTTATTCTGGCCTTAGGTTTTACATCTCAGTATACTCAGGTTCATTTTGTTACAAGCCATTAGAAAGAAAAGGCTTTAGGATATGGGCCATCTTCTAAGAGGATTTGTTGTATGAATTGGTGACTGATATCTCCAAAATTGAAGAGGTATCAAAAAGAAGAGGATATTGCAATCGCTTTGCTTTCATTTAACTCATTAAACCAACAATCACAGGGAGCAAAGAGACATTAACTACTCTTCCTCATTAATATTCTTTATTATTCTATTTTATACAAATATATATACACACACATACACGCTACACTAGGTTTTTAACCCAGCAGCTGCAGTTTTCCAGCGCAGACATCACTGAAGTAACATTGTTGATGCTAAATTCANTGCAGACATCACTGAAGCAACATTGTTGATGCTAAATTCAGCAAGTCCTGTTGTTTGTTACTTCACCGTTTTTGGTCTCAGTGATGACAGCCAGACAGTCTTGGGGCAACCTTACCTACAACTACAGCAGAGGTTTTCCCCTCCTCACCTCCCTGTGGAGGAGCAATGGCTTCACTTTTCTATCTACAAAATCCCATGCAGAAATATGGATGTGTGCTTCAAACAACATGTGAAGTACGACCACCGAGTCCCACACACGTGGCAAGTCGCATCAGATGATTTCATTGTATACGTATGGCGTACGTACTCTGACTTCACAGTAAGTATGAAATGTCCCCACACTGCAAGTGGATGTCTGGCTGATTACTAACACATAGTGGTTATTTGTCCAGGATTTCCAAGTGTCTAACAGAAGAATACCAAGGAATCCAGCAGTCCAGCCAGAAAAGCCTCAGTCCCACTGACACCCCAGTGAAAACTGCCAATTCGTTCCTTCCCCATCTCAACCGCAACCTGGACGAAGCTTTGTAATATTACACCTAAGCAATCCACCAGAAAAAAAAAAAAAATGGGTTCTGGTTAGTAGGAAGGCTGCAACTAGCAGGAAAAAGGTGGATTTATTTTTTTTTAAACCCTTTCACATCAAAGGGAGTTGTGCCAACCGAGCACACAGCTGCCATAAGGAAACTTCTGGTAATGCAGAATTTAAACCCATGGGTTACATTTAAAATTCTTCAGGTGTGGAAGAGTCTAAGCCTTAGTATAACCCCCGGCACAACAAGCTTTAGACCCTGAGTCACAGTATAATGACAATAAAAGATTTCTCAAACTAAATAATTGGCCCACAGGTGCACAGAGCCTTCACTTACAGGTGAACTCGCTGGTTGCAGAACCCACTGGCTCAGTCTCGGTTACGAAACGGGTACGTTCATGCAAATTCACATTACTCCCAGTAGATAGAAGGATTACAAGACAGTATTTTCAGAAGCACGGTGTCCCATACTTATACATGATTTATGCTGCTAGGAATCTAAAGCAAACCTGATTTTCTCTAAAACTTAAAAATATTTGACCTATAAATTGTTAGAAAAATTATATAATAAATGCATTTATACTGATTACACCTTTCCCCTTCCCCATCACACACGCAATTTAGAATTAAAAGGTAGCCATTTCTAATCATGACACTGAACTGAACGTTGGTTTTGCAGATTTTTCACAGCTTGTTAGATTCACACTTCCTGATCAAGAACCCTAGTTCCAGGTTTCCTATGGCTCAAGGAGTTAAAAGCCACACACACTTCCATCCACACAGTACAGGCCTTCATTCTTCCTACCCCCTTTCTTTTACATCCTCCTCACATTTTCTCATATGTCCCCCTGGGCCTTCAAAATTATTCTTTACAATGCAACAAATACATTTTTTCCTGCATCTAAATCAGCTTTTCTTTTGCTTATTCATTTTTTTTTTGCTGTAGTGAAGAACTATCGAGACTGCAATACTTGCTACAACAAGCCTAGTCTTCAACATCGACTTAGTGGAGTACATGGACAGAATAGACATTTTTGTACTTGATATTTATCAAAGTTCTCTCAGATCAGACAGTATTATCATCTTCCCCTCCATCATCCAACAGGACTATGGCTTACGCTTATGTCACTACTCACACTAAGCAGAAAGCCTGGCTGTCACTCTCCAGCCCTGTACATTTGCAGAAAAGCAGATAAAGGTTTCCCAAAACCCACACGCTACTGAAAGAATAAGCTCTACATTTGTCAGAACTTATTATAATGGTAAATATAAACAGAAGGGACTTCAAAAGAATGCAAGATCCAGTCTACCTGACACTACTTCGTAAAATCTCAAAATGGAGAATGTGCTTATAGGGTGCATACGGGGTCAGGCTTTAACTTCTGAATCTCAAGGAGGGCAACATCTTCCCTTTCCTTCCTCTGAACCACCCGCGAGGGCTAGGTGCTAGAAGGAGGCTAGGGAAACTCATCCTCCATAAGCATCCACTGCTGCTGTTTGGGGGATGCAAAATAAGATGGGCCCCCAGCAGAACAGAGAGGATATTAGCTATATCTGAAACGTCACTGAAAGCTGTAGCCTGTTACATGGGGAAGTTGCCAAGTTAAAAATAGAAACTGCCATACTGATTACAGCTGTGAGATGCATTTCACTGATGGGCTGGCTTTTATCTGCTTTATATTTTATTTAAAAGGATGAATCCCTTAAAAAAACTCCTAGCATCGTAAAATGTTACCTGTTTCAGAGCACCAAAACCTACAGTGCTGACTTCGGACAGAAATTAAAAGCAACCCAGGATATTGCAATACATGTTCTCATCAGTAGTAGGTCAGCAGAATGCGCTGTGATGAATCTGCTGCTGCTCTGCTTTTCTAGTTTCTGACTGTGGTAGTAAAAGGGATGGTTAGAAACCTAAAAACCTGTTTTTAACAGCTGCTTTTCATGGATGCTCAGAGTTACTGAGGTAGAACTACTCTTCATGGGTTTGAGTCTGCTTTTAGGGCATCATATTCCCCTATATAATGTTTAGAGCTGTATATAGACAGCTATGTATAAAGTGTAACCAAATAAATCCCACTCATCCAAATAAATCCAAATAAATACCACTCATCTCTAATATTAGCTGTTCTCCAGTAATAGACAAAGACTTCAAGCCAGCCTCCAAAAATCACCCACCTGAATGGCCTTAAAATAAACAGACAATGCATTACTTGAAACAGCTGAAAGATGAAATATCGCTAAGGTGGAAAGCAAGTTCAATCCACCTGATTTCTTCCTTCTGTTGTGAAACGTGTCTTCAAAAGGAAGAGAGATGGTTTTAGAAATTGTATTTGTACAGCACTTCATTTTTCAAAATGCAAGGAACCAAGTGCACTCATTCAACACCCACGTAACTTATGAAGAGATATTTTCTAGGCACCTGTAAAACACTCCACTTGCATACAGTCAATTAACTGCATATGTACGCATGGATAAGAGAGGCTTCAAACCCCATGCACGCTGCTGGACTTGAGCACCTGGTTACTTGTCCATCTCAAAAGAGAAACCAGTCTACTGCGGGAAGGGATCTTTATTGGTACATGAGACTCTGCTGGTCCAACTCCAAAAGAAAAAGCAACACACCTGGGAAAGTTGTACCTTCAGACCGATCTCGCATGCACTAATCACTCAGCAGGTCACATACAGTGTTCTTTCTTTAAGTGTGTATTTTCCTTTGATGTACCTATATTACACTTGTTAATACTAATGAGAGCACTGAGAAACTCTTGAGAACAAAGGGAAACCAGGGCCCCGGGGGGGGATGCGCTCACTCCTGGTGAAAGCCGTGACTGCCATAGTTTGAGCTGCCTGAGCTACAACACAAAACCTCCTGAAAAGGAGATGAGGCATCCATGCACTTTCATTGGAACATTGCCATAGTGAAGTTTGACTTACTTATATTTTAATCAGAGCTTCTGAAAAAGCTTCAAAGAGCCTACAGTGTACAATTTAATTAGCTATTTGTTAGAGAGAGAGACCGGGGTCACTTTGAAATTCTGCCATCTGATAAGGAACGAGCACATTCAGTCCGAGGTGCTACGTAAACCATACACAGTGCTCCAAATCTTCATTTGAAATAAAATCTTCTAGCCCAGCATTACGTTCTTCCAGACTGTTCTTAGAGCAGGATCAGACCCCAGAGTCCACCTGCAAACAGGTCAAATACAGGGAAGTCGAGATTGATCATTCCACTTCTCAATGGACAGTTCTGGTTCTGTAAGGGGATAGCGTTTTGTAATTCAACATCCTCAGCCCTGACTTACAACCAAGAACCTGCCATTTGTCCTTCAATTAAAATGCAATGGTAGCCTGGACATAAACCTGGCCTTAAATACTGTGTCCCAGCCAGTACTATGTCAGCCTGCAGTGATAACTCAAACTACCAGAGGTGGAATAGCTGCTACAATAGCATTTACTCACACACAGTTTCAAATAAATCAGATTTATCAATTAAAAATTAAAGACTATCAACCTGCTGTACCTTCCCCACTTTGGACACAAAGATGAAAAATCTTGCCGAGACCATCTATTAGATTGGCAGTCATTGCAATGAGGGGAAAAATATAAATGCAGCAATCTTAAGAGCGAGAACATACAGGATGGTTTGCTGCTTCTGACACTCAATCTTCTTGAAATTAAACTTTCACTGTCCTTTGTGCCTTAAAAATATGCAGTCAAAGAATACATTCTCCACTCACCTCAAAATTTCACTTTTATCAGTGGATCGAGACCCATTAATTTTCTAAAACTGCATGTTTTAAAGGCAAAAGACATACTCCAGATGGTATCACAAACTAGAGGGCACTCCTTGAAAGTGATTTATTGCCTTTAGCTGAACGCAGAACTGCTCCACGTTCACAAACTGAGGTGGGCTTGAGGAGAACTAAAACATTTCACTTTATTCCAAGCAACTCCCTTTAATGAGATGCATTTAGCACACGCATCTCCTCATCCATCACATTCATCACGCCGTATTTGAGCCGCTTCTCGAATCACTTTGTGATCGCACAAACGTGTCTTCTGCAAGAGCCTGAAAGGCGGCGGCGGCTGCTGCTGCTGCTGCTGATGGCTCCACCTCTCAGCTCTGCAGTTTTTATGAATGACTAGCAATCACTGACAGTGAATGACTGCCAACTGCCCACTCAACCCTTTCTACTCTTCCCTGCACGTACATACTAGAGAAAGCAAACAAGCTCCGTGACTGCAAATGAGCCTTCAGTACACTTTCCAATGTGTGGCATTCATCTTTCAAAACAGGAACTAAATGTTCTTCCGGATACTTAGAGTATAGAAATTAAATATTAAAAGCTTATGCAACATCCTTTTTTCTTTTTTTCCCTTTTTTTTTTTTCCAACCAGATAACTTTTTAGGCATTTAATCAAAGTGAAATTGTCTTTTTCTGAATGCTTCACTGCTTCAGCAACAAACAGGAAAACTGGAATTAAAGAGCCCTCACCTGCTTCCAGCAAACTGAGATTTATGTGGAGCCAAAACATAAAATCTGTCAGTTGTTTTGCAATACTACATTGATAATGTTTCAACATAAAAGGTACTTTCTATCCAGAAGGCAGTTACTTCTATACCACTAATTTCTTAATTTAATGGATACATGAAAACAATCAGTACGAATTTGCTTGTTTATTACAATGAGAATGGCCTATAAAGAACATTAAATGCCACAGTAGTTACCATCATAGCGCCATCAATCTAAATTTGTGACTGTAAGCAGAGGGTAAAAAACCCACATAGGAGAAACATTTGTATTACAGATGAGTTACTAAGGCCAAAGGTAAACCAAGAAGCAGCTTGACGTTATTCTATTAGAACAGAAAATAAAATAAAAAGCGAGGTATGCTCTCTTGCTGTTGACGATGCATTTTCAGTCCTTGCAGCCCTGCAGCCCGGTGCTGCCACTGCCAGGAACAAGCCACAGGCTTTGCGCCGAGTTTGCAAGGTCTCAGGACCAAAGCTTGTCAGCCCTCCTTCGCCAGAACTTCCCCTGGCCCGGCTTCAGCCTTGGTTTCACTTGGTTTAGCTGCAACTGCAAATAACAGAGCTTTTGCATCTCCTGTTATCTAGAAGCAAAAAGGGAGGTGTTTGGGACAGGGGAAGAGTGAACCTGACCAGCCTGCAAATTAGCACATTCCGAGACACGAAAGCGGCGCAGATGCAGGAGTGCCTCCCCTGAGTGTTATTCAATCAGGAAAAATATAAAGGATTTAGAACAGAAACACAGAAAAAGTAGTCAAAAAAGGCAGTGGCCGATGTCTTCTGCACGCCTTAAGCTCAATTCAGCTAAAACAATGAGTGACTGAAGAGATCTGAGCAGAAAAAATTACCATCTAAAATACAACTCATCATTTTGAGTATACACAAAAAATGGAAACAAGATACCTTCAGAAGCAGTTGATAGTGAAGCTTAATCTCATGTCCTAAGGCCTAATAAGTTTCAAGAACAGACTTGAAGATGTAATATAACACACTGGAAACTTATACACCATGTTTCAGCACAATTATTGCTAAATAATGATCATGAATAATAGGTAAAGGCTGGGGGGAGGCAGGATATGGGACCTAAAGGGATCTTCTCAGTATCATTAAAATATCAGCAAATTTCAGTCACTTAAAGCACTAAGTATTTTTAATGTAATGTATTGATAACCAGATAATAGCACACAGCTTGCAAATCTCATTCTGCATTCACTTTCTCTAATTGAACTGGGCTAAATGAAGCTCCTCATTTGAGATTTGCTCATCTCAGCGTGAAGAAAAAAAACATAAGTAGTAATGTATATAGTGACAGAAGTATTTCAACATCTTCATCTACATGTCAAGGGCTTGACTTCACAAAAGGTATCAAAAGGTTTTAGTGAACTCCTCCTCAGGTGCTACGGCCTAACGCAGACTGTTTCCTCTTCTCCAATTCCGAGCAAACTGTGATGCGCGCAGGACAAGTGAAGTGGTGTGAAATGCATGATGGAGTCAACATTTCCTTTGCATCCTGAGAAATGGTATTAAAGCAAACCTTTAGCAGCAATTTATTTTGTTGTGGTTTTGGTTTTTTCAGGGGTTTGGTTTTGGTTTTTTGGTTTTGTTTGTTTGTTTGTTTGTTTGTTTCTAAGCCTTCTTGCAAAACAAATAAAAATACAGGGACAAAGAAACAGAATAATTGTCTCTCTGTTTACAGAAGGTCAAATGGCTACAAAGGAACAGCAGTTAAGGAGGCCTGAAGATGACTGTCTTCATACACCACTAGCTTGCTTTCCATCTCCAGCAGTATTAGTCTTACAAAAGATAATCACCTCTCACTATCTATTTTGCCTTGCATACTTATATCCTTACACCATCACAAGCTACAACAAAACTGCCATTAGAAAAGCAGAAGGTGACACGTTATGGGGTATCTGCCATCATTTTTGCTTCTGACACAACAAAAACCAACAAACATTTTCCACACAAGAACTGCATTACCCAGTTTTGCAGCTGTCGTGGTCATCCTCCAGCTCGAAGCAAGTTCGATGATCCTCAGCTGACACCAGTTTTTCACTCACTACCCCACAGAAAGGAGCAAACAAAAGGGCATGGGACGAAACCAGCCAAAGCTGCTACCTGAAACAGCCAACGTGTCCCCAAATTTGTTTAGATTTGTAGTTCCTCGCCTGGATATTTTGCGTTTTCCATACGGTCGACATGATTAATACATTCACACTAGTGCTATTCATAGCAAGAAAATCTCAGTAATTCTGCTTTTTCTTTTGATCTATTTTTTGCAGGTGTTCCGATGCTGATATGATTAGGCTGAGAGCATACTTCTTTGTCTGAAAATAATTCTAAGGCAAGACCAAAAAACCTTTATCACTGCAAGATCTGAAATACCATCAGTCTTAGAGACATAATTATGGATTTTTTCTAAGCTATTTAAGATTCTTATGACAGATCATGACTAAACAGTACTAACCATTCTTTCACATCCAATTCAAACAACTTTTGTTATATGATCATGGAGAAAGCCAACATGTTAGGCATCATAACATATTCAGGAAGACAGACAGTTATGTTCACATAGCACAAAATCAGTTCTTCAATTATTCTTGATTACATCTATCCTGCCCAGTTGGAAATAGCTGAGAGCTGCATTTAGACTTCAGTAGGGGACATTTATTGTATGAATTATTTGCAAACTGTCAAACCAGCGTTATGTTTACCTAGAATACATGTATCACCCTTACTCCATGTCTTCACTTTAACAGACATGTAATAATTTAGCTATTTGAAGGGTTGTCTCCAAACAGGACAGCTACACTGACATTTTGAAAGCTGTTTTTTCCACTACTCATGCCCTATTCTCTACATAAATGATGTAAATGGAAGCCACCTATTAAATCCGTGAGAGATGCATTCAACATGAATCCAGGCAAGGGATATGTGCATGAATATGGTGACAACATTTCAGACCTCGCTGGTTCTGCACTAAAATAAGATCTGTGAAGCACTGGGGAGGTGAAGAAAAGCAGACACAGTGGGTTTGGGTTTTTTTCTTTTTCTCCACTGACATCCAAGTTAAGAACTTGGTAAAAAAAGAACTATATGTTACTTGTCAATAGTGAACCACTTTTGTGGCCTCTATATCCTCTGTGAAGACATATTCCATATATGATTTCCCCAGAACTCATTCTGTACTTAATCCATACTTGCATACTCCTACACACATACAGGATCACACGATCTTTGAGGTTGGAAGGGATCTCTGGAGACGATCTAATCTAACCCACTGCTCAAAGCTGGGTCAGCTCTGACGTCAGATCACGTTGCTCAGGGCTTTATCCAGTCAGTCTTGAAACCTCCAAGGAGGACTACACAGCCTCTCTGGGCAACTGCTTGCTGCTTGACTGTCCTTAGGGTGAAAAAGCTTTTCCTTATATCCACTCTGAATCTCTCATTTCAGTTTATGTCCAGTATCTCATCCTCCTACCAACACAATGCTTGGAATAGCCTGGCTCCATCTTCTGAATAATCTCCTCGTAGATACTGGAAGGCCGCTAACAGGTCTCCCCAAAGCCATCTCTTCTGCAGGCTGAACAAGCCCAGGTCCCTCAGCCTCTCCCAGGGCGAGTACTTCAGATCTCTGACCATGTTGGTGGCCTCTGCTGAACTCGCTCCAGTTCATCAATATCTCTCCTCTACTGTGGGGTCCAAAACCAGATGTGATATTCTAGATGATGCCTAATGAGTGCTGAGTAGAGAAGGATAATCCCTCCCCTCGATCTCCTGACTGCTGGGTGCTGTTGGCCTTCTTTTCTGCCAAGGCATGCTGCTGGCTTATATTCAGCTTGCTCTCTACTAGGATCCCCCAAGTCCTCTTCTGTTAAACTGCCCCCAGTCACTCAGTTCCCAGCCTGCACTGTGACAAGGGGTTTTTCCTTCCCAGATGCAGGCTTTTGCACTTACCCTACTGAATTTCATAGGGTTCCTGTCAGCTCATTCCTCCAGTCTATCGGGGTCACTCTGGATGGCAGCCCTGTCCTTGAGTCTATTATCTACTCGTCCCCCCAGTATGGCATCATCTGCAAACTTGACCACAGTGCATTCTGTTGCCTTCTCCAGGTCACTCATAAAGGTGTTAAATGGTAGATATCTGTGGCACTCCACCTGCCACTGGCACCCAGGCAGAGTATGAACCATTAACTGCTACCCTCTGAGCCTAAATAGCCAACCAGGTTTTTGCCCATCTTGTTGCTAACCCACCCAGGCAGTAAGGTCCTCATTTGGACATGAGAATGTTGTGGGAGACTGCGCAGAAATTCCTGCTAAAGCCAAGGTCAATGACACAGACACACTGCTGTCTCACCCACAAAGTTAGTCATTTCATCACAGCAGGCAACCAGGATGGTTGGGCATGATTTACCCTCAATAAATCACCAATTTGCCCAGAAACATATTCCAAAAGTACTCACTCCATGATTTTCCCAGGGACTGAAGGCTGACTGGCTTGTAGTTACCCTTGTTTACATTTAGGCTATATTTGAAAATGGGTACAATATTTGCCTTTCTCCATCCAAAAGAGAACTCACCTGATCTCTGGACCTTTTTAAGATGACAGACAGTAGCTGTTCAAGGATATGTATTGACAGAAGTCATAAGCCTCCAGCCTTCCCCATCAGAGGAGTCTGCACTTGTATCACAACTCTCTGACTTCCCCAATACCATGTAGCCTGCTCATCTCCTCCCGCAGCTCCATAACTTGGCCACAACTTCCCATCCAGCACATACCTCCAGCAGGCATGGCCACCACCTCCGCCCGCTCCAGCCACAGCAAGGCACTGGGCACTGCCTGCAGTCTGGCACATGGAAAGCATCATCCCTCCCAGAGCTCTGCCCAAGCAGAAGCCTCTGCTGTGCCAGGGTAGCTGCTCCAGTTGCAGCTGGGGACCAGGCTCTGAGATACGGTACCACTGTAACTGATGAGCCCCACACTGCCTTCGGCAGGTTTACGGTCCCCTTTTGTGCAAACTGTAGCTTCTAAGAAGTGCACCCTGGTTCCCACACTCTGGCAGTTACACAGCTGTATTCCCAGCACTAGATGAACATGTGCTTGGTCCATCCTAAACAGGTGGTTGACCTTTCCCAGCAGCAACCTGGATCTGACAGTGCCACAAAAAGTCCCCAAAGATCCAGAAACCAAACCATGAACTCAAACACCACCCACGAGCAGCAGTCAGAGCAGGGACCCTGGCACATGCCCAGCTGTGGTCCCCCAGGGCCACTCAGTGAGCAGAGGCCTGGCAGATGCACCAGCACACTCCAAGGGAATGCTCTCCAGCTCCCTGCACTGCCCAGTCCCTTCCCTTGAGGTGCCTCCCGAAGCTTCCCATGTCCTCTGCCCTCCCCTCTGCGGGATCACCATCCCACCCAAATGTCTCCAGCCACCCAAGCTCCTGCATACCGCAACTGCCTCCCAGTGATGGGTGCCCATGCTGATGCTCCTAGTCAACCCACGGGAAGCCATCGGTCATGGACTGGGGGCCAAAATTGTCTTTATGGACAGGTAAAACTCATCGGACCACCCTTCTTTGCAGCAATGAGGAGGAGCTGAAAATGCCTGCTGCTCCTGAGGCTAACATGAGCTGGGTCCTTCCGCAGGGGCTCTCCTACCACTGCACTCCTTCCCTGGGCAGTCCCTACCCATGGAGAAGGAAGGCTGCAATAAACCTTCTCCTTCAGATATGATGTTTCCTTCAACACCCACAAAACACTTTGAAAATTAATCCAGCAAACCAGAGCATTACAGGTGAACTTGTGAGTTGTTTTTCAGCATTCTCCAAAACTGAAAACTTCAGCACAACCAGAAAAGTAAGTACCTTTTTAACCACTGTTATTCTCTGGATGCACATGGATGGGAACCTGAAGCGATTTTCGGCCACGTGCTGCACGAGGAAGAGCTCCTTCACAGCAGCAGCAGACATGGAGGAACTGCAGCTCACACACAACACATCTCAAGCAGCACTTTTTTTAAACTAGCTGACAAGATTCCTCACCTGAGAGATTTTATGAACATTACAGGGTTTCCTTTTCATTTTTCAGCAATATTTCAATTTAGAACCCAAATCAGACTGCAATGTATTGAAGAAAAAGAAAGCAGAGTGCCCGTTCTGTCCTGTTCCCCAGTGTTTATGGATACTCATTTCTTTGCTTTCAGCAGATCAGAATGGGCCTCCAGGTGCAGAACCGGTACCGAAGGTCTGGGACAAGAAATAAGATCACCATGAAATGAAAGGGCATTAAGTAAGGCCAGACATAAACTTCTGGCGGTATACAGTTATGAACAGGTATGAAGCTGGGTGAGAAAAGAAGAAGAGGAAAACTTGCTCTCATGCAAGTCTTCAGGCAGAACATTTAGGTCCATCATTCACGCTAACAGCACATCAGATATGGTGGCTACAGACACACAGTAATACCAGGGTTACAAGTGCTACGGAACGTAATATTTGTACCGCATAATCATGGGTATAAATGTTTTATGAACTCCAGCAGGGCCTAAAGAACATATTGCAGATTGGGTAGAAGAGAAAATGACGCTTAAGGAAGAGGAAAAGTGGGTCTTGAGCACTCAGGTCCTTAATCACACAGCGTGTGGAAAAAAAAATCAAAACAATTCCCGATCATATTCTCGTGACTGATTAACTGGGAGCCAGGGAGGGAGGAAACACAAAGACACACCCCTAGGTATTCCTTACAGCTGGCTTTCTGCTAACTCAGCAGCAGGGGCATTTTAGATATGTAACTGAACCTAACTCTTAAAAGAAGATAATTACATAGAAATGGAGTTTTTACAGAGACCTCCTGCAGACTGCAGGGTATTATTTGGCAGGTTTGTAGCTTATCAGGTGCCCCAGCCCCTTGCCCAGTGCCAACCCAAGGCTTATTCCCAGGCCAAGAGATTTCCCCCCAAAAATATAGCCTATTCTGCTGGCTCTTTAGGTTGCTTTTGTTGACGTTTGCAGCCTCTGCAGGCAGTCGTCTCGTTCCCAGAATGCCGGTCTCTCTATCGTAGTTTACGAACACACATTGCTTACTTCACCAAGGCCATATTTTGCCACTTGGGGATTTAATTCAAACTAGTTGACTTCTCCTAAAATTTAATTTCTCTCTAGTGAAACCTGCCACACTATACTAGACCATTTAAGCTTCATAAAGAAGCTTCTCATAGAAGAAGCTTCTTCATAAAGAAGGCCAATACCACCCTGACTTCATGAGGTGGCGGCACTGCCAGCAAGTCAAGGAAGATGATCCTTCCTGTCCGCTCAGCACTGGCGAGACACATCTGGAGTGCTGGGTCCAGTTCTGGGGTCTCCAGTACAAGCGAGATATGGACCTACTGGAACGGGTTCAGCAAAGGACCACAAAGACAACTGAGGGTCTGGAGTGTCTGTCATACAAGGGGAGACCGAGAGAGCTGGAAAAGAGAAGGCTCAGGGGGGATCTCATTAATGTTTCTAAATACCTGATGGGAGAGTGCAAAGAAGATGGAGCCAGGCTATTCTCTGTGGTATCCAGTGAATGAACAAGAGCCAATTGTCACAAACGTTAATACAGGAAATTCCTTTTAAACATAAGCTTTTTTTTTTTATTGCGAGGCTGATCAAACACAGGTTCCCCACAGAGGTTGTGGAGTCCCCACCCTTGGACATACTCAGACCCTGAGTGAACGTGACCCTGAGCAACCTGCTTTAACTGATCTTCCTTGAGCATGGGAGTTGGACTAGACGATCTCCAGAGGTTCCTTCCAATTCTAACTATTCTGTGACTATGTGTGCACCATGGTGCCTCGTAGGTATGCGTTCCACAATAGTCTGTACTGCGCTAAGATTTTTCTTTTTACTTTTAATGTATACACTTCATTTTTGCTTACAGAATCAGGCTAGAACTATAGCAGGACGGCACAATAAGTTACAAACTGTGTTCATTCAGGAAAACTGTTCCAGAAGCTGAACATGGCTGTACATTCAGATGGTGCAGAAAATTCATGTTTTACTAGTGTTTCTTCAGTGGTCATGTCTCAATACAGCAGGGAGTTAAAAGCACTATCATTTTTAAGACAAAAGGGCTGTGTATTGTTAGCACCCAAATTATGGCAACATCCAAGTTAACTCCACAGTGATGAGTCCTGTTGAACACCCTCTCCTCCGCATGTAGCAGGTGCTCAATAGCATCTCAAGCTAAGCAAGGTCGAAGCGTGCCCAACTAAGCGTGTCTGAAAATGGGTAATAAATCCAGGCTTCTACATGACTGACAAGTAGGTTTTTAGGTCTATCAAAAATACCAGCGTCTTCCTTGCCACTGACACCAACTTCATCCATTGGCAGCAGAAGGTGGAAACAACATATAATTTACAGTTTTCAGTAAATAATGTTGTGACAAATTGTCAAAGGTAGAACCAACTTAGTTTTTGAAAGCTATTTGACAAATAGAAAAGACTAACAACTTCCTTTTAATGAAATCCAAATTTAGCTTTAATAATTAGAATTTTTATAAAAAGGAAATTGTCTTCCAAAGTGAAGACTGGCACTAGTTCCTGTTGTCAAATTTGACAGCATGAAANACCAAATATAGCTTTAATAATTAGAATTTTCATAAAAAGGAAATTGTCTTCCAAAGCGAAGACTGGCACTAGTTCCTGTTGTCAAATTTGACAGCATGAAATCATAGAACAAATGATGGGATTCTGCAGCTGCTAAATACTGTCAAATACACTTTACAAGTTTTATCTTTATAAATTCATTAATACAACGCATTGGTTTTGCAAGGAAATGCCCCTCTTCCCAACGTACAATTTGGACAAAAATGGTTCTAAAAGATTCCTCATCGTTGTTAAGATGGCTTGCTGTTCTCTCAACATTTAAAAGCCCTGGTCTGCACACAACGCTGTACCAGAGCCCTATGGAGCTGGAGAGAGTTTGGAAACAGCTAGAATGGTTTAGAAGCAAGTTCCTACAGCTGTTCTGCATGAGGGACTGTGCAACCGCACGCACCAACAGCCAAGGGACGAGCTAACCCCGATGACTTCGTACTGAACCAGATGAGTGCAACCACAACCTCCTAAGGCAGCCCAGCGGCCGACTGTGACCTTCTGCCGGCAGCAAACAGCTAGTGAGAAGTAATGTTTTAAACTACTCCAGCTACATGAATTGGATTTCATTTTTCTATGTATAAGGGGAAAATTCATGTAACAAATATTGTGTGTGTGGACTCACATCAGTATAAGCCTGATGCAGGTTAAATTGCTGTGGCTGTGTGGCGAGACACCCAAGTTAGCATGTATTTTCAAAAATTCAATGAAAATCCAAGATATTATTAATATCTAAATTAGGCACAAATCCTTTGAGTAATTAAACTGCACACAAATTATATGTAATATTAGAATGGCAAAAAAGTGTTATACGAATTAAAGAAAACAACCTTAAAGTTTCTTTTCATTGTTGTTAAAGAAAGAACTAAAATCATTCTGACACGAAAAATATGAGAAAAGCATATGCTAACAAAGCTTACTGAAATATTGAACTATTTAACTACTTTTTTGGTGCATGTTCCATCTGATTTGTTGAAAACCGTTTACAACTGAATGTTTCAAAAGTCAAAAATGTGATTACATTCAAAGCAGCTATGGTGAACTTGAGTGGTTGTCCTTGCCATTTTTTATAACAACCCATGTCAGTTGGACACAGTAAAGAAACAAGTCCTGCTCCTTGCAGTCATTCTGCTCAAGACTGTCTTAGATAATTCACTTGCCTTGATTAGGACTGCAGACACAACATACTTTTTTTGCAGACCTCATCACAGCGGTTTACTTCAACATCTACTCACTACATTCATTTCTGCCTCCGGACATCATTGTGGATAACATGACTGCTCCTAGTCTCTCTCAATGAAAAAACACCAGTGCTGCTTTAGATCAGTTAACATTGGAAATGACTGCAATCACACAGGTCCTACCAGTGCTCCTCTGCTCCCAAGCTCCAGCAGGATTCTCACAGCAGACATCCCTCCCTCTATCTCACTGGCAAGGCAATCTGGTGTCCTGAAAACACCTTGAACAAGTCATGCTTACAACCTGTAACACTGTGGTCACAGCAACAGAGCGGGTAAAACACTATTTCAACATAGCTTAGACATGGAGAATTCATCTATGACACTAATAGAGAATGCATCATGTTCTTGTGGAGATAAAAAAATAATGGGAAAACATAAAATGTTTTAGAACAAGTATTTAAATTAAAAACTCAAGTTTAATGCTTTAAACAGAATTCGTAAGTGGCAAATAGAAGGAATCTTTCCATAATTACTTAAAATCAAGGAAGGTTTCTTGGTCTCTGCTAGCCAAGAACCTCAGCAGGAACATAGATTCAGTTCCAAAGGAACATGAGTTTTTTATTACTTTATCACTACTAGAAAACTACCTTCTTCTTTAGAAAGCACTTGTATATAGTTATCACTACATTGTATTTATTTTTATCTGGATCAAGATATACGTTACTTTTATAAAATCACCTTTTCCCACGAAAGATGAGCATGTCTATTTTCTGTTTGTGATCATGCTTGCTTTCTGACTTCTGTATATTGAAAGCACGGATTATTTCTTACCACTTAAAGTCATCTCATTTCCTAGAGGTACAATTAATGTTGGGCATACACTATCTATACACTTTTTACTTGTATTTGGTTAAGATGCTGCATCTATTCTTATAATATTCCTAATGCTATTTTATATTAAGACCTATTCATTAAAATTAAATCGCAGCTCTACAGTACTTTTTGGAGCTCCAAAACACTCCATTTACCAGAGAAAACACTTGGGCTCTTACAGAGCACTCCATCATTCAGCTTCATGAAGAGCTTTGTAGGAAATCAGTGCTTTGTCCACACTACATTTACTGGGAACTAGAGCTATAGAGAGAAGAAAAATATTTGCAAGGTCACCCAGGAAGATACTGGAGAGTCTTCTGAATTCCCAGTCACAGACCCCTTAGTAGGAGGCACTGGTTACTTTTAGTATTTATCGATAGTTCATGTTTCACTTCCCTGTAACATCACATCCAACTCTAGACAGTCTTTTCCAGCTCTGTGTCCACAGTCCTCTCTGCAAATGCTAATGTTCCCCTAAGGGTTATTTTTATATTTTCTTTAAGTGTTCATTAACACAGATTTTGGAGCAAGATCTCTTCCTGAGCTATAGCTCCCTGCTCGCACAGGACACGCATCCAGAAACTGCTTCCAGCTTCTTGATCCTGAGAAAGGGGACTTTGCTCTGACATGTAACTGCTGCCAAGCAGCTCCATTTTCCACCAGTGACACAAGGAGTGGGATTAACCTTACCCATCATCACACACCTACAGGGAAAAAAAAATGTTATCTTTATCTAAGCTACTCACTCTAGGCTCCTTTTGTAGTCATTGTAGAGAAATAGGACCTTGGGATGAGATGACTAGCACCCCACAAGTACCCACTCCTCTCCAGTGATTATCAAGGAGAATTTAGGATGACTAACTCCTATGAAGATTTCAGATACCGACATACACTTAAGCTGAATCCCATCGATGGTTTCTAAGTGAGCACATACTAGCACGGGTTTGGATTTGGATCTGCCATAGATAACATATCTGGAGTATCTGCAGCCAGATTCGCTTCTTTTATGGTGTCTGAACAGCCGAAGGAATGTTGTATAGACACCAGAGAGCTTCACCTTTAACATTACATATGGTAACAGTGACCAGCTACTCCTCTCAGCACCACAAGGTTTAAGACAGACAACCAGCCTGAAAAACAAGTCTCCCTCTGACACTTCACATCCAGGATCAAGTTTCAGACAAGTCACTTGGCTTTTACAGCCCTCCATCAGAGTTTGAACCGCCTCTCAATCTGGCTGGGAGTTATGCATCCCTGGATTAAATAACCTCTTACGCATAAAATTTTACATCTTCCCTCCAACACTGTGAGAGGAACCCTGATCAACAAATGGCTCCCAGGCTGACCATCACTACTTCTGCTATGGATTCAGACAGGAGAAAGACTGAGAAAAACAAAAACTCTCCGTTAAGTGGTTATTCACTGGTACTGTAGGTGCTCAATGGTTTCCCCTTTCCATACTGCCTAAAGCGAACCGAATCTGCATTTTTCCAAACTGGCATCTTCTGCCTTGGGGCAGTGAAGACACATACTTGTCATGTGTTCCCGGTCACCAGGCTCAAAGGCTGCCCACCCTGGATGGAGGTGAAGAAGAAGGTGCCCATTAACAGGATCCCCCAGCACAGCAGCCAGGAACTGAAAGCCCACCAGTTAGAAACGCCCAGAGACGGTGTGGAAGCAGCACTGGCACCCCAAGGGAAGGGAGGCCTTTCCCACCTTACAGCAGGGACTGTGAAGGATACGGTCCCGTATGGTCCCATACCCCACTTGGGGAATACATGGCTGTGTAAGGGAGGGCAGGAGAAGTACGACCGTGCTTTCTCCCCCACTTACTTGCTCCAAACCCTCTCAACACACACACTGAGTCCTCTTTGACCTCTGCCGCTCCTCCTGTTCCTGTGAGACAGAGGCACAAGTTGCATTTAGCTTCCACACCCTATTTTTAAAATCAGTACTGCTTTCTGATTTTTTCAGGTCAAGCCAAGCTGCCCACGAGTCTGTTGATGCTCCATATGCTGCTGAAAGCTGGAGAGGAAGAAGGGCAAGTGAACGCTGGCAGAGATCAAGCAGGAGGAGTTGGTATTTCAGTGCCATTGCATGTGGCTGAAGATGGAAGTCATTCCCAGTCAGCTCTTCCCTAGAGGAAAGTCTCTCCTTTTAAAGTTCTTTACACGTAAATCCTTAGTGAATGCACCGCATACAAAATGTAAATGCTGGACACTGGAGGACTATGCCGTGCTTTCCACATACAAAATACACAACTCCATTCAGTGAAAATGATACATATGTAGCACGCCAGAGTCCACCTCCATTTTATTCTTCATGTGGCTGTGGCGTGAGGGAGGGGATGTATGGATTACTAACATTGTGAACTGAAGTCACTGCTGCTGTCACTAGCTGGTTAGATCTGAAAAGGAAAAGGCTGTTTTTTCAGTTGGCTGCAGTTGAAATCTCATGAGAACAGCTGCTGTCATTTGAGTTCAAGCCAAGATGGCAACATTCGAGAAAAACAACTGATCTTGTGAATTTCCCACCACTTGGAATTGAAATGAAGAGATGCCAGCATCAGACATTTTGTAAGTATAGAGTCCCGATTCAAGCAGGAAACTGAACCTACTGAAGCACCTATCCAGTCATCACCTGTGCCATCCGCTCATCTATGCCTCATCTCCAGGGTCTTTAAAGGTCCAGGTTCTCCAGAAAGCTCCATGGTTCAAAATGGTGGTCAATAACCAAGTTCAGGATCTCCAGAAAGCTCCGTGATTCAAAAAGGAATGATCATGAGGAATCTTCCACTTCAAAAGGAAAACCTCACTTGGCAGGAGCTAGCTTTGTCATAGATCAGCTGAAATAAGGATTTTAAACTCACAAGATATACACATCATCACTGCCTTCTGCTTCAAGTACACATCCTCAGGTCTACCTTTTCTAACAGCAGCAGAGGGAAATACATTTAAAATGAACTCTAGTAAAATAAATGACTATCCTACGTACCCAGCTTTCCAAGGCTGACAATGAAGCGCACAAGACAGATGTTAATCGTGCTACTTAATGCATGACTGGGTGGATGCTGCAGTAATGTGGGTGGTTTAAAACTCAATATAATATCAACCTACAGCTGCAGAAGTAACTGAACTCTGCCACTGCTTTAACAGCAGATTTGTTTTTTGTGTGGACTTACTCATATAACAGAAAGATCCTTTTAAAATTACCTCATACCGAAAAAGTATTAACCTAGCATTCAAAGCGCTACTGAAGAATTGTAAGACAAGTTTTAAGAGCTAGTACTTGGTAATGCTAAAAAACAAAGATTGTATTTGATGCACCTGAAGAACTCTATACTGGCTTGAATGTATTCTTCTATTTTTGCTCTTCGTGAACTCTTACCAAAACATCAAAACTCTCTTTTAAAACCTTTTTATTATTGAAAATTATTCACACTGAAAGATCTGCAAGTAATTTTCACTTCAAACAAAGCTTTCAAAATACTAATTATCTTAAATTTGAGTTATGTGGATGATTAGGATGCATGATAGACTTCTGCTCCTTCACTGAATGAATGTGAATCTGTAAGGCAGGGCTGCAGTGTGAACGACTGTGATAAATTCACTTTAAATGCTTGTATCAAATATTTGTAGCTATTTCTTTAAATAAGTGGTCTGCCCAAAGAATCCTGTAAGTAAAGGTGCATGGAAAGCAAAAATAAACCATTTATAAATACAGTGAAAATTTAATTTGGTTTTAAATGACAATGAAAACATGTTGAAGATGTTTCTTTCTTTTTTTAGTTCTCGGGGCACTCAGCAGATGTTCAGTGAAGAAATGCATTTGAAATAGGAAAGAATATAACACTTTTTCAGTATTCCGAGTGGAAAACTGCAGAAGGGTTATGAGCTACATAGATATTCCTTCTGTAAATGCTATCCTACATTCTGCACCTACAGATGCTAACACTGACTTTAAAGGAGTATTTACCTTAAAAGTTAAAAGCAGTCATAAGATTCTGCATTTGGAATACAGACATCATTCTGTGGGCACTACTGTGCCCACATCAAAATTTAAGTGATTTAAATGATGACTTCAAATTCTTTCTCGGCTATAATTTTTTGCACTTGCAAAAAATGCCAGAAAACAACCATTTGTCCATAGCCAGTCAGGAAATTCCATTTTACATCCTATGAACTAGATGGCAATAGCAGAGTATAACTAAATTTTAAATTTCAAATTATATTATACCATAAGAACTTACTTCAGAACTGTCCAACTGTGTCTGAAACCTAATAATTTCAGACACAGTAGTAGGTAAAATCTTATTTCCTTTCATTAGAGTTAAGTCATTAATATTTCTGTGCTAACTGCAGTACGTCAAAACTGAGCACATTAATCTGATCAGTCTCCTGACATGCTTTTAACTTTTCAATTGCTTTCTTAAAAAAACGGCTAATGTAGATTGCATCATAATAGTCTATGTGCATTTTGGTTTTATTGTTTATATCACTGAATTCAAAATAACAAGAGGATATCTAGGTTTAAAGTATTAATATAAGAAAGTATTTTCAAAACTGGTAGCAATTAATGAGATTAATTAGGCATGAAGAATCACACTGNGTTTTCAATTGCTTTCTTAAAAAAACGGCTAATGTAGATTGCATTATAATAGTCTATGTGTATTTTGGTTTTATTGTTTATATCACTGAATTCAAAATAACAAAAGGATATCTAGGTTTAAAGTATTAATATAAGAAAGTATTTTTAAAATTGGTAGCAATTAATGAGATTAATTAGGCATGAAGAATCACACTGAAACATTTTCTTAAAGGGGACTATTTTTAGTAAAAAGTTATGATATTAGACACTATGATTGGTTTGGTGGGTTTTTTGCATTTGTTGTCCAAATGTCAAGTGACTTTCTATCATGTAATTTTACACACAGTTCTGCAGTGAGCACTTTCGTGAGTAACAGTCTCTGTTTCAGATAAAGCATCCTCGAATAAGAGCTGAAATGTAAGAGTACAAAATTTGAGGGAGGCTCTGACTTCAATTTGTGTGATCCAAGTTCCAGTGAAATCAGCTGGAGCTTTTGGTAGACATGGCAAGCAGGACAGATCATGCAACAGGGACCTGAGGTTTAAATACTCTTTTTCTCAATTTAACACAATTGCAACTGTGGAGAAAGGGGGAGAAAAATCTACAGAAAATGGTATCAGTTTGTTTTTTCTAGACTGATTAGAAATATGTAAGTAATTTACAAGGTTCGATTCAGTGGCCTGTATCATAACCCATCAATACTAACTGCATTGGTAATAAGTAACATTCACAATCTTTTCATTTAACTCAATGTTCTGTAGAAATAGATTCTTCAAATGAATACGTGAAAGTGCTTTAAAAATATTATTCAGAAATAATTTTGAATTCAATATTATTCATTACCACGTAAACTAAGCTCATACTCCCCTCTTTCTCCTGAGGGTACTGACACACTCCTCTCCTGAGTGGGCTTAAACTCATAGCCATTAGCCTCTCATCTTACAAAGTCTCTGCAGAATCATGATTTCGTAAGTTTTATGAAATATGCAGCCAGCAAAAGATATGTCAATCCAATTATATATTTTATTGTTGCTAACAAATTCAACAAGTTTACTATTTTAGGGGTTTTGTTTTCTTTTTCAATTGGACTGAAATAAGGTGAGGGCAAAGCAAGGAGGTTCACTGAAGAATTAAGTTACTAAAATTTAACAAATTTTTAACATTATTTATTTGTAAATAACCTGGTGGCCACAGGGTTTTCTATTCATTATTTAAGAAGCCAAAAGCATGTTGCCTCTGCACTACACATGAAAACAAAGGATGACATTTCATTGCAGTCGTTGGCTTTTAACACTTGCCAAGCACAGGCTGGTGCACAGAAATGGGCCCTTATCAAGAGGTTCAATGGCTGTTACCAGTAGGAAATCCAAAGCTCTGTTTCAGACAGTTTGTTCAAGGCTTTGGACCTGCACCCAGAGCAACATCACCACCATGAAGCTCACCAGAAGCTCTTTGCCTTTGCTTCTTGCAAAGCAAGGAAGGCCTCAGGTACAGCACCATCCTTCGTTCAGGACACCGAAATAAAGAAGAGAGGACCGAAAAGTGAACAGGGAAGCAGCGGGACTTCAATGTAATTGAGCTGATTCTTTAATATTCACTCCCAGAAGTCACCTCACAACTCCAGAGTTTGAAAATGCAGTATTGCTGACAGCAGCCAGGACCAGCATGCACGACAAGCTGAGATGCCAGACTACACGCGGTCCAGGTTGGCTTGCAGGGCTTACGGGACTTAATGGATGGGGTATGCTTTCATAAATACAAAAGCAAAACAGAAAGGAAAACTGTTTTTTCCCTTCTTACTTGATTATGAAAAAAAAAAGCCCTAATAATATTTGTAATGCACAAAGGTAAATGAAATAGGAGCTTCCCAACCACTTAAAAAGAACTCCCCAGCTATACTTCAGACTCAGTAAGTGCATACTAATTAGCAGATAAAATAACAGCAAATTATATATTTCAGTGTTAGTAAATATTTGGATTTTATTGTCGTTTGAATCACAGGTCAAAATGATTATCTATTTAATCCTATTTCCCAGCAATGAAGCAAAATGGATAGGCTTATTTATAAAATTTTCTTTTAATGTAACTAAGGAACTGGGGTACCCAATTATAGTCTTTTAAAAAGGAACAGGTTTTCAAACAGTGCCAACCTTGAAAATACTCTAAGGTGTTTCATCTAACAACTGTCATATTTCAATGGCGGTTTTTAAAATCAAGGCCACCGTGCTTAATAGGCACAATTTTTTCAATATTGATCAACAACTATGACATTCTGGTCTGGAAAGTGCCAAAGGAATGCGAGGAAACAGTAAAACCAATTATCTTGAACAGATATTGCAAGTACGCGGTGAAGTGAACCAAATGAAAATTAAACCTACCATGCTAAAAACAGAGGCATGTTTCAACTGAGAATAAATACAATAGCATCATATTTAAAATAGCTAATGGTAAACAGCAAAATCAGGTAACGTACAATGTTACCGTGCTATTGAACTGCATTTACAGTAGGTAAATGACAGTTACACTTAAAAAGATGAGCAAACTATGATTCATCCTAACTTATGTCCTGCTTTAACTTATTTTAAATTCTAAACCAGTGTTTTTCAACTTGCTGATTAATGACATGCTAGTATGGCACAGGAGTTTCAAACACTTAGCTGATAAAGAGATGCACAGTTAGGTTAGGACATTACAAAACTTTTTAACACTATGCGCCTTCTAATTTTAAGTAAACAAACATTTTGTCCTTACACCTAACTCCCACTTACCAGATTTTCTATACTGAGAAGGGTGCTATTGGCTGCACAGAATTCAACAAAAAAACAGCATCTAAAAAACAGTCGCAGTTGGCAGAGACTGGCATATTCTCAAGTACAGGTTTGCAAAATGACTACGGGAACTTCCTGGCTAGTGAATTTGCATGACTACGGGACCATCCTCCTTGCTGACTCTGCACTTTCAAAAGCGTTCAGATTTT
>RSEF01000003.1:91357771-91368142 GCA_003993805.1 Himantopus leucocephalus | reverse complement strand
AGTTTTCTTCTTTTTGCTTGACAAATGCTGAGCCATTTCCTTTCTCCTTTCTATCTTTAATCAACCTGATATCCAAATTCACTATGTACATTAGGTTGGGTACCTCCTTTCTTTGTAAGAGAGAGTGAGACAAAGCACATCAGTCCCTACAATGCTTCAATGCCCAGTTTATAAAGGTGTGTTAATTAATTCTTAAACAAGTGCAAGAGGAAAGCATATTACATTTTTGGAATAGAGTATCAGAAAAACTGAACAAAGTGACATGGAAACAACCACATGGCAAAGTCTGTTTCCTAAAAATGAAGTTGAATGATGAAAGGAGTAATTCAGTGATGAAGTTCTGTTCTCAAAACGCTCGTGGGCACTTAGGAGGCAGTGATACTTTAAGTGCTCAAGTCCCTTTAAGACAGTAACATCATTAAGACTTCAATGTAACTGTAATGTAGTATTTAATGCTAAGTTGATGCTTTCTCAGCTTTGCAATCTTTCAGGTAGTTTTGTACGAAAATTCATGCAGAATGAGTCAAAATCACCAGGACAGAGAAAGGCGTTTCTGGGTTTGTCTGACTCTCCTCATCCCGTTCCGAACAGCAGCGTTAAAAAAATGCATTAACCAAGGTTGCCAAGAATATTTTGTGCTCTTCTCTACTTGCACATCACTAGAAAATACACCGCTGACTGAATTTTTTAACCTTTCGGCAATATATTATGAAGTGCTAGCTGGCAGGTAGTTCAGTACTTTTTTCACTGCAAGGCCCTGTAATGTAATCACAGTTGTAAAAGGAACTTGTGAGTGAAGCAACTTGATCATTCCTCGCAGTGCTGCGGTGCCAAGTGGTTACAGGAGAGCGAGGGAGAGGCAACGCCAGGACCCCAGAGGTTTATTCTACCCAGAAACAGCACGAGATACTGAAACAAAGGTGAAGCTGCTTTAGGTGCTGGCTGCTTGCTAAGGATTCTATCGTAGCCGATGTTTAATTTTGCTTAAACCAGAGGTAAGCCTGGATTTTCTGCGTGTTACTGCGATGAGCTTATGTATTAGTGTAATTTAGCAGTGTGTGTTAGTCTGGGGTTATAACTTTGCAATGTTACAGTCACTAAGGAAAAACCTGTGTCAGTGTGGTACTCCCTTGGTCTGATACACTGGAAATGATCTCTAAAGGCAGGTTAGTAACATTTTTGAAGGGGAACGTAATACCCACCTGGGTGGTGCTGGTAGTGGTGAAATAAAACTTGGAAGGGCTTGGAAGTTGCAGTCTGAACAAATCAAGCTACAGAAAAGGTACAAAATATTCAGATCAATTAACAGGGTGCTAATTGTTGTGAGAAAAAGGAGAGGACTGTTTCTGAGGCTGTAATGTCTGATTAGCACGCTGTGCCATTAAACTAGGGCTGAGTTGTTATTCAGAAACTTTTCAACTGTACAAAAAGGCATGTAACATCTTTTTCCTAGAGGATGCTTTGGCACCAGAGGTTTTGATAGTGTTTTACTTTACAGTCTTTGTGGAAATTATTAAAATAATTAGACTTTGGGTTGCCATTATGTACATCATAGTTCTCAGGAAATTTTTTGAAGGCGCATAGCAATAGTAAGGTTTTTTTATTAATGATGTCTTATAAATTGTCTTATTGTTGATATCATCTTGTAAAACATTTTCTTTTAGTAATCATACTGTCATTATATGCTTTTAATAATAAATACTGAAGTATTCGTAATTGTGAAGACTCTTACTTAAAAAACAGTCTCCAATTTACTAAAATTGTAATTGCTGCCTATAACCAAAAAAGATTTCATGCAGTTACGTAAATATGTTTAAATTCTTAAAGAAATAAAATGCTGGCTTAGTTTATCTGAAGAATCTCTTCCACTTTCTCCTGCATTACGATTTTGTTTTCCCCTCCTGTATTAACTGTCAGCTGTGTCCCAGCACCCTTTCAGTGGACAAACGTTGTCTCTGTACCATATGCCACTTCACTTCTAAGGGTTGGCCGGTAATAAACAACATTGTAATATAACACTGCGTTTTGCTGTAAAAACGTTACATTTGAAGTGCAAGCAGCTCTTCTGAGCTTCTTACTTCATTCCATCTCGCTTTCTCCTCCAGTCTAACAAAGCCAAGTGTATACGAGAAAATGAGTGCTTGAAATTTTGTAAACTGTTTATATAGTAAATAATTTGTTGGAAACGTGACTTCGTTGTGTTACTAATTGTATTTCACTGAAATAGGCTTTAAAAGTTGAAGAATTAGGCATGTATACCTATTATCAGTTTCATTGGCATATTCTGGTTTTATATAGCTCTTTGCATATATGTGAACAAGGTAATTAAGATGCTGTTATTTCTGTCTGTTTATAAAGACTGTTTAGTGCAATCCCAGCAGTAAAAACTCTTTACCATATATCATCACTGATTGCCTCATTTTGGCTGACAGACAGTGGCTCATTTCACTTCATTGCAAGTATGTAGACAAAACTATTAATGTAAAAATCTTTGGACAAAAAATACTAGTAATTTCAGAAGCCATAACAGAACTTCTTCTGACCAGATACCCTTGTTTTTCCTTAGGATACACGTGTCCTGGTTAGACACAGGATTTCTTCCCTCACATGGGAAAATCATATGTATCAGGATGATCATACAAAAACACATGCTTGTTTTTACGTTTTTGGGGTTTGGCTTGGGGTTTTTTTTTCAGTAAATATGCCTAAGACCATCTTTTCTTACGGAGGTAAGATTTGTAAAAGCAGTTGCTCAAAGTTTTGAGGCCATTGTCAGGTAGTGAATAATGGCCTGATTTTCACATTCTTGTTTACTTTTGTTTTGAGCATGGACCTTAAGCAGTTCTTGTCATTTGTTCGCAAAGTACTACTTCAGCTTCGTACAAGTCAGTAAGAGCTATTGGATAAGTAAAGTTACTTTCCTTTGACATCTAATGCAAACTGTTAAGAGTTTGCAAGTTTGCTTTTCAGCGAATAACAGTCAAAAGTTGAGATTCTGCAGTGCACTGGTGAAAATGCCATCAAAGCATTAATACAACTGTTAACAGCGTTTCAGTGAAGTCTCCTTTTGTTAGGACTGGTGCTTTTTCTTCCTTTGTCTCTGAATATGTAAGAAAAAAAAGTACTGTGTGTATTAATGGACTAACTGCACTGTTTTGTATTATCTGAAAATATTTACTGGGAATGAAATTGGTTTGCCAGCTGAATGTGTGAATTAATAAATATAGTTATGAGCTACACTTTTTCCCAACCTCCTGCAAAAAAATTACATCTTGATAAATTACCCCAACTGAAAAGGTGAATATTCTTTCTAGAAGGTTTTTTATTTATAAAAGTATAAATGCTGTTTGTGGATTTGTTTTAATAAATAGAAATGGGGAAAATACATGATATTTTATATTTGGATTTTAAACCTCGGGATCTAACACCACAGAATATAAACAGCTTTCTCCTTTATTTGAATATATTGTGTGATAGTTGGAGGAAACATTTAAAAGACCATTACTTCAATATTTCAGATGTCTTTTTATAAACAGCATTGTATATTCAGGAGAGTAAAGCAGAATACACATAATGGAAAATACAGTGGAGTATTGCAGAATATGAAGTCTAGGAAACATTTGTATTTAAATGTCATATTTTTTACTATTTATCTTCTGTCCATGTCCATAGTCACTATGCACTTTCAGTCTTTGAGACAAATAGACTGCTGAGTTCATCTGAGAGATGTACACATGTAAAAGAACAAATGCTGTTTGAATTATTTCTTCTTGTCTTTCTCTGCTTTAGGACTATAAGCCAAGGGGCACTTTGTCAAATATATGTAAATAGGTTTTGTTGTTGTTTAACAGTGCTACATGCAGAGTGAGTGGGATGCTGCAGAACCTGTAACTCAGCAGGTCTCCAAGCAGCCAAATTTGAGCTTGTAAAATCAGTAACATATTCAGAAAGGACCAGAAGGAAATGTGCCCCTTGGCTTTTCTATTTATAGTTCTTCAAATTGAGGATGACCCTTACTGTTCCAGCTGGCATCATCTTGTTGCTGCCTCACAGAGTCAGTGTGCAAACACCAACAATATGGTCGCAGTCCTGCCAGGTTTCAGTCAGAGCTGGCTTGGAGCTGTAGTCCTTTTTGGCTTTCTTTGGATGCTTGAGCATGCTTGATACCATGAATAACTTGCCCTTGAGTCATGCAATGACATTGAGTATTAGTACCCTTCCTATTATCCCTTTCATTAGTGGATTTAGCAGTGGTGTATGCTCTGTTCTCTGGAGTGTTCTTCTGAACCAGTTTTGCGTACCGCATACCCAGGTGCTGCACGTGTGTAAATTTGCTTCTTTTTGTGGTGCTAACCAACTGGTGGCAATGCTTGCTCAAGGCACCTCTCTCTGTAGGCGGTACACAGAAGACCATGTCAGGATTGTCTTCTTCTGCCCTACAGAGGCCTTTAATGCTGTCCTATTGACTGCATCGCCAAGCTTGTGTCCTTGCATATTCTTGTACGTCCCCTAGCCTTGTCCTGTGGCACGTAATGCACACCTTGGCATCACAGGATAAAAGCTTTACTCCAGCAGGCTGTGGCGAACCCCCTCCTGTTATTTCAGACTTACTATACTGAAACAAAAGCAAAAGGTACTAATTGCCTCCAGGGACCACATGGAGCCCAGAGGAAAAGCCAGGCCAGTGGTGATGCCATGTGCGGTAGTGCCTTTGCTAAGGGCAGTCATGGATACAAGCCATTTTGGGCCATTTGTCCTGGCATTGTCCTCTCTGAATTGGATGCCTTTTGCAACACAAAGGTAGCCTTGAGGTACCTCTAGTAGGCGCCTTAATTCAATAGTTACTATCACTGACCCTTTCTCACTAATACAATTCTGTTGTCAGCAGTGTTTTGCTCGTGGCTGCTATACTTGGAGGTGATTAGGAAGTACAGAAATTGGGGGCACATCAATTGCATTGATATTTTGTGCAAATATAAGTGCATACACTAACAAGCTTGCTTTTTGCTCTTCGTCGTTACTTAGATCCGGATGTCCGTTAATTTACGTTTGTCTGAGCAAACCAAAAGCAGGGACCAGTTTCTTGTCAGACCAAAAAAGAATCACTATAGGCTATATTTATCAGAGGTAGACTGAAATAGCACACTGCACACACTCATTGGTGTGTGGCAGCAGGGGTGCTACAACAAGGTTGTTGATGAATCGCAGAATGCTTACAAGCTGTGTATCTTTTGTAGCTACAGAGGGCTGCTTTATGATCCTTTTGCTTCAGTTATCAAATCTGCAAAAACGTTCATCACAATTGCTCTGTAATAGTTTTACGCTAGCTCGTACCTGTTAAACTATGTGTTCGGATGCAATTAATGCACANATCAGTTATTAAATCTGCAAAAACATTCATCACAATTGCTCTGTAATAGTTTTACGCTGGCTCGTACCTGTTAAACTATGTGTTCGGATGCAATTAATGCACATCAATCTGCATTTCTGCACGCAGAAAGCCTTGCACAGTTGATACAGCAGACAGAAGCATACAGACCATTTTGGAGTACATTTTGCCCCTAAATGGTATTCAGTATAGAGACAGTTTATCTTCAGTCTCCACGATGAATATAGTGTAATTTACACAGTACAGGCAAATAAATGTAACGTATTATAAAATTTAATTGTACAGATCAAACTAAGAAAAAATCACGACCAAGCATTCTCCAATAGATATCCAGACAAGAGTAGAAAATCATCTCAATATATCATAGCATAGATATTGAACATAAATATTTTATGAACTTGCACTGTTCATATAAAGACAGCGTTCCAAAGATGTATGCAGAACTGTATATTAAAAGTAACACAAGATGAAAACAAAAGTTTAAAAAATAAATATTATCAAGAGCAGGAGAAACTCTGGTAGTTGTTCAGATCCTGTATTTCATTGTGCAGTCAGGGCAGGACTGGAAGTTGTACCAGAATTACTTCATGTTACCTGGACGTCTCTAGAAATAACAGCAGTTCCCATCTCAGCTGTATGCTAACCACCTCCCTCCTTTGCAGAATGGGGTTTTGCTGAGAAGTTTACAGGAGCACATCAACACGATAAACTGTTCTCATTACTTTTTGTGCTACAAATGGATGAAAAAAATATGATATGCATAACTGACCAAGGTTAAAACTTCCAAAACCTGGGCAACCTGTGTTTCGGTTCTTACTCATGGGCAAAAGCAATTCCCTTTTTGCCATAAAACTCCTGATGTATTTTACCATTCTGTCTTGGGTTACTTTTATATTGTATTTCTGATTGTACTGCAGAATATTAAGACTGAGGCCATAAAATGAAATATGCAGGACTCTAGTTTTCCTAGGAAACATTGTGGATATTAGTAGCAGTTACAAGAGGAGGCAAAAGATTGTTTTTTTAATCTCCAACCAGAAAAAAAATCTTGACTATGAAAAAAAGAAGTGGAATCCAGCACAGTAAAAAGCAACTTGAAAAGTATTTGGAAAAAGACAATCCAGTATTTGCAGCACAGTGAGACAAGGTTGTGGACTTGCTTGTGGCCATGCACAAGGATTCCTACTTCACGGTTTGTGCATTTAAAATCTGTGGAACAAAAAAGTATGTTCAAGCACCAACATGGATGTTATCCATGACAATATAAAATTACTCTTTAATAAAAAAACCACTTGCTATTTTCAATCTCTACTGTGGCTCAATGCAAAAAAATACCCATTTCTGTAATTTAGTCAGCGGATATTTTTTACAGTGATTATTTCTATGAATGTGATCTGCATTATGCTTTCCCAGCAGCCTGGCTCTAATTCCTAAGTTTCAACATTCACCGTGTTGTCCAGGCGGTCCAGACCACCATCTCTTTCCCAATTTGCACCAAGGTCATGATGATCTTGTAGCTACATTTTGTGTCTCATCACTCCCACTTCCTGAGCCATGAATACTCACAGGCAACCCTATTCAGCTGCCTACATTGCAGACTCGGAATACATAGTCGGACCGTATTATGTCCTTCCAGCCATGCTGCCTTATCTGGATGGCTCCAGAAAGAAGGCAGGGGGTACACCACATCATCTCACCCGCTTTGTGGGAGCAGATGTAAACTGAGGCACTTTCAGACAGGTCCCAGCAAGAGAGGGAGGCACGAAACAACCCGGGTGGCAAATGCACAGCTACAGATAATGTAAGAATCCTGCTTTGCGTAGGGCTCTGCATGCGGGCTGTACTCCCTAGGCTGCCTTTTGGTTCATTTTTGATGCTCAGCTTACCTTTCAGCGTTGATATGCCAGACACACCATCTATTTTTAAAGATAAAGCGCAGGTCCAAAATGTCGCATTTGTTTTCTACATGCGGAATCTATGAAGTTCCAGCAAATAACTTCCACGGCCACCTGCCGTGTCTAAGAGTGGAGCCTGGTCTGCCTGGTGTACCTTGTCTGGCCTACTCTGCCTTACACTTAGCAGCACTGAATAAGGCAGTTTCAGCTGACCAAGGACCAGGAATTTGGATGAGTTGCAGTGGCCCACAGCAAAACCTCAGAGCTGTTGGCCTCAGAAGGGAGTAAAGGATCTGTGGAAGTACCTGATTTCTTCCACTCAGAGGTCTCCCTGCTACTGGGTGGCCACAGATAAACAACCCCCGGTCCAGAAGGCTTAAGAGGAAAACCACAGCCCCTTTTGCTGTGGTATTGTCTCTTCTTAGGCCAGTAAACGAATTACTTCTTTTTCGCTTTGGGCATGTTTGCTGTCTCTCTGCTAACTCCAAAAAGGTTACTGTGACAACTCAGCAGGAGCAAGAGCTGCTCTCTCCTGTGTGATTTCTCCCTGCCCTCCACCAGCTCTGCAGATGCGAAGAGCAAGGACCAGCTTGGATTTCTCCACAGCATGTTTAATCACCCCGAGCCACGGGCAGGCCATGGGGGGGCTACCAAAGCCATAACTTTTAGGTGGAGAGAGATCAAGGTCTGTCACCTTCAAACANTCTGTTCACCTTCAAACATCAATGACGTCCACGTGAAACAGGAAAGTGCAAATTTTTTCAGAGCAATTCAGTCTCCACAGCGCGTGGAGGTGGAAGAAACGTTCGCTTTTTCAGATGCTCCCCTGAGCAGACTGTGAAAAGGAAGCAGAGACTTTGCAAACAGTAAATGAAGGGGCACTGAAATGAAGGGGCAAATGCTGGAGAATTTTTTGCGTGCACTTATGTGAAACTTTGTGAAATCTACTACTTCCTGAGAGAAAGTAATGTCACCCATTGAATGACAGGCTGAACTAAATGAAGATGAACAGGACACTGAGTTTGAAGTCAACATGCACTATTACATCACATAGAGAATTTGGTGGAAGTATTTCAATGAAAGGTCTTTGAAAGCGAATATCATCATTTAGAAGCATAATTTCTGCCATGCGACAGCAGAATTCATTGTAGATCGGCCGTTGCACCTGTTGCTCAGAATCACCCCTGTAAAGGACTGGAAGCTCTTCTTGCTCAAGGGTAACACAAAACCTTCCAGGTGGAATTCAAATTGCATTGTAAAGAATGTATGATGGAAGCTTTTTCAAATGGATCAAATCTGTAAACAATTTTGCAGGATTTACATTGCTTTCTAATATTCAGTTGCAAGCATAGACTCTGTGAAGTCCATCATCTTCCGCACAGATTCTCCAAATAGTTCATTCTACTTAGGAAGTGCTGAAATCAGAAGTTATGTAAAGTTCATTGTTTATTTTGAAGAATTTCTGTGGTGAAATAAGATTTTGCTGGGTCAAAACACATTATTATATTTTTCGATACAAAGTATTTTAGTACTTAACAATTTTCTGTTAAATGCATGAAGGGGGTTTTTCCCTCTTTTTTCTGTGAGTGTTGTAACTTCTTTTGTAGTCACCCAACCTAACTAACAGGTTGGCTAGAGGCACCTTACTGAGTGTATGGTCAGCAGACACTATCGCAGTCATCCTTTCTACATTCCAACTGTATATGGGTTATTAATAAGGCACCTAATTTCTAACATTTTGCCCTAACAAGGATCTTCAGGCTGCAGCCCCTTTAAAGAGAAGCCACCACCACTTTGCAACTGAAGAAGAGAGACTCCTTCTTCGATCGGGATAGTCTTTCTGTGTTATTAAATAGTAATGCTCAAGTCGGATCGCTGTTATTGGGGGAAAACTGTAAAGAAAGGCTTTGCTGTAAGTTGTCATTCTAAATATTGCTTCTTTTTCTCTGATTTCAGAGGGTGGCAACAAGAAGCTAAAGAGCACGATACAGAGAAGCACAGAGACAGGAATGGCAGCAGAGATGAGAAGTCGTATGGTTCGACAGCCAAGTCGGGAATCCACTGATGGCAGCATAAACAGTTACAGCTCCGAGGGCAAGTAAGTGGCATTAAAAATATCACTAATTTAGGAGAAGTTTCTTGTCTTTGTAAGAAAACGTGGGATGTGAACAGAGTTCCCAGGTCTGGCTGACCGGGATAGCTCTGTGTACAGATTCTTCCTCTTGAAACGTTTGCAAAACTGAACTATTTTGGGCACATAACACAAATTTCTTGAAAACTGAAATTGAGAGAGGAATTCTTGGGGATTCACATTTTCCCTGTCGTCCAGTGAGGCATTTTGTTCAACAAAAGACAACTGAATTCAAAGTGCTGTATTGAAAACAAAACATTGGGGTACTTTTTCTTTGAGTTATGTTCGGATTAACACAGAGTTAAACTTCAGATGTTGTATGTAAATCCCTCCGATATGAAACTCTGTTCAGTAACACTATATACAAAGAAAGTTTAGCTTGGAGTGGGTCCAAGTCTCTCATTGAGAATCGTAAACCCAGAGTCCAGCTGCCCCATCAGCTGAAATCAGGCAGACAACTGTGGGGAACGGGGCAGCTGGTTTCATTCACTGCTGAGTGACTCAGTATGTAGGAAAGGAGAACAAAGGCACATCTGACACAAAAGTGTGCACGAATACTCCAGCCTCTTCACAGCTCTCAGTGGGACTCTGCCACGTGTGCCAAGGCACAGTGGTCACTAGGGAATTCTTAGAAGATGCCTCCCCAGAAAAGGGGAAACCGGGTGTAGGCAAATCCACCCTGTAGACCTGGGGAAAAAAGGAGAGATTGGGACTTCTTTGGCTTCATCTTTTTAANAGATTGGGACTTCTTTGGCTTCATCTTTTTAAATACTTACTGTGTTACCACAATTGCTACTGCACACTGTATACGGCACAAAGAGGCAGGGCAGCCATAGTGGTGGTGAGGAGCTGTGTAAAGGTGCAGTTTCTCCATCATCAGATGATCTTGCACCCACATTTTTTTACAATGAGTGTGGTGAGACACTAGAACAGGTTGCCCAGAGAAGTTGTGGATG
>RSEF01000003.1:91340935-91356771 GCA_003993805.1 Himantopus leucocephalus | reverse complement strand
GGTCCCTTCCAACCCTGACCATTCTGTGATTCTGTGAAGATCATATTCTTTAATGGTATTTTCCATAAGAAGAGCAGGATGGCTATAGGGTAATTTTATATCTACTAAGGCAAGCACAATTTAATTTGGAAATGTACAAATTAAAAGCCTCAACCTATAAGAAGTCAATTACTCAACTGACCCAACTGAAATTCCCAAGAAAGAAAACAGTTAAAGAGACTCTGAATGCACTTAAGGAAGCTGTCAGAGGTCAGACAGTTAGTTGAGAAACTGAGATCAGATTTATGACTAAAATACAGTCACTTGGATAGAATAGAATAGAATAGAATAGAATAGAATAGAATAGAATAGAATAGAATAGTTCAGTTGGAAGAGACCTAGAACAATCATCGAATCCAACTGCCTGACCACTTTAGGGCTGACTAAAAGTTAAAGCATGTTATCAAGGGCATTGTCCAAATGTCTCTTAAACACTGACATGCTTGGGGCATCGGCCACCTTTCTAGGAAGCCTGTTCCAGTGTTTGACCACCCTCTCCATAAAGAAATGTTTCCTAATGTCCGGTTTAAAGCTCCCCTGATGCTGCTTTCAACCATTCCCACGTGTCCTATCACTGGATCCCAGGGAGAAGAAATCAGCACCTCCTTCTTCACTTCTCCTCCTCAGGAAGCTGTAGAGAGCAATGAGGTCACCCCCTCAGCGTCCTTTTCTCAAAACTAGACAAACCCAGGGTCCTTACCTGCTCCTCACAGGACATTCCTTCCAGCCCTTTCACCAGCTTTTTTACCTTCCTCTGCCCTCATCCTTTTGTTCTGATTAATCATACCAACAAAAATAATGTGAAGACAGATAGAGGACAGAACATCATCTCTGGAGTAGACATCTGAGACCGTTCAGTCTAGAGAAGAGAAGGCTCAAGGGGCATCTTATTCATATATCTAAATACCTGAAGAGAGGGTGCAAAGAAGATGGTGCCCAGTGACAGGATCAGAGGCAATGGGCACAAACCGAAACAAAGGGGGTTCCCTCTGAACATTAGATAACTATTGTTATCTCTTTGAGTATCAGTAACAGAACTTACCCCATACCTCCACCTGACAACACCAGTGCCAGGCAATCATTCATCATGGCAATCTTCTCTAAATCATTATGATTATTTAATTTTAAGAAGCAATATGTGCCATATGACCTTATAAATTTGATTAATCTTTACTTATATCCTATTCTAGTTTATTACAATCATTACCTAGACGAAAAATACATCTTTCTAACAGAATTCTGAAAACCCCACAAAAATAAAAAAGATCCAATTTTGTAATGTTTCAATTTTCATTTTATCTTTAATTTATTTTGTTTTCAGGAAAATATTAGAGAAAATATCTAAGCATAACAGAGTTAACATTTATATGGTCTTTATATTTTCTGGTAGCTGACACTAAAACATTTCTGTTTACCTTAAGTTAAAAGATAATTCTTGACTTTTAATGCATCTTCTGTTTATTCCTCCCATCCACATGGGCTTCAGGCAAGATGTGGGATGAGAAATGGAAAGGTCACATACTTTTTTATTTCATGATACTCTGAGGTTCCTTTAGTTCTTTCAACAGGTTGCAGAAGATGTAATAAACATTAAGATACAGACCACATTACCATATCCGTCTTTGGTTTTTTCCTACTGTGTTGCTGAAGTGGATTACAATTCATTCTTTCATATATGTCTGGTATTGAAGCTACGAGAGATTGATGGGGAAATTCAAGTTTTATTTCTTCAATAGTCTTGTTGTTCTTAGAACGTCAACAGTTGTCAGCTGTACACAGCCAATACTGTATAAATAATGAAGATGGACACCACAGAGCAGTGGAGTGAAAGTGTCATAAACATTATGCAAAAATTTTGCTACTTTAGATAACTCAATCATTTTCTCTGAGTGTATTTACTGTGACATGCTTATAATTAACTGATTTTATGATGTAATTCAAGTAGAAATTTTCTGAGACATACCTAACCTATTTGTAATATGGAGAATAACACTTCTTACAATAAGAATGATGCTGTGTGACCTCATTAATAATTGCACACATCAAGGCACTGAAGTGCAAGTTATCGCAGAAGTGCAAATAATCATTACTGCTGAGTGCAATCCAGTTTATTCACATCTCTATGCAGATGATAACACGTGGGATTAAACAGCTCATCTTCAATAGTTACAATGCACAAAATACACACTAAATAGAGTAATTTCTAGTTCCAGGAGAAGTCAAAGACATGCTGACCAAGTAAGCATGGAAAATTATGGGACTTTTCTTTCAGTTTTTCTTTTCAGTTTTCCATGGTGTTTTAGTAAAAGAAATGTCTGCTGCAAACCAGATTCCCTAGGATTCTGGATGTGCCTCATACAACTATATTTGTGGCAATGACAAAACTGACAAATATAGGTGGGGTATTTAATTATAGGAAAATATAGGAAGGGGGTATTTAATTTTACCTGTGAAAGCATTTGTAATTCTTCCAGGATATGCTATGTTAATACAGTATTCTAAATGCTCCTAAACAAACTATTTTCTTCAAGACTATCATTCCTTTCAGTCTTCCAGGCTTCCCTGCTGGTCATTTGCCATTACTGGGTACAGACAGGCCCTTCATCTGTGCAACACCACAATTGTACTACACAGCTCTGCTTTTCTGAGTATAGCGATGGAGCCTGGAAATCTGATGAAATGATTCTTGTTTATCATGTAGCAGTTTTTTGCTAATACTAACAGTATCCTAGAATAGGATCATTTCATTTTACCATTTGATTTTCTGTGCTTCCTACCAAATTGAGAAAACAGCTGTTCTGTGAAATAATTCAGTTTTCTAGTTCACTCCCAGTTCTCAGTCTCCTAATTGTCCATATTGCATACCACCGTGGCTTCTCCTTCCAGGAAGAAAAACAATCTTTTCCAAAAGAAAATGCAATTTCTTGATTCTGGGGATAGTTCCCTCCGGGTGCCCTTTCAATTATGTTTACAGGTAAGAATGCACCATGTTTATGTCCCTCTGCTGTACTTAGTGAACTAACACTACACTGTCTGATATTGCACTTTTGAACACCTCTAGAGCTTTTCTGACATTCTGTCACACCTCAGTTCCTCTGGTATGTATCAAAGGTATGTCACTGGAGCTTGCTTTATCCTTCATTTTACCTCAAAAACTTAGAATTGAAATGCCCCTTGAAATTTTAGTTATGTCTGAGAACCTCCAGACACCATGTAAGACTCAATCAGCTCTGGCAGTGGCTCATACTAAGGTGTGTGAACCACAAACACTTTACACCCTTGGTCTAGGGACTAGGGTTTACTCCTTGTAGCAGAAGCATTTAGCAATGTTGAAGTAGCCATATAATCCAGTTCAGAAATAACAGATTTTAAAATCTTTTTACAGAGTCTGCCAACCTGGCATAATGCTTCCCTTTCCATTACAGATGAAGCATACAACAGCTTTGTTCCCTTAAGCGAATTGCATCATGAACCAAGGATAAGACTGACATCCAAGTCAATTGGTCTGAAGCTCTGAAGGATAAGAACTAAACTCCTGCTTTTAGAACTTGATACTTCAATCAAACTTCATTCATTTAAGTTTGTCCATGTACGCCTCCCACTGATAGTTTCCTGAGCTTAATACTGCCACAGATAACCTTTCTGAGACTCGCTTTAATAGAAGTAAGAGTCACATGTATTAGTATTTTTTCTACTTGAAAGACCAAAAATGGTCAACAAATAAAGAACAAATGTTCCTACACAAGGAGGAAAAATATTCCCTTAAAGATCTGAGCAAATAAAAACTGCTGACAAGAGCTTGTGGTAGAGAAAATAAAAAGGTACAGACCAGACTGAATCAAAAGCAGTTCAAACTGTGAAAATATTTATTAACAAGGTTCCCAGACTGTATTAATTCCTTTTCATTTCTAACTTTTTGAGAGTTTTCAGAGGTGCCACATCTCCTAAGCAATAGAGCCCACCCAGAAGCTATAATTTCAGAGAAGTGAGAAAAAATATACCTGTCACTTGGATCCATGTAAAATAAAGCTCTTAATCAAATAACACACCATAGTTTTTATTTTCTTGGCAGAAAGCTTCTTCCTGCCACCTTTATTCTGGTTATTGACACTTATTGAATGTGCTTTAAAATCTCATTAAGTCTGTCTAAAATTACAATTTNTTCCTCTGCCCTCATCCTTTTGTTCTGATTAATCATACCAACAAAAATAATGTGAAGACAGATAGAGGACAGAACATCATCTCTGGAGTAGACATCTGAGACCGTTCAGTCTAGAGAAGAGAAGGCTCAAGGGGCATCTTATTCATATATCTAAATACCTGAAGAGAGGGTGCAAAGAAGATGGTGCCCAGTGACAGGATCAGAGGCAATGGGCACAAACCGAAACAAAGGGGGTTCCCTCTGAACATTAGATAACTATTGTTATCTCTTTGAGTATCAGTAACAGAACTTACCCCATACCTCCACCTGACAACACCAGTGCCAGGCAATCATTCATCATGGCAATCTTCTCTAAATCATTATGATTATTTAATTTTAAGAAGCAATATGTGCCATATGACCTTATAAATTTGATTAATCTTTACTTATATCCTATTCTAGTTTATTACAATCATTACCTAGACGAAAAATACATCTTTCTAACAGAATTCTGAAAACCCCACAAAAATAAAAAAGATCCAATTTTGTAATGTTTCAATTTTCATTTTATCTTTAATTTATTTTGTTTTCAGGAAAATATTAGAGAAAATATCTAAGCATAACAGAGTTAACATTTATATGGTCTTTATATTTTCTGGTAGCTGACACTAAAACATTTCTGTTTACCTTAAGTTAAAAGATAATTCTTGACTTTTAATGCATCTTCTGTTTATTCCTCCCATCCACATGGGCTTCAGGCAAGATGTGGGATGAGAAATGGAAAGGTCACATACTTTTTTATTTCATGATACTCTGAGGTTCCTTTAGTTCTTTCAACAGGTTGCAGAAGATGTAATAAACATTAAGATACAGACCACATTACCATATCCGTCTTTGGTTTTTTCCTACTGTGTTGCTGAAGTGGATTACAATTCATTCTTTCATATATGTCTGGTATTGAAGCTACGAGAGATTGATGGGGAAATTCAAGTTTTATTTCTTCAATAGTCTTGTTGTTCTTAGAACGTCAACAGTTGTCAGCTGTACACAGCCAATACTGTATAAATAATGAAGATGGACACCACAGAGCAGTGGAGTGAAAGTGTCATAAACATTATGCAAAAATTTTGCTACTTTAGATAACTCAATCATTTTCTCTGAGTGTATTTACTGTGACATGCTTATAATTAACTGATTTTATGATGTAATTCAAGTAGAAATTTTCTGAGACATACCTAACCTATTTGTAATATGGAGAATAACACTTCTTACAATAAGAATGATGCTGTGTGACCTCATTAATAATTGCACACATCAAGGCACTGAAGTGCAAGTTATCGCAGAAGTGCAAATAATCATTACTGCTGAGTGCAATCCAGTTTATTCACATCTCTATGCAGATGATAACACATGGGATTAAACAGCTCATCTTCAATAGTTACAATGCACAAAATACACACTAAATAGAGTAATTTCTAGTTCCAGGAGAAGTCAAAGACATGCTGACCAAGTAAGCATGGAAAATTATGGGACTTTTCTTTCAGTTTTTCTTTTCAGTTTTCCATGGTGTTTTAGTAAAAGAAATGTCTGCTGCAAACCAGATTCCCTAGGATTCTGGATGTGCCTCATACAACTATATTTGTGGCAATGACAAAACTGACAAATATAGGTGGGGTATTTAATTATAGGAAAATATAGGAAGGGGGTATTTAATTTTACCTGTGAAAGCATTTGTAATTCTTCCAGGATATGCTATGTTAATACAGTATTCTAAATGCTCCTAAACAAACTATTTTCTTCAAGACTATCATTCCTTTCAGTCTTCCAGGCTTCCCTGCTGGTCATTTGCCATTACTGGGTACAGACAGGCCCTTCATCTGTGCAACACCACAATTGTACTACACAGCTCTGCTTTTCTGAGTATAGCGATGGAGCCTGGAAATCTGATGAAATGATTCTTGTTTATCATGTAGCAGTTTTTTGCTAATACTAACAGTATCCTAGAATAGGATCATTTCATTTTACCATTTGATTTTCTGTGCTTCCTACCAAATTGAGAAAACAGCTGTTCTGTGAAATAATTCAGTTTTCTAGTTCACTCCCAGTTCTCAGTCTCCTAATTGTCCATATTGCATACCACCGTGGCTTCTCCTTCCAGGAAGAAAAACAATCTTTTCCAAAAGAAAATGCAATTTCTTGATTCTGGGGATAGTTCCCTCCGGGTGCCCTTTCAATTATGTTTACAGGTAAGAATGCACCATGTTTATGTCCCTCTGCTGTACTTAGTGAACTAACACTACACTGTCTGATATTGCACTTTTGAACACCTCTAGAGCTTTTCTGACATTCTGTCACACCTCAGTTCCTCTGGTATGTATCAAAGGTATGTCACTGGAGCTTGCTTTATCCTTCATTTTACCTCAAAAACTTAGAATTGAAATGCCCCTTGAAATTTTAGTTATGTCTGAGAACCTCCAGACACCATGTAAGACTCAATCAGCTCTGGCAGTGGCTCATACTAAGGTGTGTGAACCACAAACACTTTACACCCTTGGTCTAGGGACTAGGGTTTACTCCTTGTAGCAGAAGCATTTAGCAATGTTGAAGTAGCCATATAATCCAGTTCAGAAATAACAGATTTTAAAATCTTTTTACAGAGTCTGCCAACCTGGCATAATGCTTCCCTTTCCATTACAGATGAAGCATACAACAGCTTTGTTCCCTTAAGCGAATTGCATCATGAACCAAGGATAAGACTGACATCCAAGTCAATTGGTCTGAAGCTCTGAAGGATAAGAACTAAACTCCTGCTTTTAGAACTTGATACTTCAATCAAACTTCATTCATTTAAGTTTGTCCATGTACGCCTCCCACTGATAGTTTCCTGAGCTTAATACTGCCACAGATAACCTTTCTGAGACTCGCTTTAATAGAAGTAAGAGTCACATGTATTAGTATTTTTTCTACTTGAAAGACCAAAAATGGTCAACAAATAAAGAACAAATGTTCCTACACAAGGAGGAAAAATATTCCCTCAAAGATCTGAGCAAATAAAAACTGCTGACAAGAGCTTGTGGTAGAGAAAATAAAAAGGTACAGACCAGACTGAATCAAAAGCAGTTCAAACTGTGAAAATATTTATTAACAAGGTTCCCAGACTTTATTAATTCCTTTTCATTTCTAACTTTTTGAGACTTTTCAGAGGTGCCACATCTCCTAAGCAATAGAGCCCACCCAGAAGCTATAATTTCAGAGAAGTGAGAAAAAATATACCTGTCACTTGGATCCATGTAAAATAAAGCTCTTAATCAAATAACACACCATAGTTTTTATTTTCTTGGCAGAAAGCTTCTTCCTGCCACCAATATTCTGGTTATTGACACTTATCAAATGTGCTTTAAAATCTCATTAAGTCTGTCTAAAATTACAATTTTGCAAACTAAAAGACACAAACTGTAGCCAAAAGGACTAGGAAAATAGCAAGGGATGAATCTAACTTCCTTTAAACAGGAAAAAGAATCAAAACCAAACCAAACACTAACCTCAAAACCCAGTAATTACAATAGTTGTATAAGGCAAATACTATAAAGAAAGATAGCAAAAAGGTAAACTATAAAGAAAGATTGGAAAAAGATTTTATTATTTGCTTTTTTTTCACTCATATTGATTTGAAATTGTACAGTCAAAATACACAGGCTATGGCAACTAACGGAACATTGCAAATAATATTGACTAGAAGCAACCTAAGCCCACTGAGTAGCTTCTTTTTCAAAGGCTGTCTACTGAGTGCAGTGCTGATATGACTAGTAGGTACTGTTTACAATGTGCTAAATTTTGCTGAAGATTTTAAGTACAGTATCACAAGCCAGCCATTGAGCACTGTTTTTATTCTTACAACTATTGCAAAATACAAAAGAGGAAGTTTTGTGATGAATGGAAGGAATATATAACAAACAGCCTTGACAACCTTGTTCTTCATATAAAAATATCCCCAAAAGATATTGTAATTATTCTAAGAATACTTGGTGAGGGGAAAAATCCATATTTTTTCTTTGATACATGTGGCAGATAAATACTGTTAGCATTGTCAGGTTGCTATCACAATATATAGTAACATATTTGGTTAAGATAAGTAGCAAGCAGACATTTTATGTTTCTTATTTACAAACAAAGGATATTTGACAGCGAGCAAAGAAAAGAGATAAATTTGTTGGTCACTTATGACTTCCCCTCAGCAAAATTTATTACAAAAGGAAGACCACTTATGATATTTAAACATATGTGACATGAGTATATGTTCCTAAGGCAGTCTGTTTGCAAGCAATCTGTGACAGACAAAAGTGTTATGAAACAAACTGGAGTTGACAGAGTCCATAAAACAAGCTGTGCGCTTGCCTGGAGATGTAAAGTACCAGGAAAAAGTCTGTAAACACTGAAAGTCTAAATGTATGTCCTCTGCTTCTAAAGAGGTATAGATACATACAGAATTTTTTTTATGTTTTCTGAAAGAACAAAAAGGGACTTTCTCTCCTTGGTCAGAATGTTAGGTCAAGAGAAGAAAAAAAAAACCCACCAAAAAACTTATCAAAACCAAAGCTCCCAAAGCGTATGGAGGGCCTGGGGAAATGGGGGCTTGTTTAGGGAATGCAAGCATCTTGACTCTCAGTTAAAGAGCATTTCAGTCATACAGAAGTGATTCCCCTCAGCAATTTGAGATTTCTGTAAGAGGTCTTTTCAGAAGGATTCCTTGAACACTTCCTGAAAATCAGACCTTGAAAATATTATCAATTGAATACATACATATTGAGTTATAAAAATCACTGCTCACTCTTTTTTTTTCCTCTCCAGTTTTGTTTTTTGTGCAGCTGGAAGAGACCCCCAATGTAAGTGTCTTTATTAGCATAGACCCTGCTCAAAGAGAATATTGTTGAAGGTAAATACATGATAATATTCTATGAGTAGGACTGATTATGATCAGCTTTTAACAGCTATCTTGCTTTAGGTTTCTTTCTGATAATGCTCTGGCAGCTGTACAAAATCCTAAAACAAACAATGATTTTTGGTTTTGTGCTTTTCCATTAGGGATAGGAAAGAACCCCATTTGGAGCTTTGTCTTAAAAATACAGAGAGGAATTTGCAGTTTAAATCAGGATAAGGCTCTGAGTTGGTGTGAAAGTGGAAGCTATGGATACGTTTGATGAACAAAACTGTACAGATCAGTGTTCAGTCTAACAACTGTTTCTACTTTTTGTGGTTGGCATGAAGTTCAAAGTAAATTCCATGTTTAAACGAATGGTGAAATAGTAAACTGGACACAGAGCAGGAGTCCTGGCACAATTCTACCATATGAGAACACTGCAAGATTCAAGACAAACCTGACATTTTCAGGATGAAATATTAAGACAAGGCATATTATGAGCTGAGAACAGTGTATAACTACAGCGGCCATCATAACTTCTTAGTATACCTAAGAAGCCCTGATTATTCCATAATACTTCATTCAATGTTACAGCTCTTATTGCCTTTCAAGCCTCATGTAATTCAAACATAATTGCTTTATAGCAGCTACATGCTCTTGTAATAAGTGCCAGTGACAAATATGCAGTTGCTATTTCTTATATAATCAGTCAAACAGAGTTCTGCTGAGTGAATGGTGTTGGTCAAGACATCCTCTCTTCCACTGCTACATATTACTGCATGATTTAAAATGTGTTCCATCTGCAAGGTCCACGCATGTCCTGTACCTGTAATCAATATGCAATGAGGAATTCACCTCCCTTACCTACCACCTGTCTTTTCTCTGTCCTGTAATATGCTGTCACCATGGGTATTAAAAGATAACAGGGTTTTTATTAACTCTACAAGGCTGCAGAAGTAGGATTAGAAATGATTCCTTAGTGTGGACTTATATTGGCCTGTCAGGATCTTGCTTGTCTATCTTTCACAACTGTGTAATGACCATATAACTATTACCTGTTACAGTTTTGGTTTAGCTTTGGGCAATTGTGCAGTGTAGCAGCTACTGGTCTTATAATTTTGATAAATTCTGTTACTAATAGGAAGTAGTATCTGGGGTTTTATTATGTGTGTTCACACTGAGGAGTACAAGCATAGGATGATAACAGAGATATTGAAAATATAAACACAACAAGAAACCGGAAGCTCCAGGCAAGTAACAAATTATTAGTGGTCAATTACTGGTCATTAGAGGAAGGAGGCATTGGGAGATGGCTTATACTGGCTTTAGGGATAACAAAGGAAACACAGAACAAGTATCCAACATGTGTAAAAGGTACCACATACAGTGAATCCTGATATCATGTGAAATTACTGACCAGTGATGAAAGACCAGGATGTAAAGCATGTTAGAAAAATGTATAAACATAACGTCAAGCAGATTCCAGAGTGAGGAAAAAGAAATGTTTACCACCAATGTCACAGTCCTTCTGGAAAACAAGTTATGATGCATATAATTTACTGTTAAACCTTTCTCCTGTTTTCTTGAGTAAAACGTCCCAATGAACTTCAGGACACAGAACATACAGGAAGGGTGAGCGTAATGCCAAGGGAATGGGGTAGATTCAAGAAAGATTGCATATATTGGATTAAATGGTAACATGGTTAGGAATTTATAAAAAGATTATATATATTAGCATCATTGTAACTTGAATAGCAATAAATTTTCACTAGATTACTGGGAATCTAATGAGACTATCAGTAAAGTTCTGGGTTAACAAGCAAGGTATGTTTCTTTATCCTATGTAAGTGTCATGGTGGTTTTGGTCTGGCACGCCTGAGACTTGGTTCTAATTTGGATGCAATGGTTGCACTACTCTGGAAGTTCTTACCTTTTTTTCTGTTTCATCCTTATATAGTAACTTGTTCAGCTGTTCAGTGTCCTGTGTTCTGGAAAGGTGCTCACAATGCAGAAATAAGTTTGAGAAGTGAGTACAGAAAAGAGTATTCATGGATGGGATTGACTGATGGATCAGTTTTCAAAGACCTGTGCTAGTAGAATTGATCTGTGGGTGCAGTTAGGTGGAGAAAAGGATGAGTATTTTGAATAGCCTTTCTCAAGAAAGCTGATAGATGGGCCCATCTACAATGATAGCTCTTTTGCTGTAGTAATGGCTTGATTTTTGTGGAAGACCTATAATGAGGGAACTGATGGCTTTTATATCAAAGGAGGGTTGTATTTTGTTTGGAAGGCTATCCAAGCACCGTTATCCCTTATCTCTTCAATCCCTCTTCTATGACAGTATTCACATCACACCACTATCTCCCTGCCCCCAGTCCCAATGGAAAAGAAAAAAAAAACAAATGAACAAAAAATTCCACCTAACAAAACCCTCAAGGAATAACCCAAAATTTACTACAGTGAAATGAATTTTATTAAGGAAGGATTATTTACTTTGCAGGCAACTGTGTCTTACAAAAAATATAGGATTGTTTTATAAGTAAGTCAGTAGCATTTTATAGCTACAGTTTTTCTTATGTTTTGAATTCACAAAATGCTAGCAAAGATTTCAGAGCTCGTTATTTCACAGTCTATTTTTTATGGGGGCAATTTTGTGTGCTCCATTGATAGAGTTCTGTTCCTGGTCCATTTATTACCTGACATAATCTAGTTATTTTCCCTCCATTTTTGTCTGGAGTTCTTTCTTCTCCATTGCCTACTAGCTAGCTTGTTACCACACACACTTGCTTCTTCTCTCATGAAATGGGTGTCCATTAGATCATTAGAGGCTTGGCTTTCCTACTTTAAGTCCTTGCACATTTTTGACTTCTGTAAGATCAGTCTTTCAACTATTTCTCTACTGTCACATCCATTTTTCCTCTATATGCATGCTAGACCAAGTAACTATCACAACATTGCCCATGAAAAACAAGGAAGATGTTGGGCAGCATTTTGGGGACAGCAATGGAACTCATTCTATATACGACAACTCTGCAAACAACTTCCTTTGATGTGTAGCATTTAACAAAGCAAATGACAGACTTGATGAGACTAAGTCACATGGTAAAATAAGTTGATTTCCCACTCACATGACAGCAATATTCTGCTTCATGAGCTGAATGCATGATTGTCTGTTTCTTTTGAGGCAAATATTTCAGGGAAAGAACATTCTCCCCTGATAAAATTGCTTCGGAAAGGAGATGATTTTGTTTTCTTAAAGAGGAGTATTGATGGATTTAGCACAGATGGGAAACATGACAGATGTTTATTTGCTGAGTATGTTTATGTATCAGGAAATTGGTTTATGGAATGACATGCTTGAAGACAGATTTACAAACCACATGATACTGATATATTTTTTAGCTTTTCTTGACATTAGAGGAAATTAGAAATGAGAGACTGTGTCTCCCTTGATTATAACCTTTGATGCAGAACTGCCCTAATAACTGAAAGTTCAGTTAACCAACATTTCCAAAATAATATAAGAGCAATGACATGCAGTAGATCACTGAAAAGAAAAACAGTCTGAATTAATAGAAAGGAACTTCAATTAGTGTTAAAGATATGTAGCCTGCCAAAGGAAAATCAAAGAAACAACGGCACAACCTCCTGACAGGTAGATCTCACAAAACTTGGAGATCTGGAACAAAGAGGAAGATAGTATCCCTCAGGGATTTTTGGGGGACTGATTTGGTTTAACATTTCCATTAGTGATATTGCACAAAAGACAAATAATCAATATAAAAAAAAGATCAAGAAAAAGAGTGGACTTAAAAATGGTCTGAGTTTGAAAACAGACAAAGGAAATAGAATAGATATAGTGAATGCATGTCTCTCGCTTTTACAGACTAGTAAGAATTTCTCAGATAAACTGGAATTTCATGATGTAAAATATAAGGAGGACAATATGTGAACATATTAGTTGATCACAATATAACCATGAATTGATAATATTAAGCAGTTATGAAAATAAAAAATTTAAACCTGAAATGAATTCCAGTACATATATGAAAGTATTGATTGTATTATATGATGTTTTCTGAGACTTGTATTTTTAGTACTCTATTTTTAGGAGCAATAACTGCCATCTGATAGTTTAAGAAGCCATATGTGAAATGTAACAGCCCCTGCTTAAAACTCCCCTGCTCATTCTGCTCAAACCTAAGTGATGAGCAGATTGATTGTGTGTCATTAAGATCATTCAATCTTCATAACAAGCTATTCCCTTTAGGTTTTTTTTTTTTTTTAGTTTACTTTTTGCTATATTAGAGACTTCAACTTGAGTTCTTAGCTAATATGTTCTAATTCTTCATTATACTCTCTATTATATCAGGTGCTGGAGTGTATGTAATACAGCAGGATAAGTGAACACATTTGCTCTGAATCATTTGTAGTAAATTTATCCCTAAACCCAGTTCTTCCCCGAACTTCTCTATGACTGCTTCATGACAGTATTCCAGTGTGCAGTGTGGCTTCTTCTAGTATCAAAAATCTGTTTTTCTTTGTCTTTCTTTCTATGGTAGCACTGGAGTTCAAGCTAGAACAAAACTCAGTTCTAATAGAAACATTCAAAAGACAGAAGGAGCTCTCCCTTGTCCAAGACATTTTAGCTCTGCAGTCATTAAATAAAGTACTGGTAACAACAATAACAGGCCAGTCGTTGTATTGAGTTAACATTACATGTGTCAGGACCAGGCCTATCACACTGATTTTCTCTGAACTTGTCTTTTTTATAGCTTTGTTTTAGCTTATTTATGTGTAACAGCATTTGTCTAATAACCATATAGTTGTTACTGAGTTTGCTTTAACTTTGTTTAACTTGGGGTATTTGTGTGGTTCAACAAGTATTGTTAAAATTTTTGATGTAGATGGGAATAACAAGTAGTTATGCTGTGTGCTGGGAAGGGATGTTAGCACAAAGATGCAGCTAAAGGAATACAGGTATACAGTGACAGCTGAAAGCGTGAGCACAGGATGACACTGGAGACCCCGAGCCTATCAAGAAGACACCAGTGGTCATATATTGATAACAATGCAAACACAAGGGCTGGACAAAACTAGTTTTAGGTGTCATAAAAAAGAAAAATCACATATACCTAACACAAGTAAAACATGCCGAAGGTAGAAAAGTGAGATATAACATTGCGTTTCAATGAAGAAAGCCATGAAAATTAACAGAGGGCTGGACCACCTCTCCTATGAGGACAGGCTGAGAGAGTTGGGGTTGTTCAGCCTGGAGAAGAGAAGGCTCCAGGGAGACCTTCTTGTGGCCTTTCACTACTTAAAGGGGGCTTATAAGAAAGATGGGGACAAAGTTTTTAGCAGGGCCTGTACTGATAGGACAAGGGGTTTAAAATTAAAGAGGGAAGATTCAGACTAGATATAAGGAGGAACATTTTTACAATGAGAGTGGTGAAACACTGGCCCAGGTTGTCCAGAGAGGTGGTAGATGCCCCATCCCTGGAAGCATTCAAGGTCAGGTTGGACAGGGCTCTGAGCAACCTGATCTAGTTGAAGATGTTCCTGCTCATTGCAGGGAGGTTGGACTAAATGACCTTTAAAGGTCATTTCCAACCCAAACCATTCTGTGATTTTATGATTCTAAGAAAGAAGGTGTGAAACATGTAAATCAAACAAATAGAAATAATCCTAAGAACATCCTAAGGTGAGGAAGGAAACAAACATGAATATCAACATCTTGCTCCTCCTGCCAAAAAGGAAGAAAACACTTTCTGTAAACATCATACTTGTGATGCTGAGAACTTCTTGCAATTCTCCCCTCCAGACAAAAAATGTTGATGTTAAGATCCTGAAGAGCGCTGGAAACATCACAGCACAATATCAGCAAAAAAGGGGAAGATATTAGGCAGGTTTTGTATAAGAACTTGCAACTCTAGTATTGATAATGAGATTTCTGTAGTATTAAAATTTAGATAGTGAGTGTTAGCATCATTGTAACTGGGCTAATAGTAATATTTTTTTGTTGCATTTTGTTTACATTAGTAAAAATTTTAAGTAAACTGATAATAAAGTATTGGCTTCACTTATAAGTGAAGTGTTTACGTTTTCGCACATCACTGTCCAAACAGGCAAAGGGAATACAACAAAATATACAACTCAAGTGAGCCAAAGACACATATCAAATTCATCCTAAAAGTTACATTTAACTTCTTTAAAAATTCTCTAAGAGGCACTATATTAGACATGATGAGGGATTAGCTGGACTAGGAGACAGGAAGGAGGAGTAAAAATAACAAGGAAAATACTTCATCTGTCCTGGAGACAGAATGCTGCAACCAAAAACTGTCAAAACTGCCTGATGAAACCTGTGTCTAAGGTTGCCTACATAAACTGCCTTTTGCACCCTGCCAGACTTCAGTTTCTACTTGATCATTTCCAAAATTTAATTCTAAGCCCATGGGAAGCATATGACCCCTGCATGCGTGGATTTCGCTTTCCAGAATAGGCTTCCAGTGATACTTCTGGGTCTCATGCTATGGGAGGACATAAATATCTTTTATTTACTCGAAATCCACTGCAATCAAATCTACGCTGATGTGACATAGCCCTGCAATGTTCTAGGATGGATCAGTGAAATGTTAATACTGCTATCTTTTTTTTCTCTGAAATGGAGAACACCATCAAATTATTTCCAGTTATGTCCTGGTTTGAGGTAAAACAGGACGTATTTTGGTCAGT
>RSEF01000003.1:91297973-91324799 GCA_003993805.1 Himantopus leucocephalus | reverse complement strand
AACATTGTCAAGCTCTCAACAGCTCCTGGCCTTTATTGCCATAGCACAGATACCGGATTTCTGTCCTTGCCCCTCCAGGGTCACTTCCCTGTGATCTGAAGAATTCATGCATGCTCCTGGAGGCACAGGTTAAAATAGCAGATAAGTGAGTTACTGAGCAGAAAAAACGTCAGAAATTTACTTAGGAATGGGTAAATATGCAATTGGGCATCTAACTTGTAATATCTAACAGATCTGAAAGATTTGTTCAAGATCTTGTTACAGTTAAATATGGAGACAACTTTAATAAGGATGTTTCTTTTTTGAGACCGCCTTACTGTGAACATAGATCTTAAATGAAATAGTTTTCAAAGAGAGGAGAAATAAGAGAAACAAGGCTTTAGGTCCTCAATTGCCAATTTGTGGGGTATCAATGCTACTTAAGAAAACCCCACCAATTAGGATGGAAATTTTCAGTGAGATCATCTGTCAGAAGCCGTGGTTTGTCTAATAATTAGAACAGCTCATTTGATAACAGGTTTGCCGTTACCTTCACAAGGGGTCAATTCAAGCCAAGACAGTGAGATGCAGTGTGTCTCTGTGGTCCTTGCCAACCAGTTAACATATTAAAAAAAATAGTAAAAATGCGTTTGATGAAGTCTGCAGGAGAGAAGGGTAATGTGTGATCTGAGAACTTTGGCCAGGATGACCAAACATATACCTTTGTTCATTGTCAAAGGCCAGTTTTCTGATTTGGATTAACTGTGCTTACAGATTGATTCAAGTGTTTGTGTTTTTTCATTATGAAATATATTTTTTAACCCTGACTCTCTTTAATCTTTATCATAAGTATTATTTTTGCTCCTCAATGTAATTTTCTTATTGGGTTAATGTAGATCCAATATATGGTTAAATAGTTGTTGGAAAACATCAATCTGCGATGTTACAAATTTCTCTTATTCTCCAGTACCTAGAGTTTCCTAGCATCATCTTTCATTTTTAAGTATATGTGGAAATGAAATAAAAAAAAAAAAAATCACTGCACAATGAGTACTAGTTGAACTCTGAACTAGAACTCTGTTGAAAATTATTTTATTTGGAATTTTCTTTAAAATTATGACCACAGTTTTGAGGAAGCAAATCCTCTGTCCACTGTTACAAGAAAAATATTTTTGGAGTACTGACAGACATGTACTCCTTTCCATGCTAAAACAGTAGTAAGGAGAATGAATTAGTTGTCTTGGACTTTAAATCCAAAAATCTTTAACTTTTCATGTATTTTCTACATGATAATAGTGTAGTCCTAGATAGGACGGTCCAACCTATAATAATTTTTTAAGTGCTGAAACCAAGTTATATTAGCACATTCTAACACATTGTAGTATTTTCAGTGATGTAGCTGTTTGCTTTGTATCACTATGGTGATAGTCATTACTTTAAAAATGTTACTAAAGCAAACCTTGTGCTACTGTCTTTCTTTACCCTCAGAAGATGCTGAGTCAAGAAAATAAACCAGACAGATGAAGATTTAGACAGCTCTAGTGAAAACTTAGTAAGTCATATCAGGTGGTGCAGTAAAGCTGATGACTGAGGCTTCTAAGGACTTTCAGACTATACCTGATTTCTGCTGCTAAAATCTGTGAGAAGTCTTTGAAAGCTGCAGGAGCCAGACTTACTTTAAATAAAAAAGAAAAAATGTTCAGTGGTCTAATAGACGTTTTGGAATAGTGAGAAAGAAATATTAAATAGCTATTAAAGAAATGGCAGTTCCAAGCAGAGGTTGGCCCTCTTTCTTTCTTTCCCAAGTAGTGGTGCTTGCTCACTGCTTCAGAAAATAAGTATTTATATTTATTAGAGAAATTAGGCTGTGCTGCACATTGAGAAAATATTCCCTTCTGCATTTCAGGGTAATCAGCTCACATGGATTTGATTCTTCCACTATTTTAGCATTTGCAAATACGGTTGTTTTATTACACATACAATTCTCTAAACCTTTCAAAAATTTTCCTTCAGTATGCACTGTGTCTCCTTTGCAATAGTCAATTATGTGTATGCAAAATTAATTCCTTTGCAATAGTCAATTATGTGTATGCAAAATTAATTCCTTAAATTTCAATATGTTTTCTGTCATATTGAAACAAGCCTTTTTTTTTCAGAGGTATCATAACATGGCCTTTGCAATTTCCAGCCCATTTCTGATACATTTCTTCCATTTTTGTAATTTCTCCTGCTCAGTTTCTCAATCTCATCGTCTCAGTAAGCAAGCACTAGTTTTTCAAGCATGCACCATGCAGTTAGTGTGTAAACACCTTTAACTTCTATGTTTTAAACATCCATTAATGCATTTTGAATAGGTAACTATCTGCTGTACAACATTTGTGTAGGTCTGGATGGCTGTTCCACTCTGATTGAGAACCTCACAGAGGGTCATTCTTATTTCCTTCAGTTCCAATGGAAAGACTCCATAANGCTAAATGAAAAAAAAAAAAAAACAACAAACGAACAAACCCTCTGTGGATTTGGCAAAAGTGTTTAAGGAAGAGCTTTAAACATCTGGCTGCCTCCTTTCTTTTATATTGGTATGGCTGTAGTGGCTAGTAGGCACATATTTGTGCTGTTCTGGTGTTTGAGAGAATCAAAACGCTTTGGTAGCATTATTTGGGATATAAATGACAGTATATCTTCATTAGGCTTTTAATTCAAAATACAGTAAGTTTTTATTCCAGATGCCACCCACAGAGCATAAACACCATGCTGCAGCTGTTCTGGCTTTCCAGAGAATGTGCAACACATTTTTTTGGAAGGTCTGTTTATTCAAGAGAGTTACTGATCAGAGCATTGTAGTACATACTTAAAAGGACATCACTCTATATTTAGATGCACTACTGACTCAGTTAACACTGTATGTGATTGGAATGCATTTAGCATAAAAGTGTAATCATAGCAATTAGTTCATTGGCACTTTGTGGATTTAACTTGGTAGTTAATGTCTATAAGGCGGGGCTCCATAGGAGAGTCGGGATGATACAGGGCTGATTATGTTAAGTTTTATGTGATGCTGGGCAAGGTTGTTTATAGAAGATGCTCTTGGACATTGATGTGATGAGTATCTTCTTTTGATCCCCCTTCATCCACCTTCAAGAAAGAAATATTTACTATATATCATATCGATATGACAGTCACTCCAGTACTGGTAGGGCTTCACAAAATTCAATGAGTTCTGTTAATTTGACTCATTGGCTTCACTGCAGTTTTCCCATGGTTTGACTTGCTCGTTTTTACTGTTCCCTGTTAGGAAGCTGAGTGGTGTTCACTTTAGTTGAGTTGGATAAAATTATGGAAGAGTTACTTAGAATCACCGGGGCTTACTGGGCTCAGGACGATCACGTGAGATGCTCCTAAGACACAGACCCACATGCTGGTAGGAGTCACAGATGGGGCCTGGACGCATGAAGGTGCTGACTGCCGGGCTATGACCCCCAGCAGCAGTTGGAGGAACCATGTGTGAGCAGTAATAGAACTCAAAGTGCTTTGTGCATAGTTCAGCGTTTTCTGATAAAATTCCTTGTGAGAGTAAGGTGCCTCAAAAGATAGCTGTGACCTCAAGACTTGCATAAGCCCCTGGATGAATCCAGCCCTGAATGTTTCTGGTCTGTATTTCTCTTTCCTCATTTTAATTTCCTCACTGTAATCCCCGTTTAATTTTCTCATTTAATTTGCTCGTTTTAAGCATTTAATGAGGTACATGCTTCCAGAGGTTAGTCACCTGAGGCTTTTTTTGTAGTTAAAGGAGGGGGCACTCCTTCAATTTTCAAAGCTCTGAACTATTATATTCTTTATGGTTTTGGGAAATAAATCTAGAAATATAAATACTTATTAGTATGGAAGATAATATAAGGGACTATTAAATGGCTTCTAAAGTGTGTCTTATAATCAGTAAAATTGCTAACATTGTTAGTCATTGAGGAAATGTAAAAGTATTCATGAATTACACTCTTGGTTTACGTTCGTGCTCTTTCCATTGACGTTAATACATCTGCAGTTCATCATACCCCTTTTCTCTCCTTTTGCTGGCATAAAAGAAGCAGCAACTCCACAGGTGGTAGAACTGCGTTTCAGCTGTTTGTATTTCAGATAGTTATATTGAAAAAACTTCTGTCTTTGTAATGCAGAAGCAGACAGGGCAGATATTTTGGGCATTTGAAGCTGGCTGCTATTAATGTTTAAAAAACCAGACCTACTCTTTAGTAATTGCTATCAAAGTTGCTGCAAACTTCAGCAACTCTCTTAACATGATAAATACTGCACCTCAGAATACAAATGTAAGCTTTAACTCTGTAAGACATAGAGTTGAAAGAGAAGTGATTGCAGTGAAAAGTCACTTTATTTTGAAGCTTCAAGATTATATGATATTTAAATGTAACATGACGGGGAAATCTATTACAAATACATGCAGAGTTATGAAGAACAGTATTTTTCTGCATGAGCAGGGCTGTATCATATATTACTTTTGAGCCAAATAAATTGGAAACCTGCAGGCATTACTTTAATGCAGATACCAAATAAGTGGATCTTAGCCCATGACATTTTTCTTCTTAATGATAAGTTCAGGTGTATTGCAGCAGTAAAATATTATTCTTTTAATGATCACTGATTTGTAGAAGAGTACTATTTACTTTTGTCTGGGAGGAAAAAGGTTAACTTCAAAATTGCTTTCATTTTGTTCATCTGTTAGCTGAGATGACTGATTATCAGATTGTACTGAAAAGGAGTAGGTAGGGAATAAGTAGGAAAAGTTGTATGCCTCCTGTAGAGGACGGTGAATTCAGTAGAAGCAGCAGCTATAGGAAGGAAGAGCTAAATCCGGAAAAAGTAGTAATACATCAACACCGTAGCACTCCGCATTAACTTTCAGCATCACAACTTTTTGTGCTAATCTCTATTTCTGTGAAGGGAAGGGTTTTCAATTTCTTGGGAATCACAACCCTGGCATACAGTATAAAGGGATAGTAAAAGCTCAACCATGCCATGAAAATCTCATTTAGGAAGGGATGCTCCATGTTTTATGCAGTAGGTCTGTGACTGGAATCCCAAGGCAAGTAGACGACATGATTTCAGTTTTTCCTTTATTTCCCATCTCGCTGTAAAATTCTCTGTTTACCAACATATGAAAGACTGGCTGTTAAGCCAGTCTGATATTTACAAAACAATTCCATTTTGTACACACTGCTGGACTACAGGGAGCAAGACTGAGGATAGCCCCCACTTACAGGGGGTGATACCTGGTCTGAAGACCCTGCGGCAATAAATGGTTTCATATTGATATGGAGCAGTCATTCAATGAGGCTGAGTGCCTAAACAGTCACTAACACACAAGCTGGGACTTCTGACTTCTCTCCCCGTATCCTAACTAGTAAGGTGGACAACCATGCTTGGTGCTTTCGCTCTCTCTCCTCCCCATCTTTCCCAGCCCATGTAGGTAGCCCATGAAAGGTGGAGAAAATTCAATACAAGTGAAACAGAGGATCTTCTTCAGCCTCACATGGCATATATAATCCACTGTGTTCAACAGTTACTTTGCTGTTGAATAATAAATTGAATGCTAAACAACAACCAGATTTAGATGTGGCTTGGGACAAAGGCCAGCAGCCTATACCTCCCTCAACACTTAAGAAGAAAGGCTTCCAGCAGGACAAAGGAAGTCACTGCTTCTGGCCATGATGGGAGAGCTCAGATTATGTCAAGCCTTCTCCAGCAGTATGTCATGCTTGCTCGGGGATCACGTGAATCTTCTTCTACCATTCCAGATTCGCTGTATGCACTCTCAAACCAAGGGCCACAAAGACAATGTGGACTTTTTGGAGAGGAAGAAAAGTAACTAGATGTGCTAATGACAAAGGAGGGAAGTCAGATTGTCTTCAGCAAATACAAACATGGAGCTATTTCTGAGACACTCTGTTACCATGCATAAAAAACATGTATTTGAGAGAGATTGCATGGTTATGTTTTAAACAAAGTATTTTTAAAATCTCACCTTCAGAGGCATCATTTCTAGCTCTAGTTTAAATATATAGGAAGGGTGAAATCCCTATTTCACTGAAATCAACAGAAATTTTATTATTTAATAGGGTCATGACTTCTTTTGCAGATTGCAATTCTATTTAGCTCAATGGAAAGCCAGAACATTCCATGTGTTTAGATGCTTTTCATATTTTTAGATGCATGATTTTAGGAAAGCTTAAAGGATTCATTGGGAATTCTGTGGGAATTTTGCTTAAAATATCAAGGCTGGCTCAGGAGTGGGGCAGTTTAACTTAAACTAGAAAAAAATAACCATTCAGTTTTCCATCCTCTGAACATTTATGTTTAGCCCAAGTAAAAAGTTTTCATAGCCTTTATTCTTGTTTTGTATTATGTTAGACTTTGAAGAAAAATGGGCCATCTCAAGAAATTNGGCTCAGGAGTAGGGCAGTTTAACTTAAACTGGAAAAAATTAACCATTCAGTTTTCCATCCTCTGAACATTTATGTTTAGCCCAAGTAAAAAGTTTTCATAGCTTTTATTCTTGCTTTGTATTATTTTAGACTTTAGAAGAAAAATGGGCCATCTAAAGAAATGNAAAAAATAACCATTCAGTTTTCCATCCTCTGAACATTTATGTTTAGCCCAAGTAAAAAGTTTTCATAGCCTTTATTCTTGTTTTGTATTATGTTAGACTTTGAAGAAAAATGGGCCATCTCAAGAAATTTAAATCATTATGAAATGGAGCTGATAAGAATTAGTGTGCTTTTTATTTCCATTTCAGAGAAGTTTATTTTGCAGTCTGAAAGAAGGCAAGCAGCAAAATTATTTANGAGCTGATAAGAATTAGTGTGCTTTTTATTTCCATTTCAGAGAGGTTTATTTTGCAGTCTGAAAGAGGGCAAGCAGCAAAATTATTTAACAGACTCTACAAGCCATTTCCAAAAGGTGATCTGAAAAAAACGTAATGCCATTTGTCATTTATATTCAGATAAGTCACACCAAGTGACTTGGAAAGAGCTTTAGCAGAAAATATTTTTAAATATTGGAGCTCTTGAGTCGTCTGTTTTACCCACTTTATTAAATCAGGGTTCTGCGGCATCCGTTTCCATGTCAATGCCTGTTACACATGTTATTTGAGCTCAAAGGCATCGTGCTCCAAGCTATTCTGAAATAATCTGCAGAGTTTCATTTAGTATTTGCCGCTGAAAATTTACCTTAAGTAAACCAAAGCTTTCTGTCCCGCAGATGTTTTTATTCAGTCTGCCAGTGCGATCTCCTCACTGGGTATTGCTAAGTTTCCTCAGTGCACACTCCTCAGGTCAAACCCCCAGGTTTTTATTCATGAACTGGTTTGTGTTTCTAATCTTGGCATATGTTGTGCAGGAGCTGTGAGTAACCCTAAAACACACACTGAGACACTAAATTTGTACAACCTCCATTTCTCCTACAGATTCCTATATTTACAGTCAGTGCTTAGTATCCTCTTTATTCCCTCCCCTTTTCTACTCCCATTAACTTCCTCATCTTATCCTGGATGTTTTACCAGGAGGTTTCCAAGTGTTCTGTGGAGACCTCAAACACAGTTGCTGAAAGGCACCAGAGCAAGAGAAGCTAAATCTGGCTTAAGGACGGGAGGCCTGGTACATTCATCTGTACAAACCCGAACTTGTGTTTGACGGGCTTTTAAAGTCAAGTCGTGACCTTTGCCGACTGACTCAGCCTGCAGCCCAGTGCCTAGTTGAGCTGGGGATATTCGCAGACTGTCACCACTTTGTGTACGATTCATAAATAAACTTTTCCGACTTGCAATTTTACAGAGCATAGATCCGGAAAATGAACTCCCTAGAGTGTCATTTCAAAAACTGCCTGGTCTTCCCACATGCTAATAGTTTTCCCATAATATGCCCTGGGAAGTAGACCACTGTTTTAGTTGCTTCCCAGCCAAGGGTACCTTGCTCTCTAATGATAGCGGGGTTTAGTTTTGTGAACCTGACAGTGATTTGAACCTCCTATCTGTGTGACTGAAGATTCAGGTAAGTATGACATATTGCTAGCATTGAAGCTTCCTTTTATATATGTCTGACTGATGATGCGAGTAATACGAGCATCGTGTAGTATGCACTGTGGTGTCACAGTTGGTTTTAGCTAATCAAAGCTTCTGCTGTTAGCAAAAGGGAAATACCTTCTACCCCTGTCCACATACCCCTTCTGCTAGTTCTCACGCGTGTGCGCATGTAAAGGGAACTGATCTGCCTGAAAACAAATACTGTTTTTGTTGAGTCAGCTTTCTGCCTGACTAGTCCTCTAGTATCAGGATACAAAGAGATATTTTGAGGTAGAAAATGTAGTTTTTTCCTTTGCTGATAGAACTTAAGTATTGGAATCAATCCCCAGCGTCAGCTTCATGTAGCATTACATTTCATTCAGACTCATACGCACTTCTGTTCCAAACGAACTCTGTACAGGTATTTCACAGCACTTTTTTTAATATTTGAAAAACTGAAAAAAGGGTCTATAGCCAAATAGATGGTATGCATGTGCTTGAGAAGATATCTGTCCACTGCATAAATATTTCGTTATTATAGTTCCAAGGTACTAAAGAACCAGCAGCCTATTTCAATTCCAATGCTGTAATTTATTTCAAGTGTCTTATTTAGTCCATAAATATCGTGTTTGATTTCTTCACTAGACATAAAAACATTATTTAATATAGGTGTTTCTCTGAATTTCATAGAATTTTGTTAGCTCTAAAAGCAGTTAGAGAGGAATGTCATACTTAGGTGATTTGTTGTGTCAATGTATGCATTATGTTTTGATGAGACTCCTCACCCTTTCTTTTCTTGATCTCTAGTATAATATACAAACAGATCAGTACAGAAGTTGTGATAACGTCTCTGCCAAATCATCAGATAGTGATGTCAGTGATGTGTCAGCCATTTCCCGAACCAGCAGTGCCTCACGCCTCAGCAGCACAAGTTTTATGTCAGAGCAATCTGAACGCCCTCGGGGCAGAATCAGGTGAGTTCTCAGTGCAGCTTTAATTGTATTACACCCCCTCTTTTGTTTAGTGCCAAAATGCAACCAGAAATTACTGAAATTAGATGACCTCAACATAAGAATTTATGAAAGATGTTATGCACATATAAACTGTCTCCCATTGCTAGCCTAAGATGACAGTATTTTTGCAGTTGTGCATCTAAAACAGAAAGCGATCTTCCCGTGAGATGACAGATTAATGTACTTATGGCAAGTGGAACTTGAACACACACTATCGTCTCTTTGCTGGCTATGAATCAGTGTAATCTGTATGCCAATAAGGTATTGCAGCAGAAGTATTGCTAGTTTTTTAATCTAAAGAATTTTCTTTCATAAAAGCTCTGGTTTTTGTTCTTTCAATCTGTGCATTTGTTTCCATACCTACCTGCTTTTATTTTGCTGGTTTCATGCGTATGATAAATTACTAGATTTGAAATAAGTATTTGTACAGTAATTTTGGTATCTCTGGTTCAAAAGTAGTTTAATTCATTTGCATTATCAATAATCACATATCTCTTTCATCCTTGATAATAATCTATTCTTGGTTTGGTGCTTTTTTAGATACACATATTGATCCCTGTCTTCATTTAACTTGATGACAAAACTCCCACCAGCTCTAATGGTTGTAGGATTGACTTGGTAGTCTATGATTACATCTACCAATGTCTGAACTCTCAAAAATTTGACTTTAAGTGTTATAAGACATAAGAAGAAGTAAGAACTATAAAAAAAATTATCCCCGTGGAGGAAATCAGCCTGATAAAACTCTGGATGGCATCATTTAGTACTTCAGAATACTTCTAGGCAGATTCCCTGAGAAGTTCAGCTGTAGGCTTTTTGATCTGTTCATGAAATGGGAAGGGATGTTAGGGAAACTCAGAAACTGGCCTCTACGTATGAACTAACTCCACCTCATTTTTTTGTTAAGGAAAGTTCATGAGGCTATTCAAAGTCATGTTTCAGATTGGTGAAGTTGTAACCTGACAGCTGCAGTAATCCACAATCCGGAAGAACACTGCAGTGGAACTGTAAATGTATTGCAAGTTATTCAAGCGTTTAAGGTTATTCCAATTCATGTGCTTAAATGCATGTCATTGTGTCCTAGCTTTTCAGTATTTGCCTCTGTAAGAGGGCTTTAGTCATACCAAAATACCTGCATTTTCTAGACATTGAATTTTCTATACTAGGCCTTGTCACAGTATCTTTGACAGGTTGGAAAAAATAGGGTTTTTTCCCATAAATATCTCTGTGTTAAACAGAATTTATCAGAAATGTTCCTTGGGTTCAGAATGTATGATGACAAATATCAGAACCAGGAGAACCAGTAACCTCACATGAGGCTAGAGAGGGGGAAACCTAGGGTCAAATCCTTGCTTTCGTTCAACTTCTTCCGTTCTAATGAGTAGCAGAGCATCATGGGTACAGGATTAGCCAACCTAGTGTACACAACCAAGTGTCTGCAATGGGAGCTCCAGTTCAGCTTCACTCCACACCCCTAGAGTGAGATGTAAGTAGAATTCAGATGCCTTCCCTTTTGGATATTGTCCACAGAATCCATACCTCAGAGATTAAACACTCTATACTTGCTGGCTTTCATTTTCTCTAAATTCAGGTAGTACTTCCATTAGCCCTCTTTGACCATTAAGTGCAGCGGAGTGAAATTTAAAATAATTTTGATATTATGTTGGAAAACATTGTATCCAGCAGATTAACATCCACTGTTCAAAATTTTCCATTTAAGTTGTCCATGCTTATTTTTAGATGATTACCTATCATCATTATAAAAAGGTCAAAGTCTTTAGAGACCTGCAAAAATGTTGTATCATGGGAATTAGATATCAAGAGAGGTCAGAATGAAAGGAAGTTGGGTGCTGAAGAAAATAAAAGGAGAAGGCATTTTGCTGATGATCTGAAACAAAGTTGGCTTCCTACCTTCCTGTGTCTGTACTGGTAGCCTCTCTCACATAGTCAAGTCTTTGTGCAGCTTACTTATTACATGGAACTGAAGAGTTAATTTGGGGAAAGGGTTGATTGTATTATGAACAATTTTTTCAGAGTGAGATTGATGCTGTTTAACTTTAGCCTTAAAAACTACGTATCTACACTGGAATTCATGTAAACATGATCTTTTTGTTACATTATTTGTCTAAATTCCCTAAGACATTGTTAAAAAGAAAAAAACATCTATTATCTCAGATGGTTCACCTCATCTTCAGATAGATGTCAGACAGGCGAATTGTCCTTTTCTAGCATTAATTGCTGAAAGAACTCTAGATGACTAGTTTACATTGGTTGCTGTAATTTTAGACATCTAAAATTAAGTGAAATGGATTCTTTCTCTTAATTATTAATGGTTCTTTAAGTTCAAGGAATTAGAAATTTGAAGTTCAAGTTTGATTAGTAATTTGAAGTTCAAATTTTATTCTTGCCTCCAAGGAACCTGATGTTAACATACATCAAGCGAGATGGGATGGAATGGGATGGGATAGGATGGGACATGACGGGATGGGATGGGACGGGATGGGATGGGATGTTCGAGCAGGAGGGACAAGGAAAAGAGCATTTTTTGACTTCCTGTCTTCTGTCTTACTGAACCACATATCCGCCATCATCTTCATTTAGAGGTGTGTCAGCCCAGTGGCCATGGCAAGCGTGTGAGTGTGATGTTAAGTTTAAAGTCAAAGTTTGTTGAACTGCTTTTTTTACGCACTTACTTTCGTTCTTCAGATACCTTCTGGAGATCAGAGCTGTAAAGAACCTAGTAAGCACCTCACTAAACTAAGTCATTCAACTACTATCCTTAGGTGCCTTTTGTATCCAGAAGAAAGATACACAAATTCAGAATACACAGGCAAGATTCTTGTTCTGATTCACCTTTGGAAAGGGTGTCTCTGTCTCTTTCTCCATTGAGCAGAGAAAAATGAATCCTAAGGCTATTGACCAGCAACCTGAATTAATTAAATTAAGTGGGGAAATATGACTAGAGAGTACTCCAGGGTTCAGATTAGTAACCTGAAGTGAAACTGTGCTCCCCTAACATAAGCTAAAAAACACTGGTTAGTTATTCATATTAAGCGTTGTGGAGTCAAATTTCTGAACGTGAAGTGTGCCAGCTTAAGACAGCAGTAGTTTTAGTTAATGATGTTAGTCAATATAACACCATCATCCCTCATATTAACGCACCTGTGCAAAGGGATATAAATTAAGCTCCTGGACATATGAAAATACAAGATACTGTCCTCTTTAGGGCTCTCATTAAGAAAGCAAACTTTTGTTGGAACTTTGTACAAAGTATCATTGCTTTTAAATGTCAGAAGGTCCGAGGTTTCAGGTCATAGTGAGTGTGGCTTTTATCCACTAACTTCACCATCAGTTCTGCCAATACAAACAGCTTCCTCACCTTTGCTCCCAAATCCTAATGGAGGAAAGATCCTTAAAAAAATCTAGCTAATGCCTTTTCACCATCAATCCAGGCAGAATCAATCTCTCTCTCCTCTCTCTCAGTTTTGAAGATTCTGTCATTTCAGACAAGGTATTCTGTATTATCATAGGTTTGTATATAGTTCTTTCTTTATTCAAGCAGTAAAGATTTTAAAACGTGGAAGCACATCTCTTTTTCTTGTGGCTCTAAAGTCTATGGGTATTAGCTATAAGTGTAGAACAATTTGTGGGGGTTTTGGGCAATTTTTAATTTTAATGAGTAACTCAGTTACATTACTCAAACTACACTGTGCTTTTAATAATGTACAGCATTTCTAGAATGAAACACTATCTGAACAGCAAGGGTAAGACCAGTTGATGCAGAACAACACAGAAATACTGTGCATCTTATTTGAATAGCTAGATAAAACTCTAGCTATTCTTTAGGTCAAAACTGCCAAATTTAAAGTCGTGTAGTATTAGGAAACTTGAGCATGTTGAAGAAGTTAGTAACACAGAGAGAATGAAAGCAAATCTTCCCTTTACTTTAATCAATGTCAAGACTGTGTCTAAACCTTTTAAGGCAGAAGACTCATTTTATTCCTACAGTATATTTGTAATTGAATTCCCTGTCAGAAAGCTGTGACATAGCATGCATGCAAAATACCATTAGTCAATCTTCAGTCTGGAGATTTTGTTGATTAACGCTTCTAATAGCTTGCAAAAGGGAATTATGATTGATGCAAGTTCTAAATATAAGTATATAAAATAGCTTCTTCATTTCTAATTTGTTTAGCATTTTCAGGTGAATGTTATGGCTACGCATGGATAAACTAGTCTGCATATGAAATTATTCCAGACCTCTTTCTTGTTACCATCCTGGGAAGTCTGGTTGACTACCATGCTCTCTAGTGGAAGTGCAGGCAAATATCAGGAATTTTTGTTCTGTGAACAAAATGTTCTGGGACTTTTGACTTGAATCAGAATCAGACTTGTGAATTTGGATTGCCGTAGCATTTGGAATTGGTGTGTGTTTCATGACTGAAGTCAGATTACCAGTCCTTCTCTATGGAGGTTTGCTTTCATCATTCATGGTCTTTATGCATTCATAGTAGAGTCAAGCAATACTTCGTGCCTGTGTATGCCTCAGATGTTACTCTAGATGACTCAGAAACATTTTTCACATCCTAAATGAAGCAGAAGGAGATTTTTCATGGTTTAATGCACATGAATAATAAGTAAGAATCCATGTTAAATACATGATGATTAATAAGCACCATATGAGCTTGATCAAAGACAGACATTTGCTCACTTCATTAAAAATAATGCCCAGTGATGTCATTACATCATTTTTCATGAGGGGCCTACTTATACAAAGATACCTGGACTTCTTGGCGATGTCAAATAGGGAACTGTCATGTATGGTAAAGGTGAGATGGAGGCTTCTGTTCTGGAGGATTTAGCAAGTTGGCTATCATAAAGTGTTTCACCTAAATCTGATTGAAGAAAATCTGCTAAATATGTGAAAGACTAGATACCTACTTTTAAGTTGAATTTCTCTCAGTGTATCTGGATTCAAACAAATTCCCTCTGCACTAGGAATATCACTGTTATTCGTTTTAAATTTGAAAACCACATCTTTGTTAAGAATTATATTTAGTATCTTAGTAAATATGTGATATAATATAATTATGTATGTGCCATATTTTAATCTGGTTTTATGTGCTTTGCATAATTGAATGCTTAAGTTTAATTAAAATAATTTAAATGAGCTTATTGAAGAAAGGATAATATAATGGGTTGTAGCAGTGGACTTAAACCAGTCCTAATTTATTTCACATATTATACCATGCCACTGAATGACTGGTATCACAAACTCATATATGCTTCTTGGGATTCATGAATGTTCTCAGTACATTACTGAAGAAAAAGAACTTTTTTTTCGTTTGTACTGTCAGACTCTATCTGACAAACCTTTTCATCCCCAATTTCCATAACAGCATATACAACTTGCATGTAGCTGTTATTCTTTCAGTATACTAGAACATTAGAGGTAGTACATGTGAGCTTTGAAACAGAAATGATGGAGGAGGGAAATGACAACACATGGTCAAGTGAGGAAGCGGTTGATGGGTTGATAAGCAAAGGGTACAGGGTGATGGAGACAGGCAGGACCTCATAATCAACGAAACAGGGCAGGAAGGAGCCCACCCCAAGTGTACGCACATGAATAAGGATGTGCTTGAGAGGGGAGCGTTTGGGGGAAGCTCTCGTACCTTTTCTGGGAGTTCAGTGCTAGTTGGTGGCTCTCTGAATGGCCTGTGCTCTAATGCATGGGGAACGAACAAGAGGAATTAGATGTACGTTGTGTAGCCGCAAGGCTATGATCTCATCATGATCACAGAGACCAGGTGGGATAGCTCACATGACTGGAGTGCAGCAATCCATGGAAGCACAGGGCAGAACAGCAAGGAAGGGGTGTTGCCCTTTATGTGAGAGAGCAGAGTATGCAGGGAGCCCTGCCTAGAGATGAGTGATGAACCAGCTGAGAGTTTATGGGTCAGGACTAGAGGCCCAACCAATGTCATGATGTTGTATGGACTTCTTGATCAGGAAGAAGTAGATGAAACCTTCCAACAACTGGAAGATTCATATTCACAGGCTCTGGTTTTCACGGGGAACTTAAACCATCCTGATACCTGCTGGTTGAGCAATGCAGTAGGGCACAAGAAATCCAGGAGGTTTCTGTAGTGCATTGATGACCAGAGGGAAAGTCTGGAGCAAGGACTCAGCAGAGGATGATCAGATCAGGGAACGCTTACATGAACTGGACATGTACAAGTCGTTGGCGCGTGACAAGATGCACCTGTAAGTGCTAAATGAGCTGGTGCTGACTGATGTGATTGCAAGGCCACTCAATAATATTTGGAACATCATGGCAACCAGGCGATGTTCTCGAAGACTAGAAGAAAGAAATTGTCACTACAGTCTTCAAGAAGGCCAAGGAGGATCTGGGGAGCTATAGGCTTGTCCACCTCAGCTCAAACCCTGGGAAGGTGACAGAGCAAATAATCCTGGAAACCATTTCCAAACATACAGAACCAGAGGGTGATTGTGAATAGTCAGCGTGAATTTACAAAAGGGAAATCATGCCTGACCAGCCTGATTGCCTTCTTTCATTAGTTGACTGGCTTGGTGGATGAGAAGAGAACAGCAGATGTTCTCTATCTTGTCTTTAGGTAAGGCTTTCAGCACTCTCTTCCGAAATATCCTCATAGACAAACTGAGGAAGTACAGCCTGGGTAAGTGAACAGTGAGGCAGATTGAAAACTGGCTGAATGCCAGGGTCGGAGGGTGGTGATCTGTGGCACAAAGTCCAGCTGCAGGCAAATCACTAGTGGTATACACCTGGGGTCAATATTGTGGCAGTACTGTTTAACATCTTCATTAGTGACTGGGATGATGGGACAGAGTGCACCCTCGGCAGGTTTGCAGACAACAGAAAACTGACAGGAGTGGCTGATAGATTAGGTGGGTGTGACACTATTGAGAGGTCAGAGGGACCTTGACAGGATGGAGAAATGGGCCAATAGGAACCTCATGAAATTCAACCAGGGAAATGCAAAATCCTGCATCTGGGGAGGAATAACCCCGTGTACCATTATACACTGGGGGCTCACAGCTCGAAAGCAGCTTTGCAGCTGGAAAGCAGCTTTGCAGGAAAGACCCTAGGACCCTTGTGGACACTAAGTTGAACTTGAGCCAGCAATGCCTCCTTGCATTGAAGAAGGCTAACACCACCCTGGGCTGCGTTAGGAAGAGTGTTGCCAGCAGGCTGAGGAACGTGATCGTTCCCCTCTACTCAGCTCTAGTATCTGAGTCCAGTTCTGGGATGCCCAGTACAAGAGACATGGAGCTACTGGAGCAAGTCCAAAAAAAGGCCATGAGGATGATGAAGGAGTTGTAGCATCTGTCATACAAGGAGAGGCCGAGAGAACTGGGACTATTCAGCCTTTTTATATCAAACTCTAAAATGGACCATGATATTTGGTTTCACGTGAGTAGGATTAAAACATATAACTCCCTCTATCTCTTTGTGACAACTTGGTAAGGTAGTAATCAACCATTTTGAGCTGATAAATGAGCTTGTAGTGACCAATTCTCAGGCTTATCTTTAACGGATACCTAAACAGACTGGACATAAGCAGATCTTCAGGAATGTTGTTTCATTAAACCTCAGCTTTATTAGGTGACACATGGAAGCATTTGGTCATAACTCAGTCCTATTTTGTAGTAGGTGCTGTCTGTAAGCCAATTCTCCCTACATTTGTTCTGTCCTATATATAAGAACACAGGACTGGAAGGGACCTCTCTGAAGTCACTGAATGTAGCCTCTGCTATCACAAAGAACTAAATCGCATTCACGTATTTTCAGGATCCACCTTCAGCTTAATTGGTTGCTTTTGCACCCACTTACTTCAGAAGATTTTCCAAATCTAATTTCTTTGATGCTCTGGGATTTTCTTTCAGTTACAGGGTATATTTATTCATGGGGAGTTTAAACACATTGTTCATGTTTGTCCCTGTGCCAATATTGGCATCTTGTTTAGATAGGTTTTTCCTCCCTTCTATTTACTCCCTGGGGTATCATAGCAAGCAATCATAGCTCAATGGTTTAACTAGCTGTTGTTTTACTCAGTTACATATTACATCCTTTCTATTTTGTTCGTCATCCTAGCAGCCCTCCTCTGCCTGTTTCCAGTTTGAATGAAACCTTCTTGAATTCATGTGACCAGTAGCATAGATGAGGTCTCCTGCACAGTGTCATTAATTCTGCCCTCACCAACACATGGAAGGATCCATTTGCTTTTTTCATAGTTGTAATACTCATTTGTGCTGGTTGCGTAGCAATTGGCCAAAATGGTCAAAAACTGTAACCAAGCTGTGCCTTGGGAAGCATCGTTATAGCTGGATGATTTCCTCAGTTCCCAGCCTCTCCTTCAGAGTCCTTTCTCTGCGGATATTGAGCGTGCATGAAGAACTAGCTGGACCATGGCGGTGTTCTCTTCAGCACCCGGATCCTTTCCTCTGCAGGCTCTCCTTGCCACTTCAAGCAGGAGGAAATCTGAGAAACTTAGGTCTTTTTTCTATCCCCTCGGAGTTTTGATTAGCAGTAGTTACTGAGAGTGAAGATCTGGTGAATCCAAATTAGCTTTCAGATATAACTGTAGTTTCTAAATATCCTTAACTTTTTGTACTGAAAAAGAACTGTCTGCTAATTAATGAATCTGCTGTTCATTTCTTTCATTTAAAAGGAATGAACTTATTAAAGTTGGGTTTGACCATGACTGAAGGTTCGCACTAAAAGTCTGAATGTCACTGTGAAACTGAAGATAACACAGCTAGCATATCACGTAACANAGGAATGAACTTATTAAAGTTGGGTTTGACCATGACTGAAGGTTTGCACTAAAAGTCTGAATGTCACTGCGAAACTGAAGATAACACAGCTAGCATATCACGTAACATTAACTTTTTGGATTGACAGTTTTTGCCCAACTCCAACAATTATTCCTGCTTGTCAGCAGGGATTAGGAGTACCCTCTGCTATGTCTGTGCCAGTCTCTGAGAAAATAACCTAAAGTACCTTCTGCTGATGGCTCCTGCTCATGCAAGGAGCTAATTAGATACGAGGCCATTTAAATATTTTCTTTTCAAAGTATTTTGGAACTTGCCTAGTTACTGTGTCAGTTCTGGAAACTCACATTTCTGGAGGGGGAGTCTGCTGGCTTTATGTACATGTAGGACACATGTAGGCACAGGATAGGGTCCCTGTCCTTATGCTGTTGTATGTTTTGTCCTGTTTATTACTGTGGAACCAGTTTCTTCAAGCTCTTAAGGTGATGAGCTTGCAAACTCTAAGCGAGGCAAAGGCTCACAGTGACTCAAATAAGACCTCTCCCTTCCCCGCTTCTAGACCTGCCCAGAGACATTCTGCTTGGAGTTCATTAGGAAATGGTGAGTGCTGACTGGCTGCTTTTCTGTGCTTGTAACTCCCTCTTATTTAGTAATGTTTGTGCATGTAGATCCCCTTTTCAGAGTTTCATTTCATGCTGCTTATTATGCTATTCTCTTACATAAAATGCTCAGTGTCTTTAGTGTGAAGCCAGATGAAGTAACTGGAGGTTTGCCATCTCACTGAGGACAAACAGCAGCAGATCTCTCAAGGATATGTAGCCAGAGAGCACTCTCTGGATTGGAAATAGATTTTCTCCCATTGGTTTTCCATCCTCCTACATAGCATATTGGAGCTAGTGTAATACAATTTATGGTGATAAGGAAGAATGGAAAGGAGAGAGTCTGAAGGGTCTTCTGACCTCTTCTCAGCCTTCCCAATAGCCTGTTACCATCATAAATGTATGTGATGTGACCTGTGCAATAAAGTTGTACAGTCCACCCTCTGTTTAGGCTAGGGCTGCATCCATCCTCGTCAGCTCACTAATTCACTTGAAATGCAGCAGTACTGCACCACAAAGCCAGCTAAGCGAAGATTAACTTCGTGCCATGACAGTCAATGACATAATACACCAAGGCTTTTCATGCGTTTCAGTTGATGAGACCGAGGTTTGTGTTGAAATAAAGAAACCCACTCATTTCATGTTAATTACAAATGAAATTAAAATCTGTATATTAAATTTGTGCTACAGTGTACAGGATATAGTTAAGATTCGTCACTCAGGAAAAAAACAAAATGTAAAATCTTTTAATTATTATTATAGATATTGCAAACAACTAGTGGAGGCAAGCACTGAAGAACGCTGCAGTTTATTCATCAATAAAAGCAAATCACCTGGAAAATGGGAACAAATTTGCAGGCAGTTTCAAACTGGCTTTGTGTGGGATATTCACTACCACACTCATGATCTAAACCTAGGAGAGGATCCTGAAAATGTGTTGAATATTGCAGATTTTTTTTTGTACCTTGTGTATGCTTGATCCCATGTTCCTTATACAAACCTGTGTAAGGGCAAGTTCATGTTATATAAAGAAAGGATTAAGCTATATAAATTTGCAGTGAAATATGCAGTACTGTAGCTTAGCACGAGAGGGATCCGTTTGGGCATACTAGGCCAAACTGGATGTTGCTGATTTTTATAGCTCTCACTACTGGTATTCTGTATAAAAATAAATATTATTCTAATTATGCAAGATGCTGTCAGCCCAGATCATTGTCTGGCAAAGGAGACGTTGTCATGCACTTGAATACATGTTGGTTCCTCATTCCAGGATTTTGAGGGCCTTCAGGGTGTCATACTAGAAGACATAGTAGATTCGTCTTGTATACTATATATGCTGCAGCACTGCCAAACAGATTAAAAAAAAAAAATATTATTACTTGCTTACCTCCTGCATGCCTAGCTGTATGCCATCAGGTGTTAATGATCACAGTGTTCTAGCAGCGTGCTCATCTGGGTCTCTTTCTCAGTAGAAGTAGATGTTAGCAATATATGAAGGGCTAGATGCCAGTGACTACAAATCTCTGCAGCTCCACAAACAGCGGTGTGGCAATATCAGTCTGCATCATGTTGAAAATCTGGTTCTTAATTGGCCTTTTCAAAAGGTTGTTTCTTGCATTTGTGGTTAAATTCTGCCACATGCAGCATTTCAAAACACCTTTGTGGAAGACCTGTTCCACATTTCTCGGGCCTAAAGCACTGCACAATCAACTACATACCTGTAGCAGAAATGATGAATTCTGCAGCATATATATTCACATATGAATCAGATCAGCTTTTCTTTTTGGGAAATTTTAACTCCAGGTAATTACAGGTTGTCACATTTCTAAAGAATCTTGGACTAAGTTCTCATTTGCTACTCATCTTCCATATTATATCTGCTTCAAAGCCTGCAATAGCTAAGCACTTGCAAATGTATAGATGGCTGCAGCTGTAATTTATCACCTGGAATGTGGATCATCAGAATCCATGCTTCAATATGATTTTTTAATCAACTGTCAAAGCCCCAGTGCAAAAGCACTCATTGAAACAATACTCATTTCTGTTTATAACGTGAACTGGCATGGCTATGGGAAGATAATACTGAAGTTGTCCTCTTTTCTGAAGTTTTCATTTTTATGATTTTTAATGGTCAAAATTATGAGAGAGTTCCCAATTTATTTTTTAAATTATATCTCTGCAAGTTTTGCCCGACTGAAGAGTATTTCTTGACCTGAGTATTTCTTTCTTGTGACAACTCGTAGATCCTGCACTTTTCAGGTACATTATTTTTTGAGGTGATGAGGCTGTACTTCACATACATATGAAAACCTTCATCTTCTATGTAAAGATGTATCTTCCTTTCTAAGAAAGAAATATCAGATACTAGAACTAGGGTACACTGATTGAAGTAATTCATATATTTATAATGCAATAATACATTTCTTTTGTGCTTAAATGTAAGAATAACAGAAAGATTATCCGAAATAAGTTGCTCTTCCTTCTACTTTGAATAATTAAATCATACTGATTTTTATAGCTATTAAAGTTCAGAATCAAATTTCAAGCCTCACACTTTAACCTACAAGATTAACTTTTAGGTTTTGAGTTACAGTTCAGTAAGCTGTAACTGAAAAAGTGTGTAACCTTTGTGATTATAGAGAGACTTCTCAGCTTCCTCGGAACTAAATATCTGTTTTCTAACTTCAATGCGTGGCAACTGCATTTTATTATACTATTGTCTGTTACATTATAGCCCTCTAGTACTAGATGGCTTCCAAAGGCCAAAATTTTTTAACCTATGTAATTTCTCAATAATATATTGAGTGAGACTGAATTCTTTAAAGTCAGATAAAAACTTACCTGTTTCTTCTGTTGGTCCTTCTTCAAGTGTGTCTCCTGCTGGTGGGGACAATGCACAGTGTTCCCCAGGATGAAATTTATTGAAAGACTTTCTGTTTGTAGAACCTCCTGTCTTCCATTTTCTCAGCTTAGACTTGTGAAGGGATTTTTGTTGCTTCTAAGCGGAAGAGAGAATTACCTTAAACTGCTTCACCTTAAAGAAAAATCTATTGCTAATTTTCATTCTTCCTTGAAGACGTTGAGCCAGTCTCTCCAGAATTTTTTGTCACGCCCAAAAAATAAAATAATGCATGTAATGTAAGAGACACTTCACTGTAGTTTGCTGCTTCTTTTTTGCCTAGCTAACTTCCACAGAATTCCAGGTTTGTACCCTGTGTGTGACTCAGAGACTCTGGTAGAGCAGAAAAACATAGGTTGGGTTTTTTTGGTTTTTTTTTTTTTTTTTGCATATTCTTTCTGGTTTAACTTCACAGGCCCTTAGAGTAAGGAAGGAGAGAGTTTTGCAGAGGCAGATCAGACATCCAACTCAGAGAGTCATCAAAACAGAAATTCTATGAGTTATTCACCAGTTTGACCTAGTGTTGTGGCCAGCTTCCTCTTCATGGAAAGAAAGGAGTTTTTGTTGTAAGGCACCATTGCAGAGCTCAAATTGCCAGGATTCCATGGTGAACTGGGATCTCAAAATGTTTAAATTGTCACTCTACATATTGACAGTGAACATCACCAACGGATAGCCAGCAGAGCACAGTGGTCTGATTCTTCGTTGGAAGGTTCTCTCTTCGTGATCTTTGCTTTTGTCATGTTGATATTTGTACTAAGATGGATATTTGGGGGAATTTGCAGGGAACTGAGCATTTGAAGAGTATCTTCATATCAGCGAGCTTAGCTGTGTGTGGGGAGGGGAGAATAAATGAGGAGATGACTAATAGCTTTTTCTGTTGCACAACAGTAACAAGCAGCAGTGAGCGACCATCAGCAGTAAGGGGAAGGGAAGGATAGTGAGCTACAGACTACATGTGCAAGGAGAACCAGGTGGTTTCAGTGAAGGATGAAAGAGCGCTGCCCACAACTGGTGAAGGGTTGCAGTTAGTGATTTATACACCAGGTTCAGTGAAGTACATAGCCTGTGCTGTGCCGTGCCACATGTGCTTTGCTGGAAAGAAAAAGATTCAAGTCCATGGTAGCACTTTGCTGAATCAGGATGTTAAGCACTTGTTTGTATGTTTTATTCTGGCTGGCTGGACTTCTGCATTGCTTTGAGCACTTGCATTGAATTGTCAAGCACTTTTCCATTCCTATTAGCTTCAGGAATTAGATTCTCTCAGCACTTGTATTAACAAGCTAACTAAGCACATGGAAATAGTGACCAACTGCTTTGATTTCCCAAATATTTTGTAACAATTATTTATTTGTAATTTTTGAATACAAGCTATTAAAGCCAGCATTAGAACGAAGATATTATACTGCTTTAGCTTTTGTTCAGCATGACTAAAACAGTAATGGAGTTCCAGTTTGACATAAAAAAAGACTTATAAATACAAGAAGACAACTTGTATATTTATGACACTAATTATATCGCTGATAATTTGCCCATGTATGACTGTTTCTTTGTAGTCAAGGTTTCTGCTGTAAACAAGACATTTAAGGTCACTAAGCAGAGACTGATTTTCTTATATAATGTAATAAGCGACATTTATTGTGCAGTGGCTTCAGTGGTTTATAGTTCTGTGTTTAAATACTGAGATTAATTAGTTGATATTGCAATGGAGAATGTCTTCCCTCCCATAGCTAGAATGGGAACATCCATAACGTAGCCAGTGCTGCTGACAGACTGAAGACTTTCCATGGGTCTTACTATTAAAAATAAACAATAAAAGCCCTCATTGGATTCATAGCCATATTTCTGCTATGTTTTCAGAAGATTTCTTTTCATCTTGGAATTTTCCATTCCAAAGATTTTATTTAAAAAAAGAATGTTTAAATTAACATTTTACTATGTGACTGGTGTTAGCATTTATTCAATCCAAAGAGCATCTCAATATTAATGATGCAGTGAATGGCATATGGAGTAACATTATAAGAAGCAGTATTTTTCAAAGCATAGGATGCTTTAAAATCATCAATGAATCTTACCCACTCCATAGTTGCTAATCAAACTCCTACTGCAAGAATAAAATTAGGTGAAATCAAGACCATCAACAGTGGGTACTAGATTCAATCGTTTTTTTGATGTAGGCTTTCCACTTTTAGTATGCTCATTTGCACTGTGTGTTGCATCTGTAAGTACATTTGTGTGTTCCTGGTACATGTTTCCGTTAGTGCTGTGCTCTCAAAAGATATACAAGTATTAACTAAAACACGGAGAGCTGATAAAAAAATAAATTAATCAAACTCCGTTCAACTTTAATATTTATCACAGTGCAAAGACCATGCATACAAGATGTTTTGGAACAATTCAATTACTGGAGTGTCACAACCTATCAGCTCACGCTGCAGTCACCTCCCTCCTCCTCTGTATCTCCATGATCTTCCCCTATCCAGAGTGTCCAGCTGGCAGACCAAAGAGAATAGATAAGTACTGAGATCATATAGCAGCCTTTCTTAAGCAGGGCACCTTATTTAACGTATCTCTTATCTGCCTAGTTACCAGACTTCACAAAACTTGTAAAACCTTGGTATCTTCAACTCCTTTCCAACGGATCAGTTCTGGTTGAAATTCACCATCATGAGCCGGCAGGGGAATGAGTGATAGAAGCTGTAAGGATTGCATAAGGAACACAGGAAACAAGGCTAAAAGCTCAGAAATTTCATATCTGAGTTAAAAAATTAAGTTCACTAGTTTTTGTCTTTTCTCTGAATTGGAAGTTTATAAGCCAAAAAATAATTTGACTTTCAGAGAAGAGTGTGATAAATAGCACTTGAAACTCTTTAACAAGTCTGTACTCAAGATAGTGATGCATTTTTACAAGCATTAGTAAATTTTTAATAGTTATTTAGAACATTATGCTCTAGAAAACTAGCATAATTTTAAATCTGGATTTAAAAAGCACAGTAGTTCATCCTTTTATTTACAAGTTGGGAGTTTGACTACTTTGTATGCTTAACAAACTTATACTTTTATTCAGCTTCCCCTGGAGGGGTAACTGATACTTTTCAATACAGAGAGGTCTTTTAAATGATTACACTGCTCTTCATTTTTTTTACACACACCAAAAGTTCAAGCTGATGGAAAACTTGTCAATCTCCAGTGTAACTGTGTTGAGTAGTAGTGCTGACTGCTACTTTACTTAAAATACAACAATTTAAAATTGAGAAATATGGATGTGAGACAAAACAGTCCAAGCCAAATTGTCTTGAAAGATAATACAATTTTAATATAGTGCAAAATGCAACTTGTGGCTAATGCAAATTCCCTAGCAGGGTTAGCAAAGACTAAGAGCTTCATGGATGGGAATAATTGTATTCTAGCTGTTATCGGATCTGAGAAATGAAGGAGTGTCTTTTTAAAACTTCAGGATGGTAATAGTGTTCATTCTTGTAAAGAAAGAGTATTAATGCCAGCAAAAAGCCTGATCAAGACATTTAGGCAAAGCTGTAGGGATAAAACCTCTCTAGGAACCTTTTCAGCATTGGGCAGCTTTAAGACTTGGTTGTCTCATCTGCATTCCCAGCTCTCTGAGAAGTAGGGAGTGCAGTTGTAAAATTTTTCCTGATCTAAATGATCTTCTGTTGGCAATAGAGAAACTATAATATTGTGACGTGGTCGGAGTTTGTTAAGAAAGCTAAAAGTATATAGCTGAGGACAGGTTACCCAAACCATAACACAGCATAAGAAACTCAGGTAGAAATAGACAATGGTAAGATCTTTCCACCAACTCTGGCACTGGAGTACCATCACATTGCCTATTCTGGACATGTCCCTGCTGCTGGATTTTTCCTGCCATAGTATCTGAAAGTATTTGTCTGTATTTTGCAGTTTGATTCCCTTTTTGGAGTGCTTGGTTTAATCACGTAGTGCGTACACAGCTATTCATATACAACAGCTTTATCCCAACATATTATCTCAGGTCAGCAACTTGCTGTGCCTGGATGCGGAGTCCCGCCTTTCAGGGCTTGTGCGGTTGGGCACNGTGCGTACACAGCTATTCATATACAACAGCTTTATCCCAACATACTGTCTCAGGTCAGCAACTTGCTGTGCCTGGACACGGAGCCCCTTTCAGGGCTCGTGCGGTTGGGCAAAACACCACTAAGTGCAGCTCTGTGGCTTCTCACTCCAGAGCTGGTTTGTTTACAGGAAGGTTTTGGTCCCTGTGTTGCTTCATGTCTTCGTACCAACAGTGTCTCCACAGAATAGTTACTATATGGACTGTTGTCTTTTGAACAAGTGCTGAAAGAAAGTGTATAGTAATTAGGTTTCAGNAGCTCTGTGGCTTCTCACTCCAGAGCTGGTTTGTTTACAGGAAGCTTTTGGTCCCCGTGTCGCTTCATGTCTTCGTATCAACAGTGTCTCCACAGAATAGTTACTATATGGACTGTTTTCTTTTGAACAAGTGCTGGAAGAAAGTGTATAGTAATTAGGTTTCAGAGTGAACTTTTGCATTGGTCTGTGATCTTATCGTTAGTCTCAGTGCCTCCAAATACCATAACTTATGAGTAGTTGGAAGAGAAATTCAAGCACAGTGAAGTTATCAGAGTTCAGCCAAAATAGTGAAGGTATGTTTAAGTTCATCAATAAAAATTACTTGGATGTAGAAAGTCAGAAAACTACAATTTTAACAAAGTTTGGCTGGCTAAGCAATTCAGTACACTCACTGAAATTGATAATGACCAGAAATGGAAGAATGACCAGCAAGTTGGCTCGAACGGCTGTCAGAATAAATTTAAAATCACCAAAACCCCTCAGTCTACAATACTTCAACTGAAAACAGAAAGGAAAAACTTAGTTCTGATTTGTTAAGTTTATGGCTGTTGCCTCTTCAGTTCTTGATGTATTAAAATAAAATGTGTTTTTATAAAAATTCACCTGATTAAAAATGTAGCCTAAAATGGAAAGAAGAAAACCCAACATTTATGGCTCTTTGACTGATGTTTATATTTTTAAAAAATCAGGAGAAAAATAGCAGGATTTTTTATTACATATATGAATAAAATATTCCACCATTTCTACTGCTTACATGGAAATGTTTTTAATGGCATAAAACACTAAACTTGAATTTATGTAATATAAAGAATGCTTATTAAAGAAAACTTTCACAAAATGTATATTAAAAGAATATGAAGAGTGCGAAGCAAAGTGCTGAAAGATGGGAAATACTGGAACTGAGCCTGCCTGTGTAAACCTGTACTTTTTCTGCGTAGACATAGTCATGTAATTAGTCTCACACTTCTTTCTGTGTAAGTTGCCTCAATCAGTGCATGGTATGGGCCCATCCCAGAGATAAATGAAGACAGCGCACTTAAAGAGTTGGTCTCTTTGTTACAGAAGCTAGAACTTGTTTAGAGAATG